>OZ004708.1:70274181-70794181 GCA_963924515.1 Vespertilio murinus
GTTAGAAAAAGTGAAATAAAAATATTTCAAAAGAAGACATATATTGTTTCTGTTAAAGCACCGGGTCAAACACTTGAGAGGAAAGATAGAGAGAGAGAGAGAGAGAGAGAGAGAGAAGAAAATGAGAAAGATTTGAGCAATCAGCCATTGAATGGAATAAGAGATTCAGACTAATCCCTCTTTTCTCTATGGTGCCTTCCCCCAAGGGGTTGCTTCTTGGTGGTTGCAGTCAGGAGCTTCCAGGGTGGGCTAAGTGAGCTCAAGGGTTGGAATTAGGAGATGCAGACATTATCCTGAATTTCACCAAGGCCAGCACCATGCTCTCACACAGTGGTCCCTTCCAAAGGTGACTCTGATTGAATTCAGAGTAACTGGGTCAGATTATAGCAATGACTGGACATGGAACCACAGGACATGCGTTTCAAATCACAGTTCCATCTCTGAAGTGTGGAGGTTAGCTTTGCCATGCTCTGAGAACTATGCTTAAACTTTTGCAACCTCTTAAAGCAGCAGTCCTCAAAATTAAGCATGAGGAAAACCAGGAGGGTTGCAAATGCAAATTCCAGGGAAATTCCTGGGCTCCTCTGCAGGGATGCAGCTGTGCAGCTCCAATATGGGTCCTAGGGACCTGTTTTCAACAAATGCCCAGGAGCCTGCACAGGTGGTCCACAGGCCATGGGAGAAACCTTCCAAAGGACGAAGTGGACAAGGGGAGCATTGTTTAAATCACTTCTATCTCAGGGGTCTCAGGAGAGCCCACATCAGAGGGTCTGAACAGGTGTTAGTAATCCCATTTTGTGGAACGAACAGCCAAAAGAAGCTATCTGCAGTCCCCCTGAGGTTAATCTCCTGCATACAACATGGGTTTCTAGATCTGTTTCCCACAGAGAGCGCACAGGATGGGTTGTGGGCTGAGGGGCAGTGTGGGCACTTGGAAACCCTGCATCGCATTGGCCATGTAGTTCAGAGGGCACTCAAGAAGCCATAGGGCCTTTCCACCCCTCCAGATGGGACCACACCTGCACCTTTTCACCCAACGGGAAATGCCTCTAATTTGGCCTCCAAATAAATTAAGCAATTTTTAAGTGCCACAGAGAAGATAAAATGTGATGACAATGTGGGAGAGGCTACTTTTTCCAGGTGGTCAAGGAAGACTTTGCTGAGAAGATGCTGTTTCAGCTGCAAAGGCCACCATGCAGAGGGAGGAGAGAGAGGATTCTGGGTAGAAAACAGGGAGTCGGATCCTGAGGCAGGATGGAGCATGGTCTGCAGAGCAGCTGGGGTGCAGGCTGGGAGGTGAGCAGCCATGACTGACAGGCCTTCACATCAACCTCATGCTCTGAGTGAGGAGTCAGGGTTTTATTTGGGTTGTGCGATAAGTGACTTGAGGTTTTTGAGCGGGGAGGTGCGATATGACCTGATTTAAATGTTTGCAAGATCTAGCCGAAACCGGTTTGGCTCAGTGGTAGAGCATCGGTCTGCGGACTGAAAGGTCCCAGGTTCGATTCCGGTCAAGGGCATGTACCTTGGTTGCGGGCACATCCCCAGTAGGGGGTGTGCAAGAGGCAGCTGATCGATGTTTCTCTCTCATCGATGTTTCTAGCTCTCTATCTCTCTCCCTTCCTCTCTGTAAAATATCAATAAAATATATTTAAAAAATAAAAATAAATGTTTGCAAGATCTACACAGAAAGTAAGGAGAGTTGGGCAGAGGTGGAGACCAGAAGAAGAATTAGGAGGTGGTTACAGTGGACATGACAGTAACAGGGACTCAGCTGCTGTGGAGGGGTGACAGGTGGTCTCATTCGGGATTTACTTTGGGACATGACTTTGGAGGTAAAGCCACCAGGACACATAGCTAGCTTGGTGTGGAATGTGAGGGAAACAGAGGAATTAAAGACAGCCCTCTGCCGTCTGCCCAAAGGGAAGCTGGGTGTCCCGGGAGAGCCGTGTGCTCCGAGGGAGACGTGTACCCCAGAAGAGCCGTGTGCCCCGGGGAAGCAGTGGGACCCGGGGGGGAGGGGCGGTGTGAACCAGAGGAGGAGCGGATTCTATTCGTGTGGTCCTGAGATAGTCACCATAAAACAAGCAGACTGCCAAATGACAGCAGGGAGGGGAAGGAGACCTGGGGGGAGATAAGTGAACAACAGAAGGACTGGTATGTATGCATACAAGTACAATGAACGAACACAGAACTCTGGGGAGGGAGGGCATGAATGGGAGGTGGGGGGGCGGGGCAATGGTAAGCTGTGTACACAAATAATACCTTAATAAATTTTTTTTAAAGACAAAAAGAAAGAAAGAAAGAAAGAAAGAAAGAAAGAAAGAAAGAAAGAAAGAAAGAAAGGAAGGAAGGAAGGAAGGAAGGAAGGAAGGAAGGAAGGAAGAAAGAAAGAAAGAAAGAAAGAAAGAAAGAAAGAAAGCCCTCTGGCTATTCACCAAGAACGAGAGTGTTTGAGGGGACCATGACTATGGGTAAATGGGCGGCATGGATAGTTCTGTTTCAGCCGCGTTATATTAAAATGTCCATTAGATATGTAAGCAGGGGGGGAGCAGGTGGTAATATAAAGACTTGGACTTCAGGGGAAAGCCAACGTTGAAGACAAACATTTGGGAGTCCAGATTTGGATGTCTGGATACGATTAAAAGCACCATACTTGGATAAACTCTAAAAAGAGAATGTAGACATAAGTAAAGGAGGGCTGAGAACAGCATCTCGGGGCCTCGCTAGAGGCCTGGTGGAGGAAGAGCAGGCAGGAGATTTACAAAGAGCAGCTCACCCAGTAGAAGGAAACTGAGATGGGCCTTAAAGAAGACGATGTTTCAACAAGGAGGGTATCATCAATATCAAATGCTGCTGAGAAATCAATGAAGAACTGGAGAGATAAAAAGAAGTTTCTCGGCAAGATGGAGATCTTGAGTCATTTGTTATGGTGTGATAGGCATTTCAGTGCAGGGGCAAGCACCAAGTCCAGCTGTGTGGGTTGAGGAGAACATAGGAGAGGAACGTGGGGGCCGAGAAGAGAAACAATCTTTCAAGACAGTTTGCTACCCAAGGAGCAGAGCACAGGAGCTGGGCAAAGACATACAGCCAAGACAACGATTTTGGGGTCTTTCTTTTGCAACAATCTATAATACAAGAAGTGTCTAAAACAGTACCATTGTTTATGAACAATGCATGACAATAAAACAGTGCAATAGGAGTGTTGGCATCTGAGATCTGTCAGTGGGAATAATCCGCTGGAGAGGGAGAAATTGGTGGCGCACGAGAGAGAAGGTAATTACAGCAGTGGAGTTCTTTTTCCTTTAACCTTATTTTTCAATTACATTTTATTTGATATTATTATTATTTGGTATTAGCTCCAGGTATATAGCATAGTGGGTAGATAGTCCTATACTTTACAGAGCGTTCCCTTGATACTTCCGCACCCACCTGGCACCGCAGAGAGTTATCACAATGTCATTGACTATTCCGCCAGGCACCTCCCCGTGACTATTTTGTAACTGCCAATTTGTACTTCTTAAGCCCTTCACCTCTTCACCCACTGCCCAAGCCCCTCCCTCTGGCAACCAGCAGTGCCGTTCTTAAGGAGGAGAGAAGGCAGGAGGTGGGGTATGAGTGGGGAGGTTGAGCTGGTGAGGAGCAAGGACGAGTCTCCTGCTGTAGCAGGAGGGAAGGCAGGGGCCTGGGTGCAGATGCTTGGACCAGGGAAACCTCTGCTGGGAAGAGGAGGAAAGTCCCATTGGATCCTTCTTTGTTGTTGTTGTTGTTAATTCTTTTTAAAATTTTATTTATTTAAATAATAATGTGTTGATGAAAGGATATGTCCCTCTCCCCCCTCCCATTGACCCCTTCAGCCTGCCCCTCACCGTCCCATATATGCATGGCCTCATCTGTGTGTTGCATCCTAATGTTCTCTGTGAAATGGGTGACTTGGAGCAGATGGAATGCCAGAGGCTTGAGGAGAAAGAAATTTAACATAATTATCTCAGAAAATGAACATGTTCATTTCTTAGGGGAAGGGTAACTGAGTCCTCCTCACGTATGGGCTGCCTGTTTGAGGCTTGTGGTCCTCTGTGAAGCCAAGCCCAAGCCTGGGAGCGTGGGTGAGCGAGTTCTTTCTCCAGCCCTGGTTAGCGGTCCCCGTGCAGACTCAGACCAGGTGGGCAGCAGAGGGATGTGCTGGCAGGGACGCGCAAGGATGGGGAAGGCAAACGTTGAACTGTTCTGCAAAGGAGCCATCGCAGTGTCAGAATCCAAGCTGAGTAAGGAGGGAAGAGGGGACAGGGGGACCTGGGAGCGGGGTGGGGGTGGAGGGATGGCAGGGCTGGAGGTCACAGGGCCATCTGGGCATTGCTGGGTGGGGGTACTGGCAGAGAAAAGGACACTGAATGGAAGGGGAAGGTGATGATCAGAGTGGGGGGCGGGATGGCAGTGATATATCTGGAGGGAGCAGCTTATTTCACAGACACAGCCTGATGCTGCATTAGCTGGCCTGTGACCTAAGTGTGTGCCTCGAGGACTGGTGACCAGTCAAAATGGTGGCTCCCAGAGCCTCCCATAGATCTTGTCAACCTTATTTTAAATGGGGGTTTTGAACTCTGTTGACATCATTCCCTAGGGCTTCCCAGCAGGGGCAAATGTCCCGGGCCCTTCCTGACTCCGTGTCAGCGCCCAGAGCCTGTGGTCTTACCGCCTGGGGAAGAAGAAGGCTGTGGCCTGTGGGGGGGAGGGGGACGAGGGATGGGGGGGGGGCAGGCGGCTGGAAGCGGAGGGGGTGAGGGGAGACCATGGAGCGGCTAAGGGTCCTGCCAGCACAAACAGGCCCAGCAGGGCTGCGGCCCTCCCTGACAGAACCGCTCAGGCCCAGGGCAGCTTTCAGGCCTGGCTATTTTTAAACGCCCTGTTCACAGGCTCAAAGCAAACAGCGATGGAGACAGCGAGGCGGTCTGCAAAGGAAACTGACGCAGGAAGGGAAACCTCAAACACTTGAGGGCTCTGGAAAGCAGCGGCCCACTGCTCCCCGCGAGGAGATAAGTTCTCTGCAGACACGTCCCGACCAGCAGGGACGAGCCCCAGGAGGGTGCGGACATTCCCCGGGGACTCAACCCCAAAGGCGTGCTTCCGCTTTGCAGGGCTGCGCGGATTTCCTACACCATTTTGTCAAACCCCCAAGCGCCCTTCTTCCTACAAGGACAACGGTAACTCTGAGGAAGAACAACTTTCCAAAGACCCAGGGTTAAGTCTCCCGGAGACTCACCTCCAGGTCCGCTGGCGGGCACCCGAGGGACACCACCCACTGCCCTGGGAGCCTCGCCTGGAAGGGGTGCCCAGTGTGGGGTGTTGCAGGACAAAACCTCTCACACCTGCCCCATCTGCAGGGGTCCAGGCTTGGTAGGAAAAGCGGCTTTCGGCATTGCAACAGGGGAAGGACCCGCGACAGGGGACTCAAGGTTTACAGAAGGACTGGCAGAGCCGGGAAGTGCCTGCTAGGAGAGATGACTCACAGGACTCACCTGAAACCACCTGGAGTTCAGCAAACTCAGCAGGCGCCTTGTGGAGCTTCCTGCACCACCTACCCCGGTGATTCTCCAGTCACCTCGCTGTCCTGTCTGCACCTCTGCCTGCCGCTGCCGCTGGGAAATGACACCTCCACACGCTGTCCCAGACTGAACTGTGTCCCCTCAAAATGTATATCTTGAAGCCCTCCCCCTGCCCACCCTCACCCCCCCCCCCGTACTTCAGAAGCGACTTTATAGATTGGTCCTTTAAAAAGGTAATTAAGGTAAAACGAAGTCATGTGGGTGGGCCTTAATCCAATACAACCAGCATCCTTCTAAATCTAAGAGATTAGAACAATGGCCCTCAAACTCATTAGTCAGCAGAGCCAAATACCAACAGTACAACGATTCAAATTTCTCTTGAGAGCCAAATTTTTTAAACTTAAACTTCTTCTAACACCACTTCTTCAAAATAGACTTGCCCAGGCTGTGGCATTTTGTGGAAGAGCCACAATCAAGGGGCCAAAGAGCCACATGTGGCTTACGAGCCGCAGTTTGTCGACCACTGGATTAGGATATAGGCTATATTATAGACACACAAAGAGGGAAGACCAAACGAAGACCCAGGGAGGAGAAAGCCATCTACAAGCCAAGGAGGGAGGCCTCAGGAGAAACCAACCCTGCTGACACCCTGGCCTCAGACTTCCAGCCTCCAGAACAGTGAGAAAATGCATCTGTTACGGAAGCCACCAGTGCGGGGGACTCCGTGTGGCAGCCTGAGCAGACAGCCCCCCTCTTCCTCCAGCCCTGGCTCCGAAGAGCACCCACCTGGAAGTGACTCGTGTCACTTCTGCTCACCTTTCTTTGGCCAAAGCAAGTCACCAAACCTCCAAGGGTAAGCAAGTGCAAGCTGGCCGTGTTCCCAGGAGCAGAGGAGACCAGGAATGTATGTGAACAGTTTATTAATGATCACCCACCATTGTGCCCCACCTCACCCAGCACGGCCTGCAAAACCCATAGGTCTGTAGCCCTGGGGACACCTTGACCAGCGGACCCTGATAGGCACCTGGGAGTGTCCAGGCTGATGCAGTGCCATGTGAGAAGACAAGAGAACTATTCATAGTTTTAATGTCTTCCTTTCTGCTTTTAATTTGCTTTATATGTGCATAATGTGCTGGTACAGTGATATATCATATGGCATGCAAATGTGTTGGGGGACCCGCACAAATCTCTCTACTGACGGAGAGCAACGTGAAATGCGTGGAGACCTGGCCCTTGCCTGCAGAGCAGCGGGCGGATTTGGCCCTGCTGCTAGCTAGACCCAAGGCTGGGCCAGGCCTGGAGATGGCTGCTTCTTCTGAAACGAAGGCACTTCCTCAGCCAAACGGCTCCTCTGTGGCCACCAGAGGTCCCCCACCGTGCTTTAGTCTCTTAATAAAAGGCGTGGCATTCCTGCCAGCTGCCCCGGCTCTGCAACCCCCCACCTCAGAGCAGAAACCAGAAGGTGGGGGAGGGAGAAGAGAGAAGGAGGAGGAGGAGGGAGGAGGAGGAAGCCAAGAAAAAAGAAGGTGCAAGAAAGAGCAAAAGGGGTCAAGTTGGCACCAAATCGGAGAACGTACCAGTAAAATCGCCTTCCCTTCCTGCACTGTGTCCCCAACTATTTTTTAGAATGTCCTGGTCAGTTCTTAAAACAAGACCCAGAAGTTACAGTTTCTGAGTTTGAGACTGGGGCAGGGGTGGGGGGGAGGGATGGGGGTGTGTGTGCAGGAGGAGATCCAAGGTCAGGCAGCCACAGGACTGCCAGCCACCCCACAGCCCTGCGAGCCACCCCCAGCTGCCGCCAAGCCTGTGGGTCTCAGTGCCTGCTCTCCTTCTCCCTGGCCCTTGACAGGCTGCCTCCTGCAAGGGACCCTTCTGGGAATGGCCAGAGCTCAGGCCACAGAGGGAGGGGGAAGGGCGCATGGAAGCCCTGGAAGAACCTAGGGGCTGGATGCAGGGAGGGAGGAGGTTCCTATTGGCTGGCTTCCTATGGGAGACAAAATGTCATCTCCTCTCTCTCTCCTCAAAAGACTGAATGAACCATCATAAAAATGTTGCAGGACACCCCAGGAGGTGGAACTGGGTTTTCTAAGAGCAAGTTTTGTTAAAAGTTTCCAGCCGTTTCTAATTCTAGCGGAGGAGACAGTGAGTCTCCCTGGGAAAAACTGCCTGAGTGATCCTTTTCAGGGAGGCAGATAAAGGCGAGTCAGCAACTATTCTCCGTGGGAAGGATGAGCCAGGACCGCTGGCACTGACAAAGACTGCCCTCCCGACGGCTAGGCCCTGGTGGGCAAACTGGGGCCAGGCCAAGAAGCCTTCAATGAAGTAGAGATCTCAACTCCTTTGGAGCCAAAGCATCTCCGAAAGCACCTCTAATGCCGGACCAGACCGCCTGGCGTCTTCCCGGGGAGGATGGTTGATGGGTGCAATCCTGGGCCTGCAGGAAGGTGACACTGGGAGCCCAGCTGAGAGGAGGTGATGGCCTCCACTTCAGGGGGCAAAGCAGAGTGCGAAGATCAGCCAGGGGAAGTGTGGGTCTCGGGGAAGAAGGAGGAAAGACAGGCTTGGTAAAATGCGGCTCAGAATTATGTCAGGGAAAATATTAAAGGAGCCATGACCTTATATTGACTCCAAGCTGCTGAGGTGTGGCATGTCGTACCTTCTCAGCGTCAGAGGCCTTTAGCAATGAGATTTTTTTTTCTATGGCAAAGAAGCAGGTCTGAGAACTGACGTGGCCAGCCAAGGTCACTGTCCAGTTGATGCAGAACTGAGAACACCCATGGCCTCCTTTCTGCTCATCCCTGCTCTTCCCGACACCCTCTCCTCCGGCAGCCCTTCTATCTCCACGGTCTCCTCTCCAGAACCATGCAGAGGAGGAGGCTTGAGAAAACACTGTGACTCTCCCCCTGTGAACAAATGGTTTTGTCAGACTTGTTAGAACCGTTGTTTAGGAAGTCCTAACACGCCCCCTGCAGGAGAAACAGAAATCTCTTCACATGTACATTTTCGTCAAATCCTTTATCAACACCAATAATTTACACCTTGATATTTGCATTTTCTTGGTGTTTCCAATTGTCACCATTTTTCATATTTGTTGGGAAATTCAGAATTCAGATGCTATTCTCACTACTCAAAAACAAAATCTGCCATAATCTAATTAAATTCTACACATACTGTTTTCTACCTAGTATGTGCCAAGCACTGTGCCCACTCCAGGAAAGCAGGATGACTAGAAAATGAGGATATACACAATGCTTGTGTTTCATTCATGTCACCTAAATGGAAACTCGTGTTGTATGTCTGTTCTGAAATGCAATTCTTCATAAAGAAAATAAAATCGCTGTTAACCTGAAAATAGTGGGTTATGTTTTCTAGTCTATTGTTTATTTTGATGCTTTTCTTCTCATTAGTAAAGCTACAATTGGTGTAGCCATTTCCCCCCATTACAATTGAAAAGCAAGAAACACATCTTTCTATTACCTTTTCTTTCATACAAAGATGCCCAGACTGTTCCAGAATTCCCCTCATTGGCTACGCTCAGTTTCAAAGCCCTCACATTCCGTCTCAGCCTGCTGCTGAAATCTGGCTTTCTCTTCCAGAAGGACAACTTTCTAAGACAGCAGCTCACATAATTCAATTTGTCTCTCCCATCTCGGCGTTGCCCATCTGTGTCTGTCTTTCCTGGGGCCCTCTCTTCTTGTGTTTATTGTGACTCCATGATTAGAGTGGAAGTTTCCCCTTTAAAGACCTAGGACCTAACTCAGTACCCAGAGCAGCCAGGTCCCTCATACGTGGGGGGAGGATGAGTAGCCTCAGAACTATTTTAAGTCTTAGCCACCTCGGGCGTTTGCAGAAAGTGATGCCTCGGAGCCTTGGGGAAGAATGGCACTCTTTCACAGTTAGGATCGAGCGGGTCGGACCTGGGCATTCTAGAACTGGACAGTCCATTCTAGAACTGGACAGACTCAGTTCTAGAACTAAGTCTCTGGTGCTGCTCCTTCTAATGGCCACTGAATAAGGCAAGTCACCTGCATATAAAACTTGGCCCGTCCTGGCATGGCTGACCTCAAAGTGTTCTTGGCATGAAAACATCACACCTAGATCTAAAGGGAAAAAAACCAGACACAGAAAAGAAAACATTAGAGATAGCCGAGGGAAAGGAAGTCGTAGGTATTCTAAGTCCTAGAGAGGAACCAGAGGAGTGAGAGGGGAGCCAAGTGAGCCAATGCTAATCTCTCCTTCCTCTGTTTGAAAAATCCCCAGATCAGTTTAGGAAATTAAACAATTTACTAAATAGCTACTGAATGCTACTAAATAGCTCACAAGTCACAGAAGAAATAAAAAAGGAAATTTGAAAATATTTTAAGCTCATTGAAATAGATCTCTGATATACTACAATTTATGATACTCCAGTTAATGCAATGATTAGAGAAAATTTTGCTTTAAATATTTATATTAAAAAGAAAGAAAAATCTAAAATGAATTCTCTAATCTTCTACCTTAAAAACTTACTATCCTGTCTGTTGTTACCTGTAGGTTTGGTTGGCTTTTTCTCTGAACCAATGGCCACCTGTGTCTACTCACCGTTCTGATCACCATCTATGAGCCTTTTGTATTCACATTGGATTGTATGATCATGATCAGACATCTTCACTTGTGTTTCTCATTTACTCCTTACATCCACTCTTGACTTAGATATTTTTGTCTATTACTACAGAACATGAGACTGAGGCATAGAGAAATCAGTGATGTTCCCAAGGTCACACAGCGAACAACAGAACCATGATTCAAGTCCAAGTGCCGAGGAACTTTGTTTTCCAAATTCGTTCATGCCCTATCCTCTTGTCCCTGGGTAAAGGAACTCAGTTATTATGAAATGAATTGGAATCACCAAGAGCAGTGACCATCGCTAACAGAGCAATAGCAGATCTAAGAAGCAGAACTGTAATCTAACATTTACTTGCTTGCTCAAACCATTCTACATGTGTTTCTCAAAGGATGGAGTGACTGTACCTATTTGTTGTGGTTAACTTTGCTTTACTTATTTTTATTTCAACTCAACAAATATTTTTTTCCGACGAGGCACTGTTAGGAGCTGGGAATTCAGAAAGGAATGAGGCTCAGTCCTTGCCTTCCAGGAACTCAAAAACCAGTATGAAACCCCGTTCGGATCCTGTGTGTGGCCCTACTACCAACGGTGACTTCCTACTAAAATCCCATCGGGTCACTCCTGGTGACTCACGGAATGGTGCGTGGTAGAGGCACCTTGTCTAGGTTTTCTGTTCTCTGAGAAGCACTGTGGTATTTCCCAAAGTCAAACAGAGGCAGCTCTGATAAGTACAGGGACACTGGGGGTCACAATAGGAAAGCATAATTTAAACCAGGCTCGGCCCTGAGAATCCAGAACACAGTACTGTTCCCTACAGGGCCATAAATCTGGAGCTTGACATCCCCAAGCTACCTGAAAATCGGTCATGTTATTTTAGAGTTTGGGGTTGTTTCAACATAGCTGCAAAATCTAATAAGTCAAGCAAGCACAGACCCGAAAGCCTTTTTCACATAGTATCACATGTACCTCAAATCACACGCAGTTCTCCGGGAGAAGATGAGATGCAGGAGGGGGAAGCTCTGTGATGAGCATCATGCCCTTCTTCAGTCCCCGGCCCACGGAGGGCAGGGGAAGGAACGCAGAGGCTGCTATTCCTTTTCCAAGACGACAGGCTCATGCACCAAGAGGTAGGAACATGAAGGACAGAATGGACACCCCTTGGGTTTGAGCGTCTCAATCCCTTTTCAAGTTTGGACTTACTCATGTGTCATTCTCTCACACATTCATTTGAAAAATTAAAGTGAACTACACCCAAACTTTTCTCATGTCATAACATGTAAAATTAATACTGTCATTGTATTTTGTTTATGTGTGTTTATGAAGCAAAAAAAGTGACATAAACCTGATTCTTTTCTTTTTTTAAATTTCTTTATTGATTAAGGTGTTACATATGTGTCTTTATTCCCCCAATAACCCACCCCATCCTCCCCACTCATGCCCTCACCCCCTTGTTGTTTGTGTCCATTGGTTAGGTTTATACGCATGCATACAAGTCCTTTGGTTGATCTCTCCCCCTTACTCCTACCCTCCCCTACCTTCCCTCCAAGGTCACAAACCTGATTCTTCATGTCCTCAGATACACCAGGCTCCCTACAGGTGCACCCTTGCTCAGAGAGTAAACTTTGCCTGCCATCTCACCATCATTTCAGCCAACACCAACTCCTAAAAAACGCTTTCCCTAGTTGTGTCAGCCAGGCTGAGACTGGGGTGCCCTCTAGTGGCAGAGATTTGTATAACTTTCAAATACCAAAATTGTTCAATTAAAAAAAAATTACCCTGTACCTGATCATGTCTTCCCCTATGGTGTAAGGTCCATGAAAGACTAGATCTTTCTCTTTTTCACTCTATTGCAGCATCCCTAGCAGTGAAAACAGTGCCTGGCACGCTGTAGGTGTCCGATAAACATTTGCTGAATGAATGACTGAAATGAGTAAGCTCCCCTGCTCCTGCTCCACAGCACTAATCATTAGGAAAACGCAAATCAAACTATGATGAGATACCCCCTCACACCCATTAGGATGTCTGTCCACAAATAAACAGAGAACAGAAAGTTTGAAGATGATGTAGAGAGATTGAATTTGTGTATTGCTGGTAGGAATGTAAAATGGTATAGCTGCTATGGAAAACAGTATGGCCGTTCCTCAAAAAAATTAAAAACAGGACTATCGTGTGATCCAGAAATCCCACTTCTGGGTACATAGCTAGAAGAATTGAAAGCAGGGACTCGGGTATTTGTACACCTATGTTCACAGGAGTACTTTTTCCAAAAGCCCAAAGGTAGAAGTAGCCCAAGTGGCCATTGAAGATACAGGATAAACAAAATGGGACCCATTCATAGAAATGAATATCATTCAGCTTTAAAAAGGTGGAGGAAATTTGGACATCAGCTACAACATAGATGAAATTTGAGGAGTGAAATAAGCCAGATGCAAAAAGACAAATACTGTGATTTCACTTATGAGGTTCCTAGAATAGTCAGATTCATAGAGACATAAATTAGATTGATGATTGCCAGGGGCTGAGAGGAGGGAGAAATGGGGAGTTAGTCTCTAAGGTTGGGCTTTCAGTCTTGCAAGATCAAAAAAAGCTAGGACATAGATAGTGGTGATGGCTACACAAAAAATTGAATGTACCCTAAACTGTACCCTTAAAATGGTTAAGATGATAAGTTTTTAAAAATATTTTTTATTGATTTTTTTCTACAGAGAGGAAGGGAGAGAGATAGAGAGTTAGAAACATCGATCAGCTGCCTCCTGCATACCCCTGACTGGGGATGTGCCCACAACCAAAGTACATGCCCTTGACCAGAATCGAACTTGGGACCTTCAGTCCGCAGGCCAATGCTCTATCCACTGAGCCAAACCGGCTTCGGCAAGATGATAAGTTTCATGGGTCTTTTACCGAAATTTTTAAAACTGGGGGTGGGGTTGGGGCACCGGACAGGACAGGACGGGAAGCAAGGTGCAAACCAATATGTGTAATAGGGATTTGCTTGGGTGTGCATTTTCAAAGCTCCAGAAAGCCTAAGGAACGAGGACTAACGTTGATTTGGGAAGGTGTGGGAACTGAGCAGGTGGAGGGCACGGGCAGGTGTGACACTTGTCATGTACCCTTTGAAAGTTCGAAGTCTATATCAACAGGTCTCAGAAACTCCCAGCTGCTGACGGAAAAGCAGGAATGTCCTCATTCAGAGGTTACATACCGGCCGTGTGACCTCCTCAGAACAATGACTTTCTGGCGGGGTTCACCCTGACCTGCCATTTGGGTCTTATCTCACTTGAAACCTAGCATGACCCCTCAGGCCACCCAGCGGAGCATTTGCCTCTGGAGACACTCCCACTCCCCGAGAGCAGCAGGCCCTGGGCACCGAGCGGGGCAGTCCGACAGTCTTCGTGAAGGGTCTTTCTTTTCTTTTTAAATATATTTTATTGATTTTTTGCAGAGAGGAAGGGAGAGAGAGAGAGAGCTAGAAACGTCGATGAGAGAGAAACATCGGCCAGTTGCCTCTTGCACACCTCCTAACGGGGATGTGCCCGCAACCAATGTGCATGCCCTTGACTGGAATCGAACCTGGGACCTTTCAGTCTGCATACCGACGCTCTACCACTGAGCCAAACCGGTTTCGGCTGCGTGAAGGGTCTTTCATTCCGCGGCCCTGCACTGCCCAGAAACCAGACCTGCTTCCCAAGCTCTTTGCCTAATAGTAAGATTCAGGGCCACCTTCTCCCAAGCCCCTCCGAGGGCTTAGCACCCTGGCACTGTCGGGGAGCGGTGGGAAGCAGCCCTGGGGAGGATGAACACCTTCCGGGTGTGTGCTCCCTCCTCCTTTCAAAGTGAACTCTCCTCCCACCCTCCCCTGCTCAGGAGAGCTAACCCCACTCCCTCCCTGTACCCCTCCTGCAGCATCTGGACCTCCAGTCTTGCCTCCCCCTCCCACGTAGGAGCCCAGCCCCACACCAGCCTGCAGTCAGACATAAGTGGGTTTCATTCCGGCTCTGCTGCTCACAAGCTGTGAGGCCCTTGGGGGAGGTGATTATGCCTCCTGGGCTCTCTGCGTCCTCCTGGGTGAAATAAGGTCACAGATAAAGTAGCACCGGTAGGTGCAACCTCCTGCCAGAGAGTCCTCGCTACACACCTGTGCTGGGTGCTGGCCTGGTTCTGCCTCTTTGGCTGCTTGGTGGCTGCATAGGACTCTGCATCATGATTATTTTTTCAACTGGACATGTTTGCTTTATGCACTTCTCTACATGTATGCTGCACTATACAGTGTCCAAGAGTTTTTGTGTTTTTAAGTAAACCTATAGAAGAAAATGTAGGTGCTGAATAAATGCTAATTTAGTTACCATCCCCAGTAGGGTATCAGTTCTCTCCTTTCTTTAAAAAATCCCTCTGATTCGCTACTTTCACAAACCTCTTCCCTTTCCCAGCCAAGCTCCCGAAATGGCTACACTAAACCTGCTGCCTCCTCCTCTCTCTCCCCTGTCCTTCCGATGAACCTCATGGGTGTCGGACTGTGCCTTCCCAAGTCTGATCTCCCACCGTGCTGCTGAGAGGCTGGCCCATTGCTCACTGCCATGAGGAGTTCACAGTTTTTCCCACATCAGGGTGTTCGTTCATCTTCCAACACTCGTCAGCCTCACACCGGGCACGAGGGTGCTCTCTAAGCACAACTCTAGGTGTTAGATTCTGTAAATGATCCCTACACTTGCATTAGAATTACCTGGGAGCTTTGAAGACACCCCTTCCTCAGCCCTACCTGATGAAACTCCTAAGAAGGAAGTTCCAGAAAAAGAATTCTCACCACCACCAAGCACATCTCATACATCAGCCTATTTAATTCTTTCTTGGTCTTATCAAGTTGGCGCTGTGATTGTCCTTGTTTTGCAAGTGAGGAAACTGAGGCTCAGAGAAGGTGGGTCATTTGGGGGAAGTGACGGGGTCAGGATTTGAAACTACGGTTGTGTGGCATCCTTGGCCATGCTTTCCCTCCGAGAACACGCTTTTGCACACATCACTAACTTAGCATCTGGTAGAGCAGCGTTTCTAGAAAGCGGTCAAGTGCACACAGATCATCCGGAACCTTGTTAATTCTGACTCAGCAGGTGCTGGGTGGGGCCGGAGAGTCTGCCTTCCTAACCAACTCTTCATCTCTGGACAAAATATCGGCAGCTCTTTGCAAAGGTTTTTTGTGTTTGTTTTTTCATGTAAATGCTATTCCTGCAGGCCGGAGACAGAGACCAATTACAGCTTTCTCCAACTAATTGTCCTTCTCCTAAGGTTCTGGGTGGGGTTCTTTTGTGGGAGGCGTAGCTTCCGGCTCAGGCTGGTCTCAGTGTCTCCCCACCTTTTGCAGCTGTGGCCTACAGAGGAGGTGATCATATGTGTGCCACCTGCAGGAGACGGCAGTTGACACTGAGGCAGTGCTCACACCCTGAGGTCCCCGGGGTGGAGGGTGTCAGCATCGCTGCACACCTGTGTGGCGTTCACAGCACCCCAGTGGAGAGTCTTAACATCCCTCCTTCAGGACACGTGTTTCCCGCACATTCTGGTGATGCCGTCTGTCCTGATGGCAAGGACAGATGACATCTGTAGAAATCATCAGAGTAGCCTGGGGATACTATGAACAGACAAGTGTGACGGGAGGGAGTCCAGCATCATTAGGGGTTTAAGGTGACCTGGAGGTGGATTTGAATTCTGAGCTGGGTTTCCAAGTCTAACCCATGTCACCGAGAGAGTGCCCTGCCTGCTTTTGCCCCATCTAGGGTGGTGGCCTCTGCTCTCGCCGTTCACTCCCTTTCTGCCTGAACTGTGCATCATGCTGGCCCCTGTGTTCCCTGACTGGAGGCGCAGGAGAATGCTCTCTGTGTCAGTGCAACTTACCATGAGATGTGGCACAGCAACAGCCGAAAGCGTCTGCTCAGAGTCCCTGCAGCCCACACGGACCAGGGCCCGCGAATGCCAGGCTGAGTCCCTGCCCGCCTGTTTTGCTCACTGGCGTATGTGCAGCCAGAGTCCTCAGCCAAAGCAGCAGACTGGTTCAGGGTTCAGAGGTAGGGACCCCCGGTCTCTGCTTCCTGGGACTCTGCCTATTCCATCTGAATCCCGGGAAAATGAATCACATCGGTTGCACCCCCCACCCCCAGGGCAAACTGCTGCCACTCATGTCAACCTGGTCATTCGGTCTCACTTGCCAACAACAATCAGAGTTGGCCTCCCGCTCTCGTGAAATTAGTTCCACAGGGAATGAGAAGCCAGGGCCTCTCAGGGCTCTAAGGTCCTTGGTATGTTTTTGCCATAAATCACTCCTGTGGTACCTTGCCCATCCACCTGATGTGCTTCCCAGGATGCATAGTCTACACACGGGTCAGATGCCTCTCTAGCCTTAACCATAGGCAGGCCTTGCTTCTTTCCTCCAATGGTGCACGATAGGAACCCTGGCATGGGATCCTCACAACTCTCCACAGTGTGACGTGGAGCTTGCCCGGCACCCGAGGCCTCCGTGGCCCTGACTATCTATCACACAGAATTCCCGAGCCTGCAAATGCTCAGCGAATTGCCATCCCGTCCCCGCCCCTGTCGCAATCCAGGGATGCTTGCCAACCATGGCTTCCTAGCTTCTTCCCCGGGTGCTGGCGCTGCATTCCTGCACATGGCTCTGGTTTCTGGAAACACAAGACCCCGCCAGGGTTCCTGCCGGTGAGACCGAATGTCCGTGGCGCCAACAATGGATCTTACTCGACAGCAGATCCCGGAGAGCCCTAGACAGGGAAGAGATGATAGATGATACCCTTGGAGCCACTGTCCCCAATGACCGCTGCAAGGCCCGGGAGGAGGGAGGAAGGGGAAAGGAGGGAAAGGGGCTTATAGAGGTGAAGGCCCCAAACGCCCGCTGAACACGCGTGGCCCTCGATGCCCCCTCCTCCCCCCACCCTCCGGGAGCGGGCCGCCATCTTCACAGCCCCCGGCAGTGTTGACTCTGGCAAGAGGGGAGGATGCTATCAGCTACCAAGGTCTGAGCCTCAAGGCAAGGGCACAACAGCTGATAAGCTAAGTGGGGCCTGGGCACTGCTCCAGGCACATCACACCACCGCCGGCTTCCCTGGCTGGTCGCAGCTGGGGCTGTGGAGCACTGCCCAGTTCCCGGGGGGAGCCAGCCCACGCCCCCAACCATGAGCTGTCTGCATTTTCTCTCCAATGTAGAGGTGAGGGTCTCCTAACACCATGGTTCTTTGTCTTTGGGGGGAGAAGGGGAACCCTTTGAGAATCTGATAAAAGTCAGAACCTTTGCCCTGAAAAAAATGCAGCAGCACCTAGTGTACCGTGGAAGCTTTGGTTTTATATTCACCCAAGGCCTGGCTGATGCACAGACAGGATCAGAGGATGGAAAGCTCCTTGGAGGACCAGGCGAGAAGCCGGCATGAACATCTCTGGGAGGGGGAGTGGGGCAAGGAGAAGCGGTAACTGGGTTAAACTCTGAGGTGAAAGGGAAGATGGGAAGCACCCTCAGAGTTGGCCGATGATATAGGAAGAATGGTGGTCAGGTGTCAGCTGAGCATTTTCAGGTGGTCCTGACCTGATTGCCTGGCCAGGGGAGAATCCAGCAGGGGATCATAATTCATGAAAAGCTTTGGGAGCAACATGGACATTCCTCCCTTTTTCTGTTGGGGCATTAAGTAAATAATTTTTTTAATATATTTTATTGATATTTTACAGAGAGGAAGGGAGAGAGATAGAGAGCTAGAAACGTCGATGAGAGAGAAACATCGACCAGCCGCCTCCTGCACACCTCCCACCGGGGAATGTGCCCGCAACCAAGGTACATGCCCTTGACCGGAATTGAACCTGGGACCTTTCAGTCCACAGACTGACGCTCTACCGCTGAGCCAAACCGGTTTCGGCTAAGTAAATAATTTTAACACATTGTGGTGAGTTCTGCGCAGGGCAGAGGGTGCTGGACAACAGTCAGCCTTGGCCATTGTGAGAGGCAGACTTTAGGGTGGTCCCACAGTCCCTGCCTCCTGATCTTAATTTCTTTTGGGAAGCCCCTCCCCCTTGTATGTAAGCAAGACCTTACCTGTAACCAAGAGAATATGGCAAAGGGGATGAATGTCACTCTCTTGATTAGGTTATGTCCTGTAAGACTTCATCTTGCTTGAGATTGTCTTTGCTGGCCCGATGGAATAAGTGGACATGTTATTGGACATGAAAACCTATATGGCAAAAAAATTCTAGAAACCCTGAGGAGCTTGGAATGGCTTCTGGGAGCAAGGGCCCCCTCAGGGATATAAATTCTGCAAGCAACCTGAGGGAGCTTAGAAGCAGACGGTTCCCCAGTCAAGCTTCAGGATGAGACCACGACCTTGGATGACACCTTGATTGCTGCCTGTGAGACCCTAAGCAGAGGACCACTTAGGACCTCTTAGGAGTTCTACCTGGACTCCTAGTCCATAGGAGCTATGAGATAATGTACATTGTTTCAAGTCACTAAATCTGTTACACATTGGTGGATAATTAATATAACCATGGACCAAAACATAGCTAAAGGGCTGTCTTGTGCCTGTGTTGGGGTGGTTTGGAGTGTTCATATTGAACAAGGAAAGTAGAGGGGAGCCAGGACATAGATAAATGCTCTCTCCATTGTATTTTAGGAGTCACTGTGTTTCCTTTGAGTTGAGCATTTACAAAGTCCCAGACATTATGTTGGATGAGGAATTCTTTTATTCTGTGAATTCATTCTGCACCTAAATTTTATCCCTGGACATGATTACGGTGAGCCACCATTTAGATGTCAGGGGATTCAGATTTGCTCCATCCTCAAAAGAACCCAACATAAAGGGATGCACAGTTATTACTGATGGTTGCAAATGCAGGCCTGGCAAGACCTGTGCAGGTACTTCAGTGCTGTTCAGGCTGAGTAACTACTCATTTGGAGAGCTTTTACATAATTTTGGATTACTGTTCAATCTGATTTCCGATTACCAAATATTTCTGTGATTTTTCAGGTTTCCCCTCTACTTTTTTATTGATTGGTTGATTTTGAGAGAGAGAGGGGAAGGGAGAAAGAAATATTGATTTGTTGTTCCACTTAGTTATGCATTCATTGGTTGCATCTTGTATTTTTCCTGACCTGGGAATGAACCCACAAACAACCTTGGCAGATGCTGTATTGGAAGATCCTCTAACGACTTGAGCTACCCAGCCAGGGCTCCCCTTACTTTTGATGTGTCTTGTTGTTTCATAGTGCTAGAACTTGTGTGATCCTCAATGATCTATTTCTACTCTTACATTCAACTATCATTTGCTAGGAGGCAACTGTGGTGCCAGTGGCCATGAGAATTGATAAGTGGTGCAAAGCAGCTCAGGTTGCTTCGGTGACTTGCTCCGTTATGTAAGTCACAAGTGATGGGGCCAAGGCCGCAATCCAGTCTTCTGGCTGCAGAGTGCTTTGGGCCATAACCTGATGCAACCTAGGCTGTGTGCCATGCTGGATGCTATGAGAGCGGGGTGTGGGCTCCTCCACTTTTCTTAAGGAATCCTGGTGTCTTGATTCCTCCAGCATTAAGTACATGTCAGCTGTTCCCAAACAGTGCAGGTAGATAGATTGTTAGCATAGGGCCAAGGATAAAGGCTCTCAGTGAACTAGTAACCGGATCGACTTGTTTTCAGGGAGCTGCACAGATAAGAGCGCAGCAAAGACAACCTGTCGCTGAGGTCAGGCAGAAACAAATGCCTCCAGTCTCTGCTGCCACTGGCCTCTGACTCTGAGTCTGTCCTTTGCATCCTGGCCATCTCAGGTTCCTTGAGAGGCAAAAGGGAAATGCCACTTTTGGATCCTGGGAGGCTGGTGAGTGTCCAGACTTGAAAAGAAGGAACACTTATGTGCCTCCATTCTGCGCTTTCATAATACTCTTTCATTTCTTCCTCACAGCAATCCTCAAACAAACACTGTACCACACAATTTTCATAGGCTGGCTTGTTTTCCTGGCACCTGGGTCAGCCATGGATACATGTATTTTGGGTGAACTGAGCACCCTCAGCCATCAGAGGGCTCCTGGTCCCGTGAGGAGGCAGATGTGGAGGACAAGGACAGTCCTTAGGAAGAAGGGCACATGGGAGTCTGTGTCCTTTGAGCATCAGACACCAAGAAAGGATTAGGTAAGTATTTGGAGAAAGTTACTGAGAAAATGGGGAGTTCCAGCTTTGTGGTCTGCAGAGCTCCCCAAAAGTCTGAGAATCACTGCTTTAGGGAGAAAATGGTCTTTCCTTGAAAAATAACAAAAGCCCATGCCTAACTGGCATGGCTCAGTGGTTGAGTGTTGACCTATGAACCAGGAGATGACAGTTCAATTCCTGGTCAGGGCACATGGCTGGGTTGTGGGCCTGATCTCCAGTAGGGTGTATACAGGAGGCAGCAGAGCAATGATTCTCATCATTGATGTTTCTCTCTTTCCCTCTCCCTTCCTCTCTGAAATTATATATTTACTCAAGCAGTTTTATTTCTGTCACCGGTTCTCCTTGAATAGCTCCAGGCATTGTATTAATTTTATGACTTTAACTCAAGTGCTTTCTTTCTATTTCACAGAGAAACCTGGAGGAATAGATAAGGGAGACTGTCTATCTCCCCCAAGCCTTTTAGCAAGACAGCAAAACACATGGCCACATATGACTTATTAAATTGGCAAAAATGAAGATAGTCATTAATATGACTCTAAGATAGTGCCTCTCCTTAGCATATAAGCAATCTTCACTAATAAGAGAAATATGCAAATTAACCATCACTCCACTATGCCCACCAGCCAATCAAGAAGGAATATGCAAATTAGAAGGAGAAAGATGGTGGCTGCCCAGCTGCTCCAGGCGCAGAGTAGCTGGGCAGGGCAGGGCAGGACGCCTGCTATGAGAGGAAAGGCAAGGGGCGAAAGGATCTACAGGAGCAGCACTCCAGTGCAGTAAAGATGAAGACTGCAGACTCTGGAGTCTGAAGCAAAGACCAAGACAACAGACTTTAGCTGGAATCTGCAGCGAAGATGAAGATGGCAGACTCTGGACAAAATCTGCAGCAAAGCAGTGAACATGAAGATGACAGACTCCACCCGGAGTCTGCAGCAAAGACGAAGACAACAGACTCTGGCCAAGAAGGCAGACTCTGAAGGCCTGGGTCCAGGGTGCCGGAGGAAAACCGGTGCTGGAAGCCAAGAGAATGAAGGCCTATTGCATGAATCTCTTCATGCAATGGGCCTCTAGTCCTATATAATAAAACATGCTAAGTGTCCGGTCATCCTGTTGGCCATTCAACCAATCAAAGCATAATATGCTAATGATATGCTAAGGCTGCTCAACCACTTGCTATGACATGCACTGACCATCAGGGGGCAAACAGCCAACCAGTCAACCAGTTGCTATGACATGCACTGACCTTCAAGTTGCTCTTGAAGGTGACCTTCAAGACGCTCCAACCAGTAGTTAGCTTGTGCTGGGGCTCAGCAGATCAGACTGAGCGAGAAGGGCCAGACACACCTTGGAGCCCTTCCACATCCCTCCCTGGCCCCAATTGTGCACCAGTGCGGTCCCTCAGCCTGGCTTGTGCCCTTTTGCAATCAAGAATCCCGGGGGGGGGGGGGGGCGGTGACAGAGAACAAGGTTTGGCCCAATCCCACAGGCCAGGCCAAGGGACCCCAGTGGTGCACAAATTTGTGCACCGGGCCTCTAGTGAACTACATGTACCTCCAGTCATCAATAAAATAATTAGTAAATAAATTTACTAATTTCTTGAAAAATCAATGAAGCATTGACCTAGAAGAATAAGCTGAAACTCAGAGAAGTAGGAATGGCAATGCAGGAAAAGATGTTTCGGGGGGCTGGGAGGGGTAGAGTCAATATAAAGGTTCTGAGGCAGCCAAAACCAGTTTGGCTCAGTGGATAAAGTGTCGGTCTGCAGACTGAAAGGTCCCAGGTTCGACTCTGGTCAAGGGCATGTACCTTGGTTGTGGGCACATGCCCAGTAGGGGGTGTGCAAGAGGCAGCTGATCAATGATTCTCATCAATGTTTCTAACTCTCTATCCCTCTCTCTTCCTCTCTGTAAAAAATCAATAAAATACATATTTTAAAAAAAAAGATTCTGAGGCAAAAGAACAGGAAATGTTTGGGAACCAACAATTGGTCAGCATTACTTGAGCTCAAGGGAAGGGATCTAGTGGGAAGAAATGAGGCTGGTTAGTAGACAGGAGCAAAACATGGAGAGTCCCAGATGCAAAGGATATTAGATTTCATGCTGCAGACGGTAAGAAGTTAACTTAAGAATTCTGATAGGGGCTGTGGCACAGACTTAATATGTTTACCAGCACAAAACATTTACTAGAGGAAGGTGAAACTAGGAGCAGAGTGACTGAGAAGGCAGCTTGATTAATCTCATATCTTGCAACCTTCCTAAAATCTCTTATTAGATCAAACAGCTAATTTGTGCATTCTGTACAATAGTTTTTACATAGATGTTCATGCTGTCTGCTAATCTGGGTTAACTTTTATTCTTTTTTGTACTTGTATTACATAGACCAGAACCTCCAGAACAGTGTGAAATAATAATAGATGTCATTTATCAGGTTGAGGAAGTTCCTATTTATTTCTAACTATTGAAAAGTTTTATGAAGAATAAATGTTAGGTTTGGGCAAATGCTCTTCTTGCATCTATTAAGATACTATAGTAATATACATTTTATTTTGGCATGCCATGCTCATTGCCAGTGTATAGAAAAACAATTTAGTCTTGCTTATTGATCTTATATCTTGCAACCTCGCTAAACTTTTCTAGTTTTAAGAGATTTTAGTGTTTTCTTTTTATGTATCTCCCTTTTACTTTTTTTCCCCACCATTTTTTATTAAGGTATTATATGTGTACATTGCTTACCATTACCCCCCCACACCTCACATACACACCCACCCTCCCCAGAGTTTTGTGTCCATTAGTTGTACTTATATGCATGCATACCAGTCCTTCAGTTGATCTCTTATCTCCCCCAGATCACCCTACCCTCCTCGCTGTCATTTGACAGTCTGCTTGTTGCTTTACTGTCACTATATCTATCTTTCTGTTCATTAGTTTATAATATTCTTTATTATCCATAAATGAGTGAGGTCATGTGGTGTTTCTCTTTCATTGACTGGCTTATTTCACTCAGCATAATGTTCTCCAATTCCATCCAGGTTGCTGCAAATGATGAGAATTCCTTCTTTTTTATGGAAGCATAGTATTCCATTGTGTAGATGTACCATAGTTTTCTGATCCAATAATCTGCTGACGGGCACATAGGCTGATTCCAAATCCTAGCTATTGTAAATTGTGCTGCTATGAACATAGGGGTGCATATATCCTTTCTGATTGGTGTTTCTAGTTTCTTGGGATATATTCCTAGTAGTGGGATTACTGGGTCAAATGGGAGTTCCATTTTCAGTTTTCTGAGAAAACTCCATACTGTTCTTCACAGTGGTTGCACCTCCCTTTTACTTTTAGCCTATTTATGTCTTTATGTATAAAATGTGGTTTTTTTCTAGATACAGCTGTAGTCGAGTCTTTCCAACCCATATTATTTTATTATTTTTCTTTTACATTACACATTCACACATGTAATATGGGAGGAACGGTGGAAGGGGATGACTTTTTCATTTTCTGAAAAGCAGTCCAAGACTTCCAGGAAGATGGAATGGACTTACGTTTCCCTAACTCCCTCTCTAAATACTAAAACCCCTGGATATTACAAATAAAACAAATATGAGAAAACACTAAAAGGTGCAGACGAGGAGATATCTCAGGACCTGAAGTAAAAGAGTGATGAGTCCTCTGGGTTTTCTTTTTGCTTCATGCATCTTAGTCAGAGTGGGTGCTGGAAAAACTGTCAATCTGGAATTGCTAATGGGCACAGGAAAGAAAATGCCCCCACCCCAAACTCAAACTCCGCCCTTCCTAGCTAAATAATCAGGGGAGAGGCAACCTAACAGGACAGAAAGTTTTGAGGAAATAACTACTCTACTGGAACCAAGCACTACAGAAGAAACGGGGAATACTCACAGCAGCAAATGTCAAATTGGGGGCCTTAGACCTCCATCCTTGTCAGGTTGTAAGGAGCTGCTCCAACCACTTTGATAAGTGTTAGGTAAGAAAGAACACTACAGCCAGCATATGCTATAGACCCTGGGTCTTTAATAAACAAAAATGCAAACTTATATTCTCCAAAAGATGTGTAAAAGAAGACTCATGGCACCCCAATTCATAATAGCACCAAACTGGAAGCAATCCAAATGTCTGCCAAAATTAAAATGGGTATTTTTACATGTTGGTTTTGCCATTCACTGGATTGCTATACAGCAGGATAATGAGCAAACTATGGCTACAAACAACCACGTGGATGAATCTCACAAATATAATGTTGAACAAAAGAAGCCAGGCACTCACAAAAGTGGGTGTGATTTTATTATATGTAACTTCAAAAACAAAACAAACTTATCTATAGTGTTAGAAGTGAGGGTGTTGGTTACCTGTAGGATAGGATGGGTAGTGACAAAGAGGAGGCATAGGGGTCATGGGAGCTGACACATTCTGTATCTTGATGCTATACAGATGTCAAAATGAATCCATCTATACACATAAATTTGTATACCAATTATGTAATACTTTAGTAAAAAGTGTTTAAGAATATTGGGATCTAGTAAAATACATTTACCCTCACTGGAGTCAATAACAACATCAGACACAAAAATGAACAGAGTGAAGGAAAGAAGATTGCAAATATGCATGCATAAAATATATATATTGATTTCAGAGAATGGAGAGACAGAAACATTAATGATGAGAAAGAGTCATTGATCAACTGCTTCCTGCACTCCCCCTACTAGAGATAGAACCGGAAACGCAGGCATGTACCCTGACCCAGAATCGAACCATGACCTCTTGGTGCATAGGTCGATGCCCAACCACTGAGCCACACAAGACTAGCTGCGTGCATCTTTTAAGTGAACAAGGGAGAAATACTAAAACCAATGTTTTGACATTTATCTTAGGTATAAGAGAGGTGAAAGTGATACCCTTTTTAGAATTATAAAGTAATTTTAGGTTCCCTCATTATTTGTTGTGAAATGATAGCAAAATAGAAGCATTTACTAAAGTGGGTATAAAATAATGAACATTGTCTGTTAGTGCAAAGAAGTCTTTCTAGGGAATTGTAAATTGTCTTTACTGAACAGAAGTCTTGAAAATAGTTTCCAAACAATTATATGAACTACCACATGATTAAAACTCAATAATAACAGGAACTGATTGTGAATCTTTTACTAAAACAAAAATATTCTTTAAAAATTATTCATTTCTCCCTTTCAAACAGAATCCCATCTGTTTCAAGACTGAATAAATGCCAACACAGCAGTTCATTTCCAGAATGTAGTAAACATTGCAAAAGTAGTTTCAAAGCATATGGCAAATTTTTTCCCCAAACATCTCTATGTTTTAAGGAGAAAACTAGGAATTTTCAAACTGTTGCAATGTATGTGTACTACTTATTTCACTGAATGAAAATCCAACATTCACCCATTCTATATTCCTCAGCAAGACAACCAAACAATTTTGCCTTATTTAATATGAATGTGCTGAATATTTTCACAGAAAATATTCTTTAAATGAAGGTATTTAGACACTAGTTTATTTAAAGGAAAAGAAGGAATGAAATATTGATACTCATCTTCTATTCAATCTTAATGTCTCATCAGGGGAGAAAATACACTCTAATGTACATATACATAGATATTTATTTTATGTATCTCTTTTCATTAAAGAATTTGGGTAAATATAATAGTACTTTTTGAGTTCTTTATATTTATTATGGTAGTTAAAAGGAATATTTGCCCTTTTAAGAAATTAGTTATTTGTATATAAAAAATCTGTCCTTCAAAAATCTGTGAAAGGACCCTAGCCAGTTTGGCTCAGTGGATAGAGCATTGACCTGTAGACTTAAGGGTCCTGGGTTCTATTTCAGTCAAGGGCACATGCCTGGTTCCAGGCTTGATCCCTAGTAGAGGGTGTGCAAGAGGCAACTAATCAATGATTCTCATCATTGATGTTTCAATCTCTCTCTCCCTTCCTCTCTAAAATCAATAAAAATAAATAAAGAAACTGAATTCTAAATTAAAAAACAAACAAACCTGAGAAAATGACTTTGGTTCTTTCAGCCAATAAAAGTTGACCATATTTGCAGTTTATTTATCAGTGAGAGACTGGAAAGAATCTAAATATGCATCATTAGGAAATCAGCTAAATATATTTTTGTACACCCATACAATGAAAAGTGATGCAACTTTTAAAATAAATGAGATAGACCCAAATTGAAAAGTCTTCTAAGTTACTAAGTGAAAAGGCATTGTACACTATCCTATCTAATACAGAAATAATATGCTAATTGACTATCACACCCTCACAAAGATGGTGGTGCCCAAAGCCAATAAAGAGGAAATATGCTAATTGGTTGTCACACCCTCAAATATGGCAGTGCCCACAGCCACAGATGGTAGTGCCTATTCCCTTTAGCCCTGCCAGGGTGGCAGGCTCAAGGGACAGCCAGGCCCACCCCTAGGCGGGTCCAGCTGCTCCACAAGCCTACTTCCAGAGTCCCCCAGCTGCCCAAAGCCGGCCTGGGGCACAGGCAAACCTCGGTTGGTAGCTTCCCAGCCACCCATGGCCAGCTCAAGGTACAGCAAGCCATCCAGATCTGCCTGAGGCTCAGGTAACCAGGACTGGCTGAGGCTTGCGCTACTGGCAGTGGCAGCAGAGGTGTGATGAGGGCATCACCTTCCCCTGATTGCTGAGTCACCTCCTGCCCCTGAGGGCTCCCAGACTGTGAGAGGGGGAAGGCTGGGCTGAGGGACCCCCCTCCAGTGCATGAATTTTTCATGCATCAGCCCTCTAGTATATATATATATATATATATATATATATATATATATATATATATATTATATATATATATATATATATATATTATATATATATATTATAACTAAATATGCAACCAACCATCATTGCCTCTAGAGATGGCAACTGAGAGACATACTTTGCACTATATTTACTCATTAATGTTGCTTGAATTTTACCATGAGCATATGTTTGTTTTTTTTAATTGAGGTATTAGTGACATATAATATTCATTATATCAGTTCCAGGTATACAATGTAATGCTTCAATATTGGTATGTTGTGAAATGACCACCACAATAAGTCTAGTTAACATCTGAAATTTTTTAATTAATTACTTTTTTAAAAGTAGGTAGCAGAGCGAGGGAACAGGCGCCAAGCCACGGCTGCACCTTCCGCTCCCGCCCGGAGCCTTGTGCCCCAGGGGAGCGGTGGGACCAGGGGGAGCTGTGAGACCTGGGGGGGGGGGCGGTGGGATCTGGGGGAGCTGTGTTCCCCAGGGAGCGGTGGGACCCGGGAAGCGGTGGGGGAGCCATGTGCCCCGGGAGAGCCTTGTGCCCTGGGGGAGCAGTGGAACCAGGGGGAGCCATGTGACCTGGGGGGGGGGGTAGTGGGACCCGGGGGAGCCGTATCCCCCAGGGGAGCAGTGGGACCTGGGGGAGCCATGTGCCCCGGGAGAGCCTTGTACCCTGGGGGAGCGGTGGGATCATGGGGAGCCGTTTGCCCCAGGGGAGCGGTGGGACCCGGGGAACCCATGTGACAATGGGGGAGCATGGGACCTGGGAAAGCTGTGTGCCCCAGGAGAGCTGTGTGCCCCTTGGGAGTGGAGGGACCCAGGGGAGCCTTGTGCCCCGGGGGAGCTGTGGGACCGGAGGAGCCCCTATGTTCATAGCAGCACAATTTACAATAGCTAGAATTAGGAAACAGGCTAGGTGCCCGTCAGCAGATGTTTGGAGCAGAAAACTATGGTACAACTACACAATGGAATACTATGCTGTCATAAAAAAGAAGGGATTCTCCTCATTAGCAGCAACCTGGATAGAATTGGAGAACATCATGCTGAATGAAATAAGCGAGTCAACGAAAGAGAAACACCACATGTCCTCACTCATTTATGGATAATAAAGAATATTATAAACTAATGAACAGAAAGATAGATATAATGACAGTAAAGCAACAAGCAGACTGTCAAATGACAGCGGGGAGGGTAGGGAGATCTGGGGGAGATAAGAGATCAACCGAAGGACTGGTATGCATGCATATAAGTACAACCAATGGACACAAAACTCTGGGGAGGTAGGGCGTGAATGGGAGGTGGAGGGGGGCAATGGTAAGCTATGTACACATATAATACCTTAATAAAAAAATGGTGGAAAAATTTTTTTAAAAAGTAGGTAGCTATCTAAAATGGAACCTCAACTTCTATGGTTATCAGCTAATGTGAAATAAACTATGCAGTATATATTTTTCTTTTTTGAAAAATTATGGTATCTTGGATATATATTAAAGTATTAGTGACAATACATATGACCATTATACTGTGAACAAACTATTCTACAAATAATGAGAGTTCTTGCTTTTCTTATTCCAGCCTCTTAATCTCCTAATTTGGAGGATGCTGGTACATTCAAGACACAGAGCTTGAAGGCTCACACTGCAACCTCCCACTCTACCCATGCCCTATGAGCCAGTCCCAGCCTTAGTGGTAGCACTGACACTCCAAATATTGCCACTTCACTAGTGAGAATTGAAATTTCACCTAAAATGTTATAGAACAAAGGGGATGGATCATATCAGGGACCATGACCCTAATGTGATTTAACTCCCCCTGGGACAATCTGTTCTTTCACCAAAGCTCTCTCATGTCAGCTTAAACCCGATCTTCTCTCCTCCTCCGTGGCTTTACACATCCTGGAATTTTGCTGCCATCCTTAGCAACTTTTCTAGTGCCCACCTTACCTGTTAGCCCATCCAGCACTGTAAAAGGCAGGTCGTGAGCCAACTAAATGAGTGGCCAGCTACGGCAGAGCGAACGGCTTCCTGTCTTCAGCTTTCAAATGGCAGCCTGGGCAGGGGAGATGTCGCCCTTGGACTCCAGTGGATACAAATGCAACCAAGTCTAATTACCTATGCTAAGATCACATAGCTTCCACACTTGAACATCTTTGAAATCAGGCAGTATCTTATAATCGCCACTGACCAGATGGTGATCATAATGTTGGCATCGCCTGAAACAACAGTACCTACACCTGCAGGATTGGGTGTCTCCTTTTTATTCCCTAGGAACCAGAGTTGTAAGTTTGGGGTGAATCCAATATATTTAGCCACATTCCTGAAGCAGGTGTCAAAAGTAGAGGAACTTAATCCAATTGTAAAGCTGGTTTATAGCACCAATTATTTTTAATTTTTATTATTTCTTTAAGAAATGCTCTATCATCAAGACAGCTACCGTGTTTCCCTGAAAATAAGACATCCTCCGAAAATAAGACCTACTTACAGGTTTCCTTCTGAGTGAAATATAAGGCATCCCCCCGAAAATAAGGCATCCCCCAGGCTCAGAATGAAAATTAATTTACCATAAACTGGTCGCTAGGGCCGCCCCGACTGGCCCTAGTGACATTACACGGAGTCCTGACCTCACTGCTGTGTGAATGGAGAGAAATCAGCGTGGAAACTTTGTGAAACCTAAACTGCAAGAAGTTGTGACTTGGGTGAAGAATTCATGGGAGAAAATCACTGACAGTTGCATTGCAAATGCACTGCGAGCAGGCTACCTTGACAAGAAGTACTCATTTAAAGACAGTGCTATTGCTAAACATGAGAGATTTGGTCCACTGATTCTGAAAGAAATGGAGTCACAAGAAATTCACCAGGAAATTCAGGAATTGGATTGTTATGATGATGTTCCAGAAGATGATGACATGATTGTCATTGAATAAATGAGTAAATTCTTGATACTGTAGGATTCACAGTTTGTCTGGTTTGTGTTGACAACTACCGTACTACCATACAGTATACAGGTAATAAATTTCCTTTATTTTCATTTAACAATAAATGTGTACCATATTCTTCTTCATGGAAAAATAAGACATCCCCTGAAAATAAGACCTAGCACATTTTTGGGAGCAAAGATTAATATAAGACACTGTCTTATTTTCAGGGAAACAGGATATACTACTGCTAATTACCACTTAGCTCACCAACAGGAAGGCAATCAAAATAAGAGAGGCACTGCCCTTCACTGCTTACATCGTCTTTGTTAACCTTAATTTCCTACAGACATACCTTCTTATAGAAAAATATATGAGAAGTGATCATTTTTGAAGAAGCGTTAAAACTATGAACATGGGATTAATAAACATATCAAACATATTTTATATTCTGATATATAAAGAGTACTTTTAAATAGGAGATCATCTTTGATATATATAGTCTTTAAAATACAATCTTTGGTCTCTAGTCAAGAGAATAGACTCTTAGAAGTGATATTTAAATTGAATTTAATTAAACACAAAGTGTCATATAACTTCCAACTTCCCAGAAATAGTCATTTCATCTTATTTAAGGACATAGAAATTATTGTGACTTAAGTCTTCATTCTGGAATATGAGTGTTTGGACAAGTTAGGCACACAGCAAAGATTTAGAAGTTCTACCACCAGAACGGCATTTTGAAAATGCTAAAGCCAACTCGATTCTCCATCCAGCAATTCAATAAGAACTGCGAAAATTTCATTTAATTAGGCCTCGACTCTGGATACTCCAGGTGTTCGGTATCTGTGACATTGGGGTCATTATGTTCTTCCCTGGAGAGCTGTCCCTGATATACAAGGTCTTCTTTCTGAGTCCTTCAGTTCACTTGGGCAACTCTACTTTGGGGATCAAGGAAACTCAACATTGTGGTCACCAGCTCTGGAAGGTCAAAATCATGTTTCCATCCCCAGTCCTTACGAGCATTGCTGTCATCGAAGTTCATCGGCCAACTGTCCGCTAGGAAAAGGTACAGAAGAGTATCTTAAGTTTTTCAAGCTCTAGAATTGCAAAAAGGTCTAGACACTTTATATAATAGTCTATCATACAAGGTACCATAAGAGAAATTCCCCATTTGAGCAGACCCAAGCAGCTTCTATGTGCATACACAGTCGCTCTCTTAGATTAGAAGACTGTATTATACATCTACTGTCAGACACTGTGAATTGTCACACACTATTAAAATCTCACACAAACTCTTAAGGTAGGAACCTTATAGGCAAAGGCCATGGTAGGCAAACTGCCACATGCGGCTCTTTGGCCCCTTGAGTGTGGCTCTCCCACAAAATACCACGGCCTGGGCAAGTTTATTTAAAGAAGTGGCGTTAGAAGAAGCTGAAGTTTAAAAAATTTGGCTCTCAAAAGAAATTTCAATCGTTGTACTGTTGATATTTGGCTCTGTTGACCAATGAGTTTGCCGACCACTGGGCAAAAATGCCCAGAGCCACAGGGTGGCATGGTCCTGGCATTTGAAAACTGAGGGCTCCTTTCCTGCTATGTCTGCTTGTTTTATGTTGAAACTGTAAAATGGCGAAATGCTGACAAGCTGTTTATTTGGAATGAAACTATTCCCCCACTTTAGATATCATCTCCCAAAATGGCAGCCTCTGAGGGCTGTGACTCAACAGCTCCTTCTCCAGAAGGTGCCAGGACCACCAGGAAGGCTTCATGCTCTACTGATCCTCCGAGGATGATGTCCTCAAGGGACTCAGTGCAGAGTGAAGGGGTTTAACCTTGGTTTGAAGGGGTCTGCAATGATGTACCAACCTATGGCCTGTCGAACAGAATCCACTTTGTACGTGATCTGGAATTCCGGCATGTGCTTAAGAACCTCCTGGGCCAGGTCTTCGGGGCAGAAGCTCATGGCATTGATGTTGTAGGTCCGAAGAGAGAGGGACTCTCCTGGTGCCTCCATCACTTCCAGGGTGGCCCTGAGGCAGTCATCAATGTACATCATTGGGAGCCTCGTGCTGGGTTTCAGGTAACACTCATACTTGCCATCCTTTATGGCATTGTGGAAAATCTGGACTGCATAGTCTGAAAGAAAGTCCTGTTAGTGGGTCTTCTTAGAACAAAATCATGAGTGAGCCTCTTGGATTAAGGCGGTGGTTCTCAAACATCTTAGTCTTCGAACCTCTCTATGCTCTTTTTTTTTTAATGTATTTTTATTGATTTCAGAGAGGAACGGAAAGGATGAGAGGGATAGAAACATCAATGATGAGAATCATTGGTCAGCTGCCTCTTGCACACCCAACACTAGGGATCGAGACCACAACCCAGGCATGTGTCCTGACTGGGAATTGAACCGTAACCTCCTTGTTCATAGGTTGATGCTCAGCCCCTGAGCCATGCCACCAGAGCCCTCTCTGTGCTCTTTAAAAAAACACCACTGAGGCCAAAACCAGTTTGGCTTAGTGGACAGAGCATCGGCCTGAGGACTGGTGAGTCCCAGGTTCGATTCCAGTCAAGGGCATGTGCCTTGGTTGCTGGCACATCTCCAGTGGGGAGTGTGCAGGGGCGGCTGATCGATGATTCTCTCTCATGGATGTTTCTGGCTCTCTGTCCCTCTCTCTTCCTCTCTGAAAAAAAATCAATAAAATATAAATTAAAAAAACCACTGAGGTCTTCCAATGAGGTACTTTTCATGTGAATTATATTAATATTTACTGTATCAGGAATTAACTGAGAAAAATGTTTAAATATTGCATTTTAAAATGACAATAGCAGACCATTATATATTCATAAGTATGACATTCTATATGAAAAAGGAGGTATTTTCCAAACAAAAAAAAATTTAGTGAGGAGAATGGCATGTTTTATGCTTTAAAAAATCTCTTTACTGTCTGGTTAAGAGAAGACCACTGTCCCCTAGCTGCTTCTGCAGTCGGTCCGCTGTGCTATTGCACATCATGCAGCCTCTGGAGAACGCCACAGTGCACTTTGAGAGTGAAAAGGGCAAATAACAGCTTACTATTGATATGACAATAGTTTTGGACTCTTGGGCCCTTTGAAAGGGCCTCAGGGATACACAGGGGTTCCCATACTTGGCGAAGCACCACACTAAGGCAAGGGTGTTTTAATTAATTAATAATGTTAATATTGACTTGTTGTTCCACCTACCCATGCATTCATTGGAATGTGCTCTGACTGGAGACTGAACCTCTAACCACCTGAGCTATCCAGCCAGGACTAGGCAAAAGGTATTTAAAAGTAAAACCAGCCAAAACCGGTTTGGCTCAGTGGTAGAGCGTCGGTCTGCGGACTGGAAGGTCCCGGGTTCGATTCCGGTCAAGGGCATGTACATTGGTTGCGGGCACATCCCCGGTGGGGGGTGTGCAAGAGGCAGCTGGTCGATGTTTCTCTCTCATTGACGTTTCTAGCTCTCTATCTCTCTCCCTTCCTCTCTGTAAAATATCAATAAAATATATTTTAAAAAATAAAATAAAATAAATAAAAGTAAAACCAAAGCCTCTTTTAGAATCCCTCAGATTTTTCAAGTATCTTTTATATAGTATATAGTGAAGTATCGGGACCCTTCATATGGGAAGGTTTTGTAATGTAGTAGTTAGGAAATATAATGCGTGCTTGAGCCCAAATTAATAATAATCATGGTGATGCTTATTTCCTTTAAAATACGTCTTCCTAACTATAGGTAACAAATTTGTTCCTGAATATTAATCGTTTGATTCCAGCACTGTGCACCCAGTGGCCCATCCTGAGCTGGGTTTCCAACACCGGCATAAGCCGCCCTTAGCAAGTGTAAGTCAATAAATAGCGTCCCGTGAGCTTCTCAGATGCACTTCCTGGAGAGGATGCAGAAACTCCAGTCAGCATACCTCTAAAGAGACAGCAGGTCCATCACACTATTCCCCATCTTACAAACAAAGGAAACAGAAGCTCTGGTCTGTGTGGCTCAGTTGGATGAGTGTCATCTCATGCACCAAAAGCTCTGATTCCCCATCAGGGCACATGCCTGGGTTGCAGGCTCAATCTCCAGTAGTAGCCGTGCAGGAGGCAGCCTATCTATGTTTTTCTTCCACACTGATGTTCCTCTCTCTCTTTTTTTTAAAATATATTTTATTGATGTTTTATAGAGAGGAAGGGAGAGAGATAGAGAGCTAGAAATGTCGATGAGAGAAAAACACCGACCAGCCGCCTCCTGCACACCCCCCACCGGGGATGTGCCGGCAACCAAGGTACATGCCCTTGACCGGAATCGAACCCGGGACCCTTCAGTCCGCAGACCGACACTCTACCACCGAGCCACACCAGTTTTGGCTATGATGTTCCTCTCTCACTCTCTCCCTTCCTCTCTATCTCTAAATATCAATTTTTTAAAAAAACACTTTTTTTTCCTTTTTAATAAGAAATAGGAAGCCACACTTACCAGTTGTTCCTCCTCCAGGTTTGGAGTCAGCCGAAATGATGCCAGGATATCTCAGGCATCGAAAATCTAACCCATACCGGTAATAATAATACTACAAAAGAAAGAAAACTTAGCTTAAGAAGAACCTTTTAAATCAGAGCAATACAAAGAAATGACAGCCTTTTTTTTTCTCTGAAATATCATCCCAAGCAGTTATATTAAAATTCTCCTGAAGGAAAGGAAGACTCTAGAATTTCTATCAGACTCATTTTTCTTTAATAAAGAACTTCAGCTTTTATCTTCAAAGAATCATCATCCTGGGGTTACACCAACATTGTAAATGGTAACTCAGCCCACAGGGGAGATTTGCACCCTTTCTCTGGGGAAGAGCCCCTGCTCACTGCCCTGCACATTCTCCCTAAGCAGGTCCCTGCACAGCAGCACTGGAAGGAGAACAGGGGAGGACAGCGCGTGACTGGAGAGCAATGACTGTGACATCAGCTGAGGGACCAGACATCAACTGAAATTTGCTAGAGAGTTATAAAGACAGAGAGTATAAAAGAATAAAACCAGCCCCGGCAGTGTGCTCAGTTGATTGGAGCATCATCCCATATATCCAAACATTGTGGGTTTGATTGCTGGTCAGGGCACACACCTAGGTTGTGGTTTCCACCCCCAGTTAGGCCCAGCCAGCACGGCTCAGTGACTGAGCATCAACCTATGAACCAGGAGGTCAGGATTCGATTTCCAGCCAAGGCACATGCCCAGGTTGTAGGCTCGATCACTGAGGGTTGTGCATGAGGCAAGCCAATCAATGATTCTCTTTCATCATTGATGTTTCTCTCTTTCTTTCTTTCTCCCTTCCTCTCTGAAATCAATAAAATGTATTTTTTTTAAATCCCAGTTGGGCAACCAATCATTGTTTCTCTCTCTCTCTCCTCTCTCTCAAAATTAATAAATAAAAATAAAAAAACAAAATATCCTCAAGTGATGATTAAAATATTATTTAAAGTTACCAACAACAACTACCAATAATGGGAGAAGAAAGGAACAAATAAAAGGACAGCAAATGCCATTTGAGCGGCCTCTAGGAAGTGTTGAGTGGTACCATATGGCTGAGGGCAGGGGAGTTCTTGTGGAGCTATATGTACATGCCGTTTTGCAAACATAATCAGTTTATGAGCATTTCTGGTGGCTGGGATGGGGAAGGGGAAGTCCCTCCAAGGATAAACCGGCAGGTGTCTAAGGCAAAAGAACAAACATGGAAACAAGGAGTCATCTTGCGTACTTCTCCCATGAGCTCGGCGTGGACCTTGGAGACCCCATAGATCGTCCTGGGTCTCTGAATGCAGAGATCAGGGGTTGGGTCCCGGGGAGAAGTAGGTCCGAAAGCTCCGATCGTGCTGGGCACAAACAATCGCAAATTGTGTTCCAAGGCGACGTCCAGAACATTATGCAATCCTGAAACCGACAGACAGTATCACAACTGAACAACCTCTTGCTGAAGAACTGGAAAAATCGACAAACAGGTCAAACTGGGCAAGATCCAGAGACTTACCGGTGATATTTACTGCTTTTGCCAAGGATACGTTTGATTCTCCTACCGCACTGAGCAAAGCGCTATAGTGAATCAACCAGGTGATGCGGTGATTTACCACTATTTCTCGAAGATTCTTGTAATCCAGGATGTCAGAATAAATAAATGGGCCTACAAGGAACATGGTAAAGCCACAGAAGTGAGAAGTTTGGGGTTTGAAAAAAATAAATGGTCCTCCCCACTCCTTTGACTTGTGAATTCCATTAATACCAACTTGGTACTGAACCACTTCGACACTATTGGGCATTTTACTAATGGAAGAATCACCAACTACAACCACCTTACAGCGGACAACAGCTAATGCTTATAAGGACTCAGACTTGCAGGCACTGCTCTAAGGGCTTTCTGCATCTGTAGCTCTCACACAGCCTTTGAGGTAGATATATTTTACTGATGAGGAAACGGAGGCACAGAGAGGTTAAGAACTTGCCAGAATCAAACAGAGTAAGTCGGAGAAATATGGTCACAACCAGGCAATTGGCTCCAGTCGTCATTGTTAACATCACTCCTACATGCAGAGTGATTTCACTCTGCTTACAAGTTATACATTTTTAAAGGAAGAGAGAAATGGGTTTAAAAATCAAAACAAAATACTGTGGTACAGAACAGTGATTTTCAACCAATATGCCACAAGAACTTTTAAGACATGCTTTTTAGTCTGGGGACCTGACCTCTTTTCCCTTAGATTGTCAAATAAAAACAATGGCCCCATTCAGTTTTGCTCAATGGATAGCGCATCAGCCTGCAGACTAAAGGGTCCCAGGTTTGATCCCAGTCAAGGGCACATGCCAGGTTTACCAGTGCCATCCCCGTGCGGGAGGCAGCCAATCAGTGATTCTCTCATTATTGATGTTTCTATCTCTCCCCTCTCCCTTCCTCTCTCTGAAATCAATAAAATATACTTTTTAAAAAATGCAACAGCCAACACAACAATAGCCATCTGGTATGAATGAATCAAAATTATACCTATTCTTTTTGTCAGATAGGCAAAAAAATATATTTTGGAGTGTCACAGAATTTTAGTAATTAGTTTATGTGTACAATGAGATGTAAAGGTTGAAAATCACCAGTATAGAAGAACCACAAATCATGAATTTATAGTACCCGGTTAATTTGGAGGTAAAACTGATTTTATTCAATGCCAATTTTCCCATTATAGCAAATTACCGTTCTTCCCCACCATAAACAGCAAAAGAATGGTATTGAACCAGAAAGAACTAGAAGACATTATAAAAATATTTCTGATTTAGTGGAGTTAGGAGAGTTTGAGATTTGTCTGTGTGTGTGTGTGTGTGTGTGTGTGTGTGTGTGTGTACACAGTAGATTAAGAGCAAGTCTATGTTGAAATATGAGGATTAATTTCTCAAAAATTTTAAAGTTCCTCATTATAGGATTTGAGTTTTGTTTGCTAGCTCTCTGAGCCAATAAGTTAACTAAAAACTAAAATAAAAATAAAAATAAAAATAAAACAGGAAATGCCCAGCTGGTGTGGCTCAGTGGTTGAACATGGACCTATGAACCAGGAGGTGGCATTTAGATTCCCCATCAGGGTACATGCTCAGGTTGCGCACTCCATCCCCAGTAGGGGGCGTGCAGGATCAATGATTCTCTCTCATCATTGATGTTTCTTTCTCTCCCTTTCCCTTCTTCTCTAAAATCAATATATAGCCGAGGTCGGTTTGGCTCAGTGGTAGAGCGTCGGTCTGCGGACTGAAAGGTCCGGGTTCGATTCCGGCCAAGGGCATGTACATTGGTTGCGGGCACATCCCCGGTAGGGGGTGTGCAGGAGGCGGCTGGTCGATGTTTCTCTTTCATGGACGTTTCTGGCTCTCTATCTCTCTCCCTTCCTCTCTGTAAAATATCAATAAAATATATTAAAAAAAAATAAAATAAAATCAATATATATATGTTAAAAGGACAGTAATCAATGCTTTTATTCCAAAGATACTACTCCACATGATAGTCAAAGATGTTATTAAAAAACTTTACATTCAGCACTCTTGTATTCTTGTCACACTTGAATGAGCAGCAGCATGACTATAGACATTTTACAGAACTACCAAGGACACATCTGTGTCTCAATACTTCTTCTTCTTTAATGCACATGCCTGGTTAAGAGCTGTGGCACACAGATTCCATGAGCTGCTTCCCTAACTGCACTTTGGAAAGTAAAGATAAAAACAAAAGCAATGATCTCTCACCACTACGTAACACCTGGTCGGAGGGTTTTCTTATGTCAGACAAAATCACATTGTCCTTCCCAAATTGTTTCCTAAAGGGAAAATCAATACACATGAGTTGGTACAGCTAGCATATAATTGGTTCTATAAAAAAGGTCTTTCAAATAAGAATGTAACTTGCGATCACCCTCTGAATCCCCCCTCCCTTTCCCCCATGCCTTTTCTCCCTCTTCTTCCCAAACACACACACCGTCAGTTCTGACCACACTCAGGCCTCCCTCTCCCTTTCACAGCCCCAACTTCTGTTCCTACTTCCACCCCTTAGCATCCCTATATTTTCCATCAGTTTCTTCCCTGTACCCATAAGTTTTACCGTACCCTCCCCATTCTTCTCTTCTTGCTCTTATTTTGTCATCCCACTCCCTCTAAATCCCACACTATTCCTTGTCATACTTCTCTCTGCCCCTAAACATCTAAAAAATCAAGTGATTCATTTAGAGTTAGGTGTCTTGCTTTGTCTAAGAAAAGAGAGGGCAAAGGACCAGTGTGGGAGATGTTGACCCAAAAGACCTGCCACAGTGTCTATGATATTAAGAGGCCAAAGGAAATATATTCTAAACAGCCACTGTAGATATGGCATCTTAAAAATAGGAAGGAAGAGGACAGATTAAATGGTACCAAAGACAAATGTCCTACACTGAAGAACTCAGATTTCAAATTTCTGCTTTTAGGGCTCTTACCTTAACAAGCTAGCAAGCCCCACTCCAAGCTGGCCAAGACCCCCTAGAGAAAAGGGGGGAAAAAGTAAAACTTTAATCCAAATCTAACCAAAGCAATTATTCCCAGAATAGAATAATGAAATAAGGCTATAGTTATAATCTTATCTAATTAGATAAAGTCCCAGGTTGGCCTGATAGAATTGAATTACCTCCTCCAAGTGAAGACAGAAATTGATACAGCTAAGATTAGTTCCAGAGACAAACCTCTCTCCAGCACAAAGTCGATGGAGGGAAGAAAGGGCGTAAGAATAGAAAAATCACAAGAAAGCCAGACAACCTCCTAACTCCTGGGGCCAGAAGTTTGTTCCCAGTTTTGCCTTTGTTATTCGATCGCTCTGAAGCTTGTTTACTACAAGTGCCCAAACACTCAGACAAATACATAGTCTGTCTCAGCCTTGGGTGAGATTTCCCAGGACCCCATCCTCCAGCAAAACTGGAGTGGGATGTGAAAGGAGAAAGAGCAGGGACAAACCAAGAAGTTATCTGAAAAAAGGGGGCAGGTACATGAATCAACAAAAAGGCATTAAAATCAATGAAATGGCATTTAAAATGTCACTGATAGACACGGGAGAATTGGTGGAGCTGGGAGCACATTTGAAGGAACATATCATAAATTTCATTTGGGAGAAATGAATGAGGCAGGAAGATACAGGAAGTGGGATTTCTTGTACGCATGGGTTAACTTGGGACTGAAACCAGGCCCCCTGATGCTCACACGGGCCCTGGAAGATGCTTCATTAGTGGACGTAGGAGGGAATAAAACAGCAGACAACAAGCTGAGCGAATCAGAGAGGAAAGTGCAGAGGGGAACCCACAACACTTGAAACCCATTCACAGCAGGAGAAGAGAAAGAAGCAATAAAAGGAACACACACACACACACACACACACACACACACACACACACACACACACAAACTGTGAGGGATGTAATAAGGATCATGACTAAAAGCCAAGGGAAGAAAACCTGGTTAAGAAGGAAATAAAACATGTCAATTAAATCAGAGATGGGCTTCAATTGGCTGGAAGTATGTGGGAGTGAAGTTTGCAGTGAGGCAAGTACAAAATCAGGCACTGGGTGTACAAGGGATAAGAAGGATTAGGGAGCAAGTCTGGTGACAATGAGACGGATGGTAACATGAGATGATGGGAGTGAGGCTCTCTAGGAAGGCCCTAACTCATCCTCTCTGTCGCCTACACACAAACATGTAGTAATTGCTTGGGATGAATGACACCGAGTTGAGGTTGAGAAATTTCGACAAGAAAAGATGCTCCTGATTTCAGAATCCATGCTCTCATCCTGCACACTCCCATGAGCCTTTGCATCCAAGCCGATGCTAACAAGGCAGTAGAACTGAGACCCACAACAGCTTTTGGTCCCCCAGCTAGCTACCTAATTCCTCCCTCAGATAATTAAAAAATTATAGCAGGGAGCCCTGACTGGTGAAGTTCAATGGTTAGAATTTTTTATTCCAGATCAAGGGCACATACCTGGGTTCAGATTCAATCCCTGGCTCTGGTTAGGGCATGTGCAAGAGGCAAACAATCGATGTGCCTCTCTCACATTAATGTTTCTCTCTCTCTCTCTCTCTTCTCCCCTATCCCTTCCTCCCTCCACTCTCTTTGAAAACCAATGGGTAAAACATCCTTGGGTGAGGATTAACAACAAAAATTATGGCAGGGAAAACAAGAGCTGGCAACAGTGATGAAATAAAGATTAGAGATTTGCAATATTCTGGAGGAAATCAAAAGCAGAAAAGGTAGTCTGTGATTAATAAATCTTAGCTGTGCCGAAATCGGTTTGGCTCAGTGGATAGAGCGTCGGTCTGCGGACTGAAAGGTCCCAGGTTTGATTCTGGTCAGGGGTATGTACCTTGGTTGTGGGCACATCCCCAGTGGGGAGTGTGCAAGAGGCAGCTGATCAATGATTCTCTCTCATCTATGCTTCTCACTCTCTATCCCTCTCCCTTTCTGAAAAAAAAATCAATAAAATATATATTTTTAAATAAATGTTAGCTGAAAGCATGTCAAACATTCCAAAAATAAATACACAACCACGCAGAAGCTGCACAGAAGATAAAATAACCAAGCCACAAACTCAACCTGTAATTAAGACCCGCGGCCCATCTGTTCCAGATAGAGGCGCAGAGTGGAAGTTGGCATCTGATGGAATGTGCCAAGAGGAGGTGCCCAGGACCCGGCCGGGTAGGGCAGCTGCTTTATAGCCAAAGGCAGGGCTCGGCAGCATCTGGCCCACAACCCGCTGCAGCATCCTAAGGAGCGGCATTTTCTCAAATACCCTGCAAGAAAAAAGGAACAGAGTTCGTTGTGGAAGCTATATGTCCCAAACCTTCATAACACAAACTCCTTAACCAGAATTAACATTAAGATTGTCAGCTCACTAGGGAGTGGGTGGGGAGAGGCCGATGGGGGAAAAAGTAGACATATATAACACTTTCAAAAACAAAGAATTAAAAAAAAAAAAAGATTGTCAGCTCACGAGCAAAGCCATGTTTTGGATTCATGAATTGAACTAAAGAGACTGCTGAGTGTGCCAGTCAAGAGACCACTGGAGCAGAGCCCTGTGAAAGGGGGATAAACCACTCCTCATGCAAAGTGCAGGCAAACAAAAGCTGGACTGAGATTTAGAATTGGAAGTGTACAATGCTGGCTTCAACGGGGCTCTCATATCACCGCGGACTTCACCACATATAGGGTCATACACACCAAAAACACTAAGTCAATGGATCCCAGAGAAGGCTTTCACACTTACAACTGTGATCAACCTGTCTGTGCTCCATCACAGAGCACAAATAGGTCCCACGTTAAATACCACAGTGCCGCCTAACCAGCACGGCTCAGTGGTGGAGCGTTGACTTATGAACCAGGTCAAGGTTTGATTCCCAGTTGAGGCACATGCTGGGACATGCAAGAGGCAGCAGATAAATGATTCTCTCATCATTCATACTTCTATTTCTCTCTTCTTCTCCCTTCCTCTCTGAAATCAATAAAGATACACTTTTTAAAAATATATATATATTTTATTGATATTTTACAGAGAGGAAAGGAGAGAGAGAGAGAGCTAGAAACGCCGATGAGAGAGAAACATCGACCAGCTGCCTCTTACACACCCCCTACTGGGGATGTGCCCGCAACCAAGGCACATGCCCTTGCCGGAATCGAACCCAGGACCTTTCAGTCCGCAGACCGACGCTCTACCACTGAGCCAAACCGGTTTCGGCATCAATAAAGATATACTTTTAAAAATAACAATAACATAGTGCTCTGTAACACTTGGATGTTATCTTGAATGAACCAGACTAGAAAAGCAGATGGTTAGGGTAAAATGGCCCCCAGCAATATTCAGTAAGCTGTGACTAATTTCCATTTCAATGCCATCACTTTAGAAAGAATCATTTAGAAAAATCATTTTCTATTTTTTCTCAGATCATGCATATTTTATTTCAGTCTGGCTCCTCCTCTTCTTCAACTTTTGCACTGACTGACCATGAAATCAGTTCTAGCCTCAAGAGGTCAATCAAGATGGTCCAATTAGCCCTGCTGGAGTGGCTCAGTGGTTGAGCATTGACCTATGAACCAGGTCACAATTCAATTCCCAATCAGGGCACATGCCTGGATTTCGGGCTTAACCCCTAGTAGGGAGCATGTAGGAAGGAGGGAGTCAATGATTCTCTCTCATCATTGATGTTTCTATCTCTTTCCTCTCTACAATCAATAATATATATATATAAAAAGATGGTCCAATCATACATGGATTGAGACTGGACAATGCATGCAGGGCTTCTGTTTTCTCCATTCCATCCCCAGCAAGCACGTAAGCATGTCACAAGAGTAAATCAGATCCCCACAACTTGCAAACTTCCCACCTTCTAGTGTCAGGCCTTTTGCACTTTGCACACAGCCCCGTGGTCTCTACTTCCCTCAGTTGTCTAGACTTCTAGCAGAACTGGCATATGAACCTTCAGAGCCGACTCTGGTGCTATACTCTCAAAAGAGATAACCCAGATTTCAACCACTGTATATTACACACCATGAAAAAAGAAAAGGTAACCACAGTTGAAGACATTTCCAGTTTAGAATCTGAATTTAGCCTACTGCCACACTCAACTCAGTGTCTTGAGTAGATAACAGTAATTCTAAATTAAAATGCCAGAGGTAGCAGCTTTCTTGTAATCCTTAAAATCCAAATTATAGGGAGGGGAAAAACTCAACCTTCTGAAAACATATGTTTTAACACCATTTTATGAGCTATAAAAGGTTTAGTTCTTTAGAACAAAGAAAGGAATAAGGTGAGCGGAAGCATGGGGACTTCTGTCAGATCAGTGGCTGGGCCCACCAGTTCCCCAGTATCAGATAGAGTCCGACCAAGTTCCCAAAGCCCTTGGTCCCAGCTAACTTTCCCAAACAAGCAGGAGAGAACCCTCACTGACACATCTCTGGCTCCACACTCAGGGTCGGGATTGGAAGGGAGGCATCCGGGGTGTGCCATGTTACAGAAAAGGCCCAAGCTTCTTTCTCTTCAAGCATCCCTCAGGAGACCTTTGGGAGATCATTTTGCAGCCAGTCTTGACACCTGAGTCCAGGTAAGAACTTTGACGCTCAAAGTCACCTATTTTAGCAAGTTCAAGGGGATCTCGAGGAAGCCAAGAAATTAGAGATACCGGAACCGTTGGAACACAAAGAGAGTTCTCAATTCCAAAAAAACAAAATAAATGGCGACAACTTAAAAGGTTTGTTTTTAAAGGTCAGGGAAAGGCAAACTCTGAAGATATGAAATAGACACAACTCTATTCATCTCTTCTTTCCCTTCTTTAAGGGTTTGAAAGCATGAAGGAGGTACAAATTTCCAATTGAATATCAAGCTTTTTAGCTTAATAATGTGGGCAATTCATAATTGAGTTAATTCATCCTATTCCGCTACTGTTAATAGCTAACATTTGATGCTCACAGGTGTGGAGTGCATTACTGCACTATGGAATTTACTAATGGCAGCCACCACCTCTCCTGGACCCAATTGGTAACCACCAAGTGGCACTACTGTCCCTAGTATGGGATTGCTTTAACAATGCATGGACTTTAAAAACAGAAGCAAAACAGCCGAAACTGGTTTGGCTCAGTGGATAGAGTGTCGGTCTGCAGACTGAAAGGTCCCAGGTGTGATTCCCGGTCAAGGGCATGTTCCTTGGTTGCAAGCACATCCCCAGTAGGGGGTGTGCAAGAGTCAGCTGATCGATGATTCTCTCTCATGGATGTTTCTAACTCTATTCCTCTCTCTTCCTTTCTGTAAAAAATCAATAAAATATATATTTTTTAAAAGCAAAACAAAACATTTCTAACCACCCACAGCATATAGCTTTTCTAAGTCACGATTATATTGCTACTGCAAGTTCAAGTTTGTGGGGAGCTGCCCTGAATGCAGGGGTCCTATATGCCTGAATGCAGGCATGGGTATAGGACACAGCTCTCATGTGTCCCCCTTTCCACCTAAGTGGAAAATTATTACCCCTAGGAATGCTGCTATCTGCGGATGTCTTTGCTTTAGGAGCTGCAAGATAAGAGGAAGATAGGTGGTTGTAAAGGCCAGGTGGTTGTAATAGGTTAGGTGCTGAAGGAACTTATCTGTCCAGGAATTCATCATGTTAGGAGAAATGGTCACTTGCATAATTCCCTGAAATAAACGGTCACCCTCATGATTGCCTGAAATAAATATTTCCTCCTTCAGAATTATATTTGAAGGTTGGAAAAATAAAATTCATGGCTGCAGACCTCGGGTCTGAGCCCTCCTGATGCCCTTCTGTTCTTGTCTGTCTTTTTTTCTTAGCCTCACCCCCTCAATCAGGTACTGTTTGTTGCTGGCAGGTTCTAGCACAAGTTAATATGTATAAGGCAGCAGTTCTCAAGTTTCCTGGTCTTAGGACTCCTTTTATACTCTTTAAAATTGAGGGCTATAAAGAGCTTTTGTTTATGTGGCTTATATCTAAGAATATTTTGCTGTATTAGAAAGCAAAACTGAGAAATATGTTTTTTTAATATAGTTTTATTGATTTCAGAGAGGAAAGGAGAGGAAGAGACAGAAACATCTATGATGAGAGAGAATCATCCATTGGCTGCCTCCTACACAGCACACACTGGGGATGAGCCTGCAACCTGACCAGGAAATGTTTAACATCTTAATTCATTTAAATCCGAAGAACATATTAACATCTGCCTTTGGACTTGATCTGTTTGTTGTTTTGATTGAAATATATGAAAAAAATACAAACTCACACAGCAAAATAGTGGGAAAGGGGTTTGGTCTTTTAAAAAGCCTTTTCAGATCATTCCAGATACTAGTTTTTAATGTCCAAAACTTAACACAGGATAGTTTCTTAAAGGTTAGTTGCCATGAAGAACAGAAGCCATATCAATGACATTTTCAGACCCCGTTATATTAAAACCCACTGGTCTATTTAATGCTTTGAATTGATTTGTTACCCCTACATGGTTTTATAATTTCCTGCATTGGTCTTTTGGAAAAATATTGGTTCAGGGATTTATGCAGAGCTTCCAAATGTTAAAACACTTCACTATACAATATCAAAATCTTATTCTCTATCCCTAAATACTGAGAAAGTTTCCGGCTCACGGTGGTGGTTACAAGTTAATTGGCAACAAATACCATTAGTTTTTTCCTTGAAGTCACAGACTCACTTGTTGTTGTTGTTTTAGAAAATTACAATTCTCCAGATATGAATAACCATAGTTTGTCATTCTTTGAGCAAAAATGGTTCTCTATTGGGGGAGAAAAAAAAAGTGTCCAGCCTTGGCCAAGTAGCTCAGTTGGTTAGAGCATCATCCCAATAGACAAGGTTGCAGGTTCAATCCCCAGTCAGGGCACATACAAGAATCAACCAATGAGTGAATAAAGAAGTGGAACAATAAACTGACATTCATATTCTCTCTCTCTCTCTCTCTCTCTCTCTCTCTCTCTCTCTCTCTCCCTCCCCCTCTCTCTTTCTCTCTCTCTCCTTTCCTGTCTGAAATCAATAAAGGACACTGCTGACCAGGCTCACCTTCATGTCCCCTGGGTTCTCCCACATCTTATCCTGTTTTAAGGACCAATCATGCTTATCAAACACATTTGCAAGGCAGTCTCAGCTGTCACTCTTCTGGATCGTTAGATAACACGTGTTTTCTCAATAGTAAAAACCAAGGCAAAACCAGGCACCTGGTAACTCCTGGGAGTAGAAAAGCGCCGCCTTACAGAACTCTCACCTAACTTCCTAGAGCTGGGATCCTTACTCCATTTCACAGGATTAAGTGGCCCGCCCTTCATCCGCAAGACACTAATTACCGAGCGAGGAGGGGAGGAAACCAGTTTCAGTGAGTTTCAAACCCTCCTTCCGCCACTCCCTCTATTCTCCGGTGAAGAGATGTGATCGGATACTTAGGAGGACAAAGAGAAAACCCTCTGTAGGGGCTGGGGGGGGGGGGAGGGCAGGCCGGGTGGGCTTGGAGGGCTCCAGGTCAGGCGCCGCACCCCCCTGCCTGTGTGAACCTGTGTCCACTCCCGTGCCAAACCCTCAAGTTTCTCCATCCTTGGAAAAGGGGCGATGATGGGGGATCACCCAATTAGGTTGTGGGAAGAATTTAGCAGCTCTTCTTCTCAGTAGTCATCGTCAAGGTTCCTTGAGGAGCGGGTAAAGGGTGACCCGAGAGAATCCCGGGCGCTAGGAGGGCGCTGAGTCTCCCAAGGAGGCCTGGCACACCTGCCCGGGAGAGGCGCCCGGGGAGCCTCGGAGGCGGGAGCCCCACGCCGGGCTCGGGCCGGTTTCAGCCAGGCTCAGGTTCCCGGGGGATAGGTGGGATCCCACCCTCCGGGGTGGGGGGATGACGGATAAACCGATTTCATGAGAACTCCCGCGCCCCCGCCCCTATTACCTTAAAGAGGGGATGGGAGGGGGTGCAGGGGGGCAGAAGGGGCGCCCTTCCCCAAAGTGCAAGGACAGGGTGTCGCGCCCTTCAGACCCCTGCAGAGCCCGGGCGTTCCCTCCCCCCCCCCCCCCCCAACCCGGGCGCGGACCTCCCTCCCAGCTCCGCGGCGACGTCTGGGGGCCCGCGCTCACCCTGGGAGCGCAGAGTGACCCGGATCCGGACAGCCGGGCGAGGGGGACCCTCCTCGCGACGCCGGCCTTCGCTCCCCAGGATGGCCACCAGGGGAACCACCGCCCCCCAGCCCCCCAGCCCCCCGCTCCCCCCGCCGCACTGACCTTCGGACGAAGTAGCCCAGGCCGGCGGCGCGGTGCAGCCAGTACATGGCCAGCAGCCGGAGCGCCGCGAGCAGAAACCCTAGCCGGGCCGGGCGCGCGGCCCCTTTATCCTCGCGGCGCCCAAACCCGGCCCCCCGCCCCCCCCCCTCTCCACCCGCGGATTGGTGTCACCCTTTGTCGGCGCCAGGTCACCTGTGGGTGGGGCTCCCGGGGGAACGGGGAGCGCGCGGGTGGAGACCGGAACCCTCCCGCTGCGGGTCCCCACGGACTCCTGGCCGCGCGCGCGCGCCCCTCTCGCCGACTTCCGTCGGGGACCCACCTGGAGGCGAGTTCGGGGGCCGCGAGGGGTTCGGGGGCCGCGAGGGGTTCGGGGGCCGCGAGGGGTGCGGCAGAGCCCCGCGCGCAGCGGCTCCCGCAGCGGCGCTGCCGGCCTGCCCACCTCCGTGCGGGCACCGTCGGGAGAGGGGGGGGTGGAGGGAGGCGGGCAGCTTCCAGAAGGCCTTCCCCTAAACGGGAACCAGCCCCTCGGCAGTCCCCTTCCCCCCCCCTTCCCCCCCTCAACCCCGCTCAAGATGGCATAGGTGGCTCCGGGGTGGACCGGGAAAGAATGCAACGATGCAGAAGAGAAAGCTGGGGAAAATGAGGGGAAAGCCCGAGATGGGAGTGAGGAGGTGAGACCTTGAGCGAGTCACTTCACCGCGAAGTGTTTCCCACGAAGCGTTTCCCACTTAGTTTCCCACGAAGGAGAAACAGCTGTCAAATTGGCCTCCGAAGCCAGGGACCATTGGAGTCTGCATCACCTGGGAGCTCGTTAGAAGCCAATAGGAGGCCCCACCCCAGGCCTGGGAGTCAGAATATGGGGGGATTGGGGGGATCAGGGGAAAGGCCCAGCTGCATGTTTGAGCGTGACCTACCGGTGATGGGGTCGCTCTGAAGTTTGAGAAGCAGGAGCTAAGGAAGGCACTGGTTCTCAGACCTCGCTTCATGTCAGTGTCACCAGAGAGTTTTGGAACCGCACAATGCCCAGGCTGCACGCAGAGCTAATAAATCAGAGTCTCATTGAGGGGGTGGGGACGGGAGGGAGTGGAAGTATAGGATATACATTTTTTTTGAAATCTTAATTACAGACTTGTAGCCTCAAGATTATTAAGGCCACTTAGACCCTCTTCACAGTGGAACGGGCACCCCAGCCAAGCCATGGAGATATGTGGTCAAGGCCAAGGGGACCAGAATGCTGACCCAGGAACTGGGTCCCTGGCCTTTCTAACACACATCATATCAGGGAGAGTACCTTTTGTTCTCTTCAAACTTTGTGGTGGGGTCGGAGATGACCCTGAACTTACTCCGAGTGGGGTTGCAGGCAGGGAGGGATTTTGCCAAGTGGAACAACCCCCTGACATTGCTCCTGGTCTGGTTGATTGGGGGGGTGGGGGGGGAGAGCAGGAAAAACAGAGCTTCAACATTGATTCCCGAGGACAGGGCAAGGAGGAGGGTTGATTTCCAGGGGACTGAAAGGTGGGTGGTTTCTAGCTACCTAGCATCCATTTCCTCTCTTCCCCATGGATATAGTCTGGCGTGAATACCATTAGCCTTCTGCCTCCCCCAGCCAAGGGCAGACACTTCCTCCAGACCTGAATCCTGATTGGAACAACAGAACCTAAAGACAGCAAGTCCTGTCCCTACCAGCAGAGGCCCTCCAGAGGCGGTCTTGCCCTTGGCCACTGCCGTGGGTCCCTGCCCCTTTCCAGGCTGGTTCTCCAGCCTTGCCGGCCAGTGTGTCCCTTCCTCGGATCCTTTGGCTTACGTCAGCAAAGTGGTTTTCCGTTTAGCGAGAATATTCAGACTTCCCCTGCATTGTCAGGATTGAGATTTTGGCCCTGTGGGAGCACTGGTCCTTGGTCCTGCCCGAGGACACCAACTGTGGGAGCACAGGTCTTCGGACGCCAGGTATGAGATGGAGAAGTCACGAGAAGTCACAGGCTTGTGTAGGAGATTTTATTGTAGACCAAATAGCCATTGCTACTATAGGAGCCATCAGACAAAGGAGTTCTTCAAAGTGAACCCCGCCCATCTGGATGGTCAGTGACAGCTTATATACAAGCTCAAAAGAGATCTTGTGCCAATTCCTGACACTCATGCTACATTAAGATAAATAGGCTACTTCCTTGACTGCTCACACGCATATGGCAAATTGGCCTTGATCATCTAGTGTACTCTGATTAGGGTTCCCACAGGTTCTTAGATCACACACCCAAATAATAAATAAAGTAAGTATCCTCCAGGCCATCTTATATAATAAAACCCTAATATGCAAATCAACCGAATGACAGGCACTGATTACCAGGGGGCAGATGCTCAACACAGGAGCTGCCCTCTGGTGGTCAGTGTGCTCCCACAGAGGGAATGCCGCTCGGCCAGAATCCGGGCTCATGGCTGGCAGGAGGACATCCCTGGAGGGGTCCCAGACTGCAAAGGGGCACAGGCTGAGTTGAGGGATTCCCCACTCACAAGTGCACAAATGCCGTGCACCTGGCCTCTAGTATTAATATAAATAATAGCTGAAACTGGTTTGGCTCAGTGGATAGAATGTCGGTCTGTGGACTGGAAGGTCCCAGGTTCAATTCCAGTCAAGGGCACGTACCTTAGTTGTGGGCACATCCCCGGTAGGGGGTGTGCAGGAGGCAGCTGGTCGATGTTCCTCTCTCATCGATGTTTCTAGCTATCTAACACTCTCTCTTCCTCTCTGTAGAAAATCAATAAAATATATTTTTAATACATATATATAAATAAATAACGGAAGGAAGGAAGAAAGGAAGGAAGGAAGGGTAAAAGACAACTATTTTTATTTTTAATCTTTACTTGAGGACATGGTTTTATTGATATTTTTAGAGAGAAAGATAGAAATGTGAAACATTGATCTGTTGCCTCCCCTAATGCCTTGATTGGGGATCAAACCTACAACCTTTTTTTTCCCCTTTCATTTTGTTATTAAGGTATTATATCTGTACACATCTTACCTTTGGCCCCACCCCCACCCCACTCTCATACATGCCCTTACCCCCCAGAGTTTTTGTGTCCATTGGTTATGCTTATATGTATGCATACAAGTCTTTCAGTTGATCTCTTGTCTCCCCCACCTCTCCCTAACTTTCCCACTGTAATTTGACAGTCTGATGATTTACTGCCTCTGTATCTATCTTTTTGTTCATCAGTTTATAATGTTCTTTATTATCCACAAATGAGTGAGATCATGTATTTTTCTTTCATTGACTGGCTTATTTCACTTAGCATAATGTTCTCCATTTCCATCCAGGTTGCTGGAAATGGTAAGAATTCCTTCTTTTTTATGGTAGCATAGTGTTCCATTGTGTAGATGTACCATAGTTTTCTGATCCAGTCATCTGCCAACAGACACCTAGGCTGTTTCCAAATCCTAGCTATTGTAAATTGTGCTGCTATGAACATAGGGGTGCATATTTCCTTTCTGATTAATCCTGCAACCTTTTGGTGGGTATATGGGATGAAGCTCTAACCAACCAAACCACCCAGCCAGGGCACAACTATTTCTTGCAGAAGAATTTCTACTAATAACTGTGGAAGGAATGAGGGAAGTAGACATTCCCCATAAGTACCCACAGCAATACCGTATTTTTTGGACCATAAGACGCACTTTTTCTTCACCAAATAGTGGGAGGAAAAGTGCCTGCGTCTTATGGTCCGAATAGAAGAAGTGCCTGCGTCTTATGGTCCGAGTTGCAGAGCGGCAGCGGGTCCCCCGGGACCTTCCATGTCCCTGGGGACTGCATCATCCCTCCCCCGCCCCGTATCCAGGCTTCTCAGTAGTCCACTGAGATACTGGCAGAGTGGCAGCGGGTCCTCCCTCACCTTCCTTACGGAAGCTGATGTGTGCAGGAAGGCGCGATGCTGCTGTACTGTGTCACCGCCGTATGCTATTGGAGGATAGCATGTAGTAGGCGGTGTTACAGTACACAGCAGTGCGCATGCCCCTCACTCCAGTCATCGGCTTCTGAGGTAAAATGTCATACCAAATGAGCTTCATGAATTCTGACTCTAGTGAAGAAGAGTTCTTGGGGTTTTCAGAAGAGTAGAGTACTCAAACCTTTGTCTTTATGTGTTAATGACAGTGATAATGGTTCTCAATGCCACTGTTGACTGCTGTTCAGTTTATATGGTTCAAATATTATTCTGTTATACTTTATTAAATATTTTATTACACTATTTGGTTCAGAATATTTTTTTTCCTATTTTTCTCCTCTAAAAACCAGGTGTGTCTTATGGTCGGGTGCGTCTTATGGTGCGAAAAATATGGTAATTGCTGCAGGCAAGATCCACAGAGAGGTGCTCAAATTAATGGGTGATGATTTCAGGGAGAAGCAGGTATTTGCATAATCCCAAGGTATATCTCCCCAAATAGATGTTTATTAATAACAAAGAGAGCCAAGACCGGTTTGGCTCAGTGGCTGGAGCGTCGGCCTACGGACTGAAAGGTCCCAGGTTCAATTCCAGTCAAGGGCTTGTACCTTGGTTGCAGACACATCCCCAGTAGGGGGTGTGCAAGAGGCAGCTGATCGATGATTATCTGTCATCGATGTTTCTAATTCTCTATTCCTCTCTCTTCCTTGCTATAAAAAAAATCAATAAAATATATTTTAAAAAATAACAAAGAGAAAAATAGTAACTTGATGGTGAAGAAAACTGGCAGTCATTCCCTTAATCAAGTTACTAAGATTAACATAATCAGAAATAAGACTTGCTGACATCACATACACAGTGATTTGATTCACTGGGAGGAGCACCTCACCTCTGTCATCTCTTTCCTAAAATGCATAATCCTAATCTGCTGTAGGCGGTGGGAAGGGCACCAAGTGTATGATTAGTGGCATCAGACCAAACAACCTGGGTTCATCAACCTCCGTATGTGGGCTCTGGCTAAGAAAAGAATTCAGATCCAAGACCCAAACTGTAAGAGAACATTTATTTGGTAAAATCACAGAGGTGGAAGTAATTTCTACAAGAAATGAGCTTAGGCCAAAACCGGTTTGGCTCAGTGGATAGAGCGTCGGTCTGCGGACTGAAAGGTCCCAGGTTCGATTCCGGTCAAGGGCATGTACCTTGGTTGTGGGCACATCCCCAGTAGGAGGTGTGCAAGAGGCAGCTGGTCAATGTTTCTCTCTCATCGACGTTTCTAGCTCTCTATCTCTCTCCCTTCCTCTCTGTAAAATATCAATAAAATATATTTAAAAAAAGAAAAGGAAAAAAAAGAAATGAGCTTAGGAAATAAGTTATAGGGGTAAAGGAAGGGTCCTTGGATTTGGGGAGTGAGGAAGCAAATGGTGACATCAGGAGTTGGGGGTGGGGGAGACATGGCCACACTTCCAGGAGGGACAGCCCACTGGGCCCTCTGTCCTAAGGGGAGATATTTTAGGGGAGTTCTTGGGGAAGAGCTCAGTAGCTTTCCAGGTATGGCTATTCAGGGTTGTAGTCTCCACTGATTGGCTGGCACCAGGGCAGGAGGTCATTATTCCATGCCCCTGGTCCTGAGGTCAGTTGTGGCTGGTTGTTCCAACTCACCCTCAGGTGGGAACGTATGCACAGGTGACTGGGGTTCCTCAGCCAGAAACTGGGTTACCCACAGTTCTTACTAAGTTTGACCAAGCATAAACTAAAAACAAGAGACAAACATTTAAGATGCACGAATCACATGGTTTATTTACCAGAGTCCTGGTGGTTTCCAGAAGCCAAGGCAAGCCACCTGAAGATCCGCGCCAGACACACACACTGGACAGGAACACGCCGCGCCAGCGCTTCGGTCACAATTGAGGCCTCGGAGATTTGGCTCACCGGCAGAGTGACAACGCACTCAGGCAGAGCTTCGAACAGCAGCAGGTGGAGGAGCCTTTCGTGGTGTCTGACCACTGCCTCTAGGTCCCTTCCTTTATGGCCATTTCTGGGTGTTCCCTTGTTCCTTCTGCATGTAACCAATGGGTCTTCCGTGTGTCTTACCGGGGGGTCTCACAGGCTACTTGTTCACAACGTTAGAGATTAACACAGGTTAGGGCGTTCACATTTGGGGTAAGCGTGTTTACAACTTTAAAGATTAGCACCTGTTAGGGCGTTCACACACACTCAGGGTTACAACTTCAAAGCATGCACTCTAAGTCAGTTATGCTATGCTTAATTCACACAAAATAAACACTGTCACTCAAGTTTAAATCACACATCACACTAATATAACTATAACACTGGTTTTGTTGTTTATCTGGGCCTGGAGCTAAAATACAACTGAGGCCTAGATGTTATTTAGGAAGGAAAGGTCAGGAGATCCAAACCTCAAGACCAGTGACTGGCTAGGGGAGGGAAAGTCGCCCTGTGGGCAAGGTCCCACCTTACAATTGATTGTCCATTGCTAGGCACCTGGGCTTTCCATCCTGGCGACCTTTTGTTGTTGTTGTTGGTTTTGTGTTTTTTCTTTTTTACATATTAAAGGAAGGTTTATTCCCCAGTACTGGGACTCATTGCCGAGGTAGAGAAATCAGAATTAAAGGAGGGGGAGGAGAGAGAAAGGACCCAACGGGGCTGACTCCACAGAAAGAGATGGAGAGCAGCAACATGTGGAGGGGTGGGCATCCTTTTGAGGGGAGGAACAGGAAAGGGTTGGACCCAGGGTGGAACAAGAAGGGGTGGGGCCCGGGAAACTCGAGATCTTTTGTACCTGGCCCATTGTCCTGGCTCTGTTCCTGTCTGTCTGCCTTCAACAAATCTAATTATGAGAAAACACCAGACAATACAAATAAAGGAACATTCTATACAGTAACTGACCAGTGCTCTTCTAAAGTCTTAAGATCAGGTAAGATAGGAACTGTCGTAGGTTAAAGAACAGTGTGTGTTAAAGAGCAGTGTTGTAGATTCAAGAACAGTGTGTCGTAGGTTAAAGAAAGTGTGTGCTACTGAGTCAGCTATGACTTCTCTAGTGACACTGTGAACTAGTGATGTCCACAATGCCCTTTCTTCATTAGCCCTGCCCAGCAACTGTAGACTCATGCCTATAGCTTCTTTTATGGAGTCAATCCACCTCAGATTTAGGCTTCCTCTTTTGACTAATGTGAGAGAAATACAGCACATTGATTGGTTGCTTCCTGCAGGAACCTCGACCAGGGCCCGGGCCAGGGGGGAGCCTGCAACCAAGGTACATTGAACCCAGGACCCTCTGGTCCCCAGGCCGATGCTCTATCCACTGAGTCACACTAGCTAGGGGAAAAGCCTCAGGCCAGAGGACCCCGTGCATTCTCCCTCAGTAAGCATGCCCATGCCTTTTCTCCCCACCCCCATTCCCCCACCCCCACCGCTCACCCCCAAGACATGTTACATTAGCTTCCTCACTCCCAAGCTCCAAGGGCCTCCTTTTACCTCTATAATTTATTTTTCTAAGCCCATTTCTTCTAGGAATCGCTGTTTCTACCTCTGTCGTTGACCCAATAAATGTTCTCTTACAGTTTGGGTCTTGGCTCTGAATTCTTTACTATCCAGAACCCAAGTACCACGGTTGCTAAACCCAGGTTTGGTCTGACCCCACCAGTCTAACACCCGGTGCCCTTCCGCCGCCTACAATACTGCTAAGAACCGATCCCTGTCTTGGACCCCCTTCTGAGTGCACAAATTTTGTGCACCAGGCCACTAGTTTCTGAAATAAATGCTTAAGGAATTCTTTTTAAAAAAATATATATTTTATTGATATTTTATAGAGAGGAAGGGAGAGAGACAGAGAGCTAGAAACGTCGATGAGAGAGTAACATCGACCAGCTGCCTCCTGCATACCCCCTACTGGGGATGTGCCCGCAACCAACTTACATGCCCTTGATTTTTAGAGAGAGTGAAAGGGAGGGGGAGAGATAGAGAAACTTTTGTGTGAGAGAGACATTTGAATTGGGTATTAACTAGAATTCTTAACGCTTAGAAACCTAAATTTCTAATGACAACTAATAAGTAAGCAATTACCATTCTTTAGAGTGACAAATTTATGAATGCTTTTCTAACTTCTAGAAACATAGGTGCTTTGGTTGATTTTTTTTTACTGGAAACTTTATTTCATAATTTTTAGAAATACATTCTTCCTCAACTGTTGCAGAAGACCAAAGAAAACCAAGCATGCTTCGAAGAAGAGAAGGGACACTGTTTAATACACTGGCAGACTCAGGGAACAACCTTCCAAATCTGAGTGAAGGAACATGCATGGGGCTTTCCTTTATATCGCTCCATGGTCTGTGTCCCTCAAATATGGGTTATGCTTCTGGTCCTTTTTGCTGGCCTTGCAAGAAGGCTCCCAGATGTTGGGGTCTCCAGGCCATATCTGACGGTCTGGCCTGGTTGCCAGCATTAATAACCCTCCCTTTGGGGCAATGCACTGTTCACAGTAACAGGTTTTGCAAGACCAGTATCTGGGAAGGAGGCAGTGACTTAATTATAGGTTATCAAGAATGTGCACTGAGCTTGCTGGCATGGATCCAGATCCCTAGCCTCCAAATATCAGGGTTAAATTGCAATTAGCCCTTTTAGCCTTCTCATTCAAAGGTCAAAACTGTTGTGGAGTGAACGCAAGTAAACGACCACTGGAGTCCAGACCAAATTAAAATTTAGGGAGCCTTTAATAACCGCCCAGCTGACTGCTCTCTCTCCACGCAGTGAATCCAGAGAGCAGCCCGACCCTTTAAACCCATTCACTACATCCTGTTTTTATAGAGCAATTTAAAACAAAGCAGTTTTTTCCTTATTAATATCAGCATGTAATTTACAGGGTCCTGACACCTGGTGGAGTAAGTAACTGCATCCTGTTGTCAAGAAAGTTGACAGTGATCCATTTTTTTAAAAATAAATCTTTATTGTTCAGATTATTACAAATGTGTTCCTCTCCCTCCCTCTCAATTGCTCCCCTCCACAAGGTTCCCACCCCACCCTCTGCCCTTTCCCAACCCCCACTGTCCTCATCCATAGGTGCACAGTTTTTGTTCAGTCTCTTCCCGCACCCCCACTCCCCTGTTCCCCAAGAATCATCAGTTCACTCCCCTTCCAAACCTTTGATTCTATTAATATTCACCAGTTAATATTGTTGATCAGATTTTTTAATTCCCTTGGTTATTAGTTTCACTTGTTGATAGTTACGTATTTGTTGTTCATAATTTTTATCTTTATTTTCTTCCTCTTCCTAAAGAACCCCCTTCAGCAATTCATATAATTCTGGTTTGGCGGTGATGAGCTCCTTTAGCTTGTTTTTTATTTATGAAGCTCTTTATCTGGCCTTCGATTCTGAGTGATAGCTGTTCTGGGTAGAGTATTTTTGGCTGTAGGTTCTTGTTATTCATCACCTTGAATATTTCTTGCCATTCCCGTCTGGACTGAATGGTTTCTGTTGAGAAATCAGCTGACAGTCGTATGGGTGCTCCTGTATAGGTAACTACCTGCTTATGTCTTGCTGTTTTTAATATTCTATGTCTTTTGCTCTTGGAATTTTAATTATGATGTGTCTTGGTGTGGTCCTCTTTGGATTCCTTTTGTTTGGGGTTCTGTGTGCTTTCTGGACTTGTAAGTCTATTTCTTTCACCAGGTAGGGGAAGTTTTCTGTAACTATTTCTTCCAGAATACTTTCGGTATCTTGCTCTCTCTCTTCTTCTGGGACCCCCATAATTCTAATCTTGCTTCGCTTGAAGTTGTCCCAGAGGTTTCTTACACTATCTTCAACTTTCTGGATTCTCTTATCTTCTTGCTTCTACAGAGGAGTGTCCTCTGGCTCTTTGTGTTCTAAATCTTTGTCTTGATTCTTGCGATCTTCAGTCTGTTTTTAGGACTCTGTGTAATATTTTTTATTTCAGACAATGTATTCTTTATTTCCAGTTGATCCCTTATTTTTTCTAGTTGATCGCTTTTCATATCCTCATAGGTCTCATTTATTTTATCAGCCATTTTTAGGAAATTCTTGAAAAACCTTATTGTGGGATCCCTTAACATGACCCGCATGGTTCAGGGCCCACTCAGGGTCCGGTTTCTGGAGGAGGCCACACATTAAAATGAAGAGAGAGACCAGAAAAGAGTTAATTTGGAAAAATGGGGGTCATATGGGAGTCAACCTCTAGTGGGAAGACTACTGCTAGGCCCTGGCCTTGCTATCCCTTATATTGAGTCTATGGGATACACCTATTACCCTGAAGCAGGTGTGGGAAACACCCATTACCCTTTAAGCAGCTTTGGGAAACACCCATTACTCTTTAAGCAGCTTTGGGAAACACCTATAGCCCTTAAGCAGGTAATAAGCGGATTATCATATTAGTAAGGATTTACATGATTACAAGATGGGTAAGTTGCCACAGTTACCATTGTCTCAATTAGATAGGGAGTGGTTGGCTCTGACCTTTCAGAACTTCAAGGTTGACCAGCCTCTTTCTATTAGTGAGACAATAATTGGTTTCCAGCACCTTATCACTGTAGTTTTGAACTCAATGTCCATTCTTTTCTTTTCCCCTATTTCTTTCCTTTGTATCCTGCCTCTTCTCTGAATTTTAGTTGTTTCTCTGATTTGATGGAATAGTTTTGTGTGCTAGGTGTTCCTGTAGAGCCCAGTAGCCCAGTCTTCCCAGTTACCTGAGGTGGACAGTCTTGGTGTAGCCCTTTGTGTGCTGTGTGTGCAGTCTTGTTGTTAAGCATTGCTTATTGTTGGTATCACTGGGAAGCGTTGATCTCCAAGCCAATTGGCTATGAGGATCAGCAGTATCTCAGCTGGGAGGGCTTCTGTACTCCACTTGGATGGATAGAAGTCTCAGGGTGGCACAGCCAAGCTTTGGTTCCCTGTCAGTCTCGCCTTAGGAAAGTCCTGTTCGTGGTGAGTCTCTCAAGATTGGTTGCAGGCGCGTGCACCTCTTTGGTAAAGGTGCAGACAAGCTTTGGATTCCAGCAGTCCCTCCATAGAGAAAGCCAGCGTCTGGGAGAGCTTCTGTGCTCAGTTTCAATGAGGCGGAGTCTCAGGGTGGTTCAGACAAGCTTTGTTTTCCCATAGGCCCCTCCACCAGTTCCACAGTAATGGGCAATGGCTTCACACACTTCCGAGAGATCTCTGCCCGCTGACTGACAGTCTGGCCTCTCCCTGCCTAGGACCGTCTATCAAAGCAATAGGGTGTTCAGTTTTCCCCCCAAACAAGAAAGCCAGCCGTGGACTGTTAGCTATCTGCCCTCTTCGCTTGCCGGGAGTAATCTAGCAACGATCCTGCCCGGCTGCCCTCTCAGCGCACTGGGAGTCGGCCAGTAATGAACTTGGCCCAGCCTGCACTCTCCTCACTCTGGGAGTCAACCAGTAGTGAACTCGACCCGGCCCACCCTCTCCGTGCACCAGGAGTAAACCAGTGCCTTTTCACGCATACAGTTCTCCGCACCTTCAAAGTTTCTGAGGGTCAGTGAGCCTTCTCTCTCTTTCCCAGATGGCAGAGCCTCCTCTCAGCCAGCCGTCCATTGCTTCAGGGCAATGCCTCCCCTGTTTTCCAGTTCTAAATTCATATTTGTTGTGGTAGGCTGCATTTTGGTGTCTACCCTATGCCGCCATATTGGTTTCTCTCGACAGTGATCTATCTTGTAAGCTTTGTTGGCATTCTGTTCTCAAGAAAACTGACAATAGGAGAAACTAAGATGTCGGCATAGGTAAACAACTGGTCTGCCGCCTCTCACAATTTAAAAATTAAAACTAATATAAAGGACATCTATCACCAAAACCACCGGAAAGCTGGCTGAAACAGAAGGGGCGCAAGGCTTTTTTCAACCGGAAGGAAAACAAACTCCCTATAACTTCGAAATCCAGTTTCTGGGGTCCCATGGGGGACCCAGATGCCTACCGGGAGAAGCTGATCTGTCGGCCATCGGGTCCAAAAGTGAAGGTGACTCTCTTGAAGAGGTGTGTACAACAATCCTTGTTTACTGCAGGGGACTTGGAAATGCAGAAGGGCAGGGAAGGCTGAGGCAGCCATTGCTGTTAGCCACACCCCAATCTAGTGATGTCCTGAGACCCCACCCCACCTTTAGGCCCCATTCCGCCCTGAGATCTTGCCCTGAGGCCCCGCCAACACATTCTACAGACCCAACCAGGCACCACACAGCTGCTTTTGCATATAAATGGCCCTGTATTATGGCAGCATAATGATATAAACTGCAGCTTCAGCAACAAAACCGCCAAGTCCCAAGCAAACAGGATATAACTGTAGTTCTTGTGGTAGCTCCTGCAGGGTGACCTCAGACAGTAGCTGAATCCCATTGGAGATCCAGAAGCCAGTGTTCCTAGTGATCAATTTCAACCACTCAACACCCATAAGTGACATATTGGGGAGATGGACTCAGTGAGCACCAGAGCTCCACTGAAACAAAGCATGTCTCCAGCGCAGCAGTTCTTCCTTTATAGACACAGCGGGTTCTCATAGACAATTGGTCTGGAGATCAGTTCCTCCCAGTGTACCAACAGAAATCAAGGCTTAATTACACCAAGACTTGCACTCAGCCCACAAAGGGATATACCAAAAGCGACCACCTCAGGTGATTGGGGAAGCTGAGCTACTGGCCCTTATAGGTCACCTACAACACAAAGCCACTCAATCAACACAGGGATGCAGCCAAAATTAGGAGACACAGAAGCATGTCACAAATGGGAGATATAGAGAAAAGTAAACTACTGGATGACACAGAGTTCAGAATCACATTTATAAGATTACTCAAGAATCTCCTAAAAACCTTTGAGAAACTTGATGAGACCTCCAAGAAGCTTAGTGAGACCTTCAAGGACCTTAATGAGAATACTAAGATAATGGAAAAGGACCAGTCAGAAATTAAGCATACAATGTCTGAAATAAAAAATATATAGAAACTCAACTATAGATCAATGTACCCCAAGAATCAAACCAAAGATCTGGAATATAAGGAAGAAAAAACCACCCAGCAAGAGACAGAAAGAAAGAAGAATCCAAAAGTGTGAGGATAGTGTAAGGAGCCTCCAAGATGGCTTAAAACATACCAGCATCTGAATTTTTGGGGTGCCAGAAGAGAGTAAGCAGGGTATTGAAGGTCTACTGAAAGAAATAATGACAGAAAACTTTCCCTACCTGGTAAAAGAAATAGACTTTCAAGGTCAGGACGCGCACAGAGCCCCAAACAAGAGGAATCCAAAGAGGAACATACCAAGACACATCATAATTAAAATGTCAAGAGCAAAAGACAGAGAAAATCTTACAAGCAGCAAGAGAAAAACAACTAGTTACCTATAAGGGAGTACCCATATGACTGTCAGCTGATTTCTCAACAGAAACTATGCAGACCAGAAGGGAGTGGCAAGAAATATTCAAAATGATGAACAATAAGAACCTACAGCCAAGATTACTCTACCCAGCAAAGCTATCATTCAGAATTACTCTACCCAGCAAAGCTATCATTGAAGGTCAGATAAAGAGCTTCACAGACAAGAAAAAGTTAAAGGAGTTCATCAACACCAAACCAGGATTACATGAAATGCTGAAGGGTATTCTTTAAGAAGAGGAAGAGCCGAGGTCGGTTTGGCTCAGTGGTAGAGCATCGGTCTGCGGACTGAAAGGTCCCGGGTTCGATTCCGGCCAAGGGCATGTACATTGGTTACGGGCGCATCCCCGGTGGGGGGTGTGCAAGAGGCAGCTGGTCAATGTTTCTCTCTCATCGACGTTTCTGGCTCTCTATCTCTCGTCCTTCCTCTCTGTAAAATATCAATAAAATATATTTAAAAAAAAAAAAGAAGAGGAAGAAGAAGAAAAAGGTAAAGGTAAAAATTATGAATAACAAAAAGATATCAAATACATGCCTACCAACAAGTGAATCTAAAAAGTGAATAAAAAATCTGAAGAACAAAATGGACTGATTAATATAATAGAATCAGGGACATAGAAAGGGATTGGACTAACAATTCTCAGGGGGAAGGGAGTCTGAGGGGTGTGGGAAGAGATTGGACAAAAATCTTACACCTATGGATGAAGACAGAGGCATGACAAGTTCAGGGAAGGCCTGCATTGCAGCCTAGCAAATTCAGAGACCTAAAGTAACCACAAAGGATGGTCTGAAATTAAAATTTTTAAAATTAAAAGCAGTCATGCCCTAGGTGGGTATCTTCCCAGACAAAGATCAACTTTGACCATACCAGAGTCTATTGTTGTTTTGCATGTTGATAACATACCTTTGGAATGTCAGGATAACTTCCCTTTTTCCAGACCCCTCAGGGCACCACCTTTGCATCTGGGCAAAGACTACAAATTCCTGCATTGTAATTGTTATCCTGTTAATTGTCAATCGCTAACTATCCCAAACCCACCCTTGTAAGAGAAGCTTGTGTCTAAGTATTACTTTTTATCCAATCCCAGAGGTTCCCTTCCCACTTTGCTTTCTCCCACCTCCCTAATCTATCACCAATGGATTTTAGGTAACCCACTTACAGTCTCTTCTTTGATTATATGTATAAAACAAGGTGAAAAAACTCCCTTCCTCCAAAGCGTTACCTCAATCTGTTGAGATTCTGCTCCCGGCAATTGTTGCCAGTTTGGCCCAAATAAACTCACAAAAATTCCTTACAAGTTTGACTGTTTTTCATATTAACCATATTGTATCTTATTTGTATATATTCAATTATCTATATAGTCAACAAATTTAACTTGACTCACTACTTAACATGGCAAAACTCTTAAGGTCTTAAGTTACCCAAATTTTTTTGGAAACTATTTTTTTGTGTTTTTTAAAAATTATATTTTATTTTTGGGGAGCTATATTTAATTACACATATCACATAATTATTGCTAATAAGTTTTATATAAAAAAAAACCCACTCTTATTCTATTTACATCTATTTAACTTACTTGTTTTCAATAATTATATTTAGGTTATTTATGAACATTTTATCACATCAAGTTATTTTTCTTGTTCACAAATTTTGCAACAGAGATAACATGACCTTCTTTGACTAAAAATCCTAGAGAGAATAATAGTGTTATACTTAATGCTTATAAGTCTAAATCCATGGCTATTTAATAAACCAAAACTTAAACCAGCTTTAATACGATGATGTCATCCTGAAAGCATTTGGATTAGTTCCTATTATTTGAGAATTTTTTAATATAACCACTTAAATCCTTGCCGACACCACCCTTCGAGCTGTCTTCGCTGACATCATGCTCCAGTTCTTGGTTGGATTAACTTTTGGCAATCTGGTTGGAATGTATCTGGCTCAAAATTATGACATGCCAAACCTGGCTAAAAAACTTGGAGACATTAAAAAGGACATGGATAAAATAAATAAAATAATAGAAATTAAAAAAGGACATGTATGCGAAGAAGAAACCCCCTAGTTCACGAGGCCAACTCCCGCACTGGCTCCAGGAAATCCTGACTCAGCTCTTCTCTAGGGCCTCCTTGACATCGGAACCAAAGCTTCTGTCTTCTGTCCAGTCTCAGCCTTTGCTTCAAGCACAACTGGGGCCACAAGTTAAGAACTGTGCTTCCTTTCCCAGCATCCTCACCTCGTCCCTTCCTCCTCGCAGCTGGGGAGGTCCTAAGACTGGAATTATGGTGCTAGATTAGTAAACATGACCTTTAATTAGTAGTCTCTCCCTTATCCTTTGGGATTTTTTACTGCCTCTTTCAAAAGAAAAATTAATGAGTTTTGTATAGCTGATATAGAGATAAATAATGCTGACTTCACAAGTTAGCAGTTATAATGGGTGTTTAAACATTTGGTACTAAATTATGTTATTTCAAGGTCGCCAAAATTAAAATCGAGAAGCCAGTTTCTTATGAATTATCCATTTATTTTATACTCTTCTCAGTATAACTAACATATATAACTCCATAGTTGCTAATTTAACCAGTAAATCAATTTGCTATCATGAACTGAGAAACTATATTCTGAGAACTCCATCAGGAATTGGGGAATTAAAAAATAATGGCCTTTGTTCTCAGTAGTTTAGTATGCATATTTTTCCTTAATGATACTTTTGATCTGGCTCTTTTTCCTCAAAAGAATCATACTTATTTTAAAGGATTATAGGTGCCTTTGACATTACATGATGGATAAATGACAAGTTGTCTATAAAAATATTTTATGCCTTTTCACATTAAATGAAATGTATCAACATTATAACTTTATAGTGATTCTCACAAGAAAACTTATTTTGCTGCAATTAGAAATTATCATTGTAATTTGTCAAATGTATAATTAGTTCATTTGAAAATGTTAAACAAAAATAAATAAATAAATCCTTTAAGCCAATTAAACAGAGCTTTTTACAAATCAATTCTAATAATATCCTCTTCAGGTACACATACATTTACATATAAAGACAGGTACAACCAAAGAGTTTTATGGGTTTTTAAAACTTATTATTTAATTAAATCTTTATTGTTGCTTTTTCCCTCCATTAACCCCCTCTACCCCTTCACCTCCCACCTCAGGCTGTCACCACATACAGGGGGGGAGGGGGTTTATTTTGGGGCTCTCTAATCTGTTCCATTGGTTTTATGTATATGTTTATGTGAGAACCACACTGTTGTGGGTTTTTTAAAATATATATTTTATTGATTTTTTTACAGAGAGGAAGAGAGAGGGATAGAGAGTTAGAAACATCAATGAGAATCATTGATCAGCTGCCTCTTACACACCCCCTACTGGGGATGTGCCCACAATCAAGGTACAAGACCTTGACCGGAACAGAACCTGGGATCTTTCAGTCCGCAGGCAGATGCTCTATCCACTGAGCCAAACCGGTTTGGGCTTTTTTTTTTTTTAAAAAATAAATCTTTATTGTTCAGAGTATTACAAATGTTCCTATATTTTTCCCCCCTCCATTGCTCCCCTCCACCAGGTTCCCACCCCACCCTCTGCCCTTTCCCCATTGTCCCCATCCATAGGTGCAGTTTTTGTTCAGTCTCTTCCCGCACCCCCTTCTCCCCTTTTCCCCAAGAATCCCTTCTATACCTCTGATTCTATTATATTCACCAGTTAATATTGTTCATCAGATTTTTTAATTCCCTTGGTTTTTAGTTTCACTTGTTGATAGTTATGTATTTGTTGTTCATAATTTTTATCGTTATTTTCTTCCTCTTCCTAAATAACCGCCTTCAGCAATTCATAAAATTCTGGTTTGGTGGTGGTGAACTCCTTTAGCTTTTTAAATTTCATTTGTGAAGCTCTTTATCTAGCCTTTGATTCTGAGTGATAGCTTTGCTAGGTAGAGTAATTTTGGTTGTAGATTCTTGTTATTCATCACCTTGAATATTTCTTGCTATTCCCGTCTGGACTGAATGGTTTCTGTTGAGAAATCAGCTGACAGTCGTATGGGTGCTCCTTTATAGGTAACTACCTGCTTTTCTCTTGCTGCTTTTAATATTCTCTGTCTTTTGCTCTTGGAATTTTAATTATGATGTATCTTGGTGTGGTCCTCTTTGGATTCCTTTTGTTTGGGGTTCTATGTGCTTTCTGGACTTGTAAGTCTATTTCTTTCACCAGGTGGGGGAAGTTTTCTATCACTATTTCTTCCAATAGGTTTTCAGTATTTTGTTCTCTCTCTTCTTCTGGGACCCCCATAATTCTGATGTTGGTTTGCTTGAAATTGTCCCAGAGGTTTCTTACATTATCTTCAACTTCCTAGATTCTCTTGTCTTCTTGCTTCTGTGGAGGAGTGTCTTCTGGCTCTTTATGTTCCAAATCTTTTTTTTTTTCCTTTTCATTTTTAAAAAATTAAGATATTATATGTGTACATAGCTTACCATTGCTCCCCCCCCTTCCCACCTCCCATTCATGCCCTCCCTCCCCAGAGTTCTGTGTTCCTTGGTTGTACTTATATGCATGCATACCAGTCCTTCGGTTGATCTCTTATCTCCTCCCAGGTCTCCTTCTCTTCCCTGCTATCATTTGACAGTCTGCTTGGGGATGTGCCTGCAACCAATATACATGCCCTTGACTGGAATCGAACCCGGGACCTTTTAGTCCGCAGACCGATGCTCTACCACTGAGCCAAACCGGTTTTTGGCAGCAACCTCACTTTTTATCTTCACCCGAGGACTTACTTAGAAAGGAAGAGAGAGGGGCCAGGAGAGAGAGCCAGAAAAAAAGAGAGCAAGAGCGAGAGCCTTCCCCCATGCATCCCAAACAAGGATCTGACCTGCCCTGCAACCTAGGTATGTGCCAACCAGGAATCCAACTGGCAACCTTTTGGTGCACTGGATGACACTAGGCAATTGAGTCACTCCAGCCAGGCACAACCTCACTTTAAGTAACTCTTTTTGCCTACAGCAGTGGTTGGCAAACTGTCCCTCACGAGCCACGTGTGGCTCGTGGCCCCTTGAGTGTGGATCTTCCACAAAATACGTGTGGGCGCACATGTACAGTGTGATTGAAACTCCGTGACCCAGCGCAGAAATCAGTTTTTGGCCTGGGCGAGTCTATTTTGAAGTGGTTCTAATGCCGAGCCACACTCAAGGGGCCAAAGAGTCACATGTGGCTCATGAGCTGCAGTTTGCTGATCACTTGGCCTAGAGGATCCTTTAGGATATTTTTTCTTCATATTTAAAGTCCAAGATATGTCATGGAATAGAATAATGTGTATCCAACTCCACTCAGACATTTTATTTCTGGAAACTTTTCTCAGATTATATGTTTAACTGTTAGCTGTTTTATATTTTGCTTTTCTTCTTTAATTATTCTAAAAATGAATAATTCCAATTATTTATACACTAGGGGCCCAGTGCACAAATTCGTGAACCTTGAAAGGAACTGTGAGCGATGAGGCTGTGGTGAGCACAGGAAGTGGGGTTGGAAGTGAGGTTCAGAGCAGTCTGGAGCTTTTGTCTCCTTCCCGCTAAGGCAATCGAGAAGCACAGTTAACAGTCCATTCTCTGCACGCAATGTGTGCGCCTCTGGGACTTCCTTTTGCCGCTCCCCTGAGTTTTTGCCTTACAGCCCATACTCCCTCTGTATGAGCCTAGGTCCCCAGGGTTGGCCTACAACTGGGGTTCAGTGCAATCGGAGCTGGGGCTCAGCACAGTCCGGAGCTTTTGTCTCCTTCCTGCTAGGCAATCTAGCAGCAGAGTCAACAGTCCATCTTCTGTGCGCAATGTGCACGCCTCAGGGACTGCTTTTCGTTGTTCCCCTGAGTTTCCGCCTTATAGCCCAGACTCCCTCCATATGAGCCTGAGTCCCTAGGGTCTCGCCCAGAACTGGGGTTCAGCACAGCCCAGAGCTTTATCTCCTTCCTGCCAGGGAACGCCAGCCAGGCACTCAGCCTCCCCTCCTCTCTGGTTCCGTCCTCTCCCAGCACCTGCACCTTAGGCTTTTACGGCTCCTCTGATTTTCCTTCTGGTTTTCTCTTTCCTTCTAGTTGTAGAATTTCCAGTCAGTCAACTTTCCTGTAGTTCTGGATAATGTCCACTTTATATTTTAGTTGTATTTTTTTTGAAATTATTGTGTGAGGCTGCAGTTAGGCATTTACCTACGCTGCCATCTTGGTTTCTGTCAGCTTCTCAAAAGGCAAATACTTCTTTTGGAATGTGTTACAGTTTTTTTTTTTTAATTTAAATGTTTCATTTACTTATTAGGGTATTTTTATCAACTGAAATTTCTCATTTTAACTTTATAGTTTTGTACAAGGCCACCTGTTGTTTTCTTTTCACTTTGTGCTTTTAAAAAATGTTTGAAATAATTTCAAATTTATAAAAAGGTTTTCTTTCTATAAGCTTTATAAGTTCTTAAAAGAATACAGACCAGGTATTTTATAGATTGTCCCTCAATTTAAGTTTGCCTGATATGTCTTCATAATTAGGTTCAGATTGTGCTTTTTATTAGTAAAAATGCCACATAAGTGATGTAAATCATATCAGAAGGCACATGATATTGATTTGTCCCATTACTAGTGGTGCTAATTGTGCTTGGAAAGGTGGTATCTACAAGGTTCCTTCATGTAAAGTTATTCTTTCCCCTTTGTAACTAATAAGTATTTTGTGGACAAATACTTTGAGACTAGATGCTTTTCCTCACAAGCTTTATCCTACTAGTTTTAACATCCACTGATAGTGACTGCCTAGGTCAATTATTACTGTGATGATTGTCAAATAGGCACTTTCTAATTTCATCCTTATATATTTTATAGTTGACAACTTACTCTGAGTAGCTTTCCTTTTCCCTCAATTAATTATTCATAAAAATACATACCAAGTAAACAGTATATAAATACATACTCCTAATACCTGTGAAATTCTTAGATGGAAGAGTCATCAACTCTGCAGCTTGCCCTCAAAGGTTTCAGCAAAATAACACACAAACACACACATATACACATACACACATTAACTCAAAGGTGAAAAAATGTTAACAGTTATTAAAATTAGATGAACAGTATATGGGAGACCACTGTATTACTTACTTTGCAACTTTTTTGTTGGGTCTGAATTTTTTTAAATAGCAATTTTAATTGAAAACTACCACAACCGTCACAAATATTTGAAAAAAAATTAAAGTTAATCTATAGACTTAATTTACCAGTTTTTGATTGTATTCAAATTTTATTCCCATTGTCTAAAGAAATTTAAACAGTAGCATCTGTGCAATAGTCCTCTGGGACAGAACACCACAAACAGATCTTACACACTAAGATAACAGTATCATGTTTGACAAGACTGTTTCTGAGTTCAGTAAACCAAGCTTGACAAACCAGCCAACTCAAGATAAATGATTCCAGTTGTGAACTTACCACTTAGGGAATATTACAAATAATATTAAAGGGTTACACAGACTTATGAAAGTTCAGTATTTTTCCCAATGACTATATAGACAGGTTCACAATACAGAAACCTGTACATTATAGCATTCTGAGGTTTAGCAAAGCATACATTACAGACACATTTGCCATACAGTGCAATTTTATTGTATGAGACATGAATAATAGTGCAGTTAATTCCAAGAGTCACATTCAAATATATCAAGAGTACATTCAAATACCCGCTATTGAAGAAATACATATTCTTTTTTAATAACTAAGTTGTGCAAATACAACATTTTTAGTGTAGATGGTGACAGAGCTACAAGGATTCTAAACAACAGAACGTTGAGTTTGTGAAGAATCATCCACCTCTCCAAAGATATGTCCATTGTAAAAGTGAAACAAATGTTTTGGGCAGACAGACAAGACACAGGCAGTGCTGTACAACTTGTTTTTATTACACACCATAAATATAGTTAATCTGTATACTCACAGGTGATCAACCAGGATGACTAAAAGTCAGTAAGTTCTCATCAGGAATATTTTTCAGGACAAAGTAGTGTCTACATTGAGCCCCACAATGTTTCACTAAGTTAAGCACAAGCTAGAGTTCCACAGTGTCATTTAAAATAAAGACCTTGGGTTTTGTAGAGGGAATTTAGATAAGAGGTCCAGATTTTCTACAACCTAATCATAGAGTTTCAGAGGGTCTCTTCTGGGCTGTTTGTTTAAAGGAAGAAGATGCTGTGGACACTCTATTATAAAGACCGAGAGAAGGTAAAAGCAGTTTTATTCAGTAAAACAAAATATAGAAAACTGATATTGTCAGAAAATTAGCATTTCATACCGTCTGAGAGTAAATAATAATGGTGAAATCAGTCTTTAATTTTTTTTTGTTACGATGGTGAATTAACATAATAACACTATCTGGTAATAACTTAGGATATCAGCTCTGGGAGGGAGGGAAGACCTGACATGCTAAGGAATAATAAAGAACTCATCTATATTGCGTTGAGGTATAACATAAACCCAGATCAGATGTACTGAACAACTTCATTCTTGTAAATATCATAGCTGCCAGAACAGAGGATCAACTATTAAAAAACTGCTCCTTTTTGGTCCAAGAATTAACTTTCTGATTAAGAGTACTCATAACACCCTCACACACTTTTCATTCATTAAATCTGGATATGGATAAATTGCCAAAACTTTTGTCTCAGGTTTAGATCTTACAATAAGTGAACCAGATAACCTAGCTAATACTGACAATTAAAATAGCTAATCTTGAAACCAGATTAACTACAAGACTTATATCTTTAAGCAGATTTTAAAAATATAGCAAAATGTCCCTAGTTTTTACTTTGGGAGACAATCATTGGTCAAATCTTTTCCATGATATTGATTTTTTAATTTCATATAAATACTAACTGAATCAAAGGCTATATCTCACCAAATTTCATCCTTGAAAATGAAAAGCATCATCTCTTAAATCAGCTTTCAGAGTTCAAAGAAAAATTTTTTAAATTCCCCAATGGGATTTGAAATAACTGTTTACTGTCTTCCAAAATTTTCCTAAAAATCACTTTAAAATCTTGCTTCAAAGGCTTAATTTTTCTTAGAAATTAAACACATTTATAAGTTCTCTAAATCTCTTAGATTTTAATTTCTGCTTGTTTTATTACCATTAAATAAAATTAAAATGAAATATTCTGACCAAACAATTAATTGCCAAATAATCTAACCAGGAAAAGTTTCAGCATTTTTATATTATCAACCATGTTTTTTCTGATAAAAAAAAAAAAACAACCTCATTAATTTAAACATAAAAGACCTTTGTATGCTGACAGGAATGATAGCAATCCTTTGTATTTTTAAGATCTTTGTGGGGAGTACTTTTTACATCCCAAAATGTAAATCAGTAAATGAATACGGAATATGCCTAATATATAAGAATTCACTTATCTCATTTGATTTTTATTGACTCCCATGGGCCAATTTGCTTGCTCACTATTTCTGCCATCATTCTGTTCATTAAAGATTTTTAAAGTCACATTTGTCAAAGGCAATTGTCCAAACTTAATGTTTAACAAGTATCTTCTCAAGAGTATATCCATTATATGGTATTGTTCTTATCCAACGGATGGGTAACTTAATAGTATTACTAACAATGCTCTTTGCTATATTTTTAATGAACTTGTTTTTGACAGAATTCTTGAGTTTGGGAAAACCTTAATATTTACATAATTAGATGACTCCTTTGAAAGTGCACTCTTTTACACCAAAGTTTGTTTTTACAAGCTATAATCAGAACTGTGATTTGGACAACTTATATAAATAAAAGCCTAAGTGGCCATCCGAATGTTCAACTGTCTGACCGATAGCTATGACCACAATGAACACCAAGGAGCAGATGCTCAACACAGGTACTGCCGAGCTGTGGTGACTTGGCAGCTGTGGTTCTTGGGTGACACACCTGAAACCAGAGAGGAGAGAGGCGGCTTCCGGGGCATGTCACCTGAGAACCATCCTCTCGCAATCCAGGATCCCTTGGGGAATGTTGGAGGGCCAGTTTTGGCCTGATCCCCATAGTCCAGCCAAGGTACCCTACCTGTGCACTAATCCGTGCACTGGGCCTCTAGTCTCTAATTATAAATTAATACTAAATGCAAACTTTTCCAAACAGCTTAAGATGCTATTTTAATAAAAGAAATAAAAAGAAATTAAAACACTATGCTATTGTACTCTGGCTCACACATAAAATGTGCATCAGGAAGGTGGGTATACATTAATGGCATACAATTTCTCCATGACCAAACCTAATAAAAACTCCATCTAAAAGTTAAAACCCATAGAAGCCCTATGGCCAATCAATATTGCTAGTGGGGGGCCACTTTTAAAAAATTACTAATAAAAAAAAGAAAGAAAAAAAAGAAATGTCTAGGTTTCCCATTAACAGACAAGAAAGGGGCACCTTCTTCTTATTTTGTCTTGAGACAAAATTAGGGAGAAAACAAAAAAGTCATCTGCCTGAATAAAGCAGCAAGCAATTTTAAGGGGCCATAAAAAAGCTAGGGTGTTTTCCTCTTTTAAAAAATATAGACATTTTAAACAACACAGAGGTATATGTAACAGGATAGTACACCGCCTTTGTTCCTTGCCTTAGCTTTTTGGTGAGGGCTTTAATGCCCAAGATTCACAACTATAGCCAAGAAAATAAGTTGAGAACAAAACAGAGCTGATAGGAGAAGGCAGGCACATTTACCAAAAGAGAGTTCTGACTATGAATTGTTGTCCAGCCTTTTGCTGCAAGCCTGAGGAGACAGAAAAAATATAAAACTTGGGCAACTGGAGATACAAAGAATTTGCCACTTTCTAAAGCTTCTGAATGTGGCCAGAGATTCTGATAGAGTCAATTTTTAAAAATTGTGTTTTTAGCTCATACATAGCTCTGGAGCAGGGTTCAGGTTTGGTATGTTTTACACTGAAATGGTTATTATAAATAGGGTAGAAATGGTATTAATGATTATTTTTCAACAATCTTTTTAAAGAATAATTGGAATTGATAGTATTTGTTAGGATGAGCAATTCCACAAAACAGAAACGGAATGCACTGAATTGCAAACTTTTAGAGTTTCAGGCATGAACTAGCACAGCATAAATATCATCACTTTCCCTATAACATTGAAACGTTTCAATCTGAAGTTTAAAACATAGCTGCATCATGTTCATAAACTTTCACCTCCACTTAAATTACATTTACCTAACACATGATGGACAAATCAGCAGAGCCCAGATAAATTTTCAAAAGACTCAAACCACCATGAAAGTTGTAATTTTAGTCTTCGTAAACACTTAGAATACTTAAAAATAAAACAAAACACAATAAAACACACACATATATACATAAACCAGTGCAATGAGAATGTCAGACAAGGGCAGTGTAACTCTGGTTTAAAGAAACCATATTTGTAGCTTAATTATAGCAAATTAACATGTATTATAAAATGATGGTTCAATGTTACATCCAGCATCTGATACATATTTAATATGTATGATAAAAACCTGAAAAACCAATTCAACAGTTAACAATACCATATCAGTAACAAATTCCTACTTTATTTCTATATTGCACATACTTTCACTGTCTACTGTTAAATTTATATCTTAAGGTAAATAGCAGAGGACTATACCTGTTGCCCTTGTAAAAATAATTTACCTTGAATAAATATTCAGAATTTCCTATCCTGACAAACCAGAGTGAGATTGGATTCAATTTTGTTTGCCCAAAACTATTTTAAAGAGAATGGCAAAGGTATTGGAAATGGCAGGTTAAACACAACATCTTTGGTTTACCCACCATTTCAGTTTTGAAAAATATTTATATTTCCAAAGTGTTTAAGTGTCTGACCTTTTTTTTTTTTTTTAAACTAAGATATCCCCTAAAGAGATTAGTCATAACCTTGACTGGTCTGAAGTATTGTTTGGAAAGTGGACACAGAAAGCTTATGATGAAATGGTGCATAACACTAATGGTATTACATGGATCACCTGGTTCACATAAAATAACTAGCACCTCCTTCCTGCTCCTTAAGTAAAGAGGCCTAAGAGGCCACATGAAACATGTGTAATTATAGTAAACTGCATTCATAAAGTATTGAGAAATCCATTAGATTAGAGGGTTCTCACATCTAAGCCTAAATTCAAGGCTACTATGTAAAAGTGAGCTGAAGATCAAAAGGAGAGAGGTGGGAGACGGGCGTGGGAAGTTTCTTACAGAGGTGTGGGGACATCTTTCAGGGACTCTCCTGCATCCCATCTTTAGTCTCCAGTTCTGCCAACTGCCTCCTAAGAAGATTTACTTTTGCTTGTAATTCCTTATTATATTCAATGATGTTAACCATTTCTTCATATGCTTCATCCAAATACTTGGAGGATCTGTTCCAACGCAGGAAAATACCTAATGAGTCCAGGAAAGGAAAACAGAAGGGAGAAAAATACATACAATGATTAACACTAACGGTGTGGATAATATATAATTCCAGGTATTAATTTTTTCACAGTTCACATCTATGTTTTATTATATTCTAAAATACACAGGAATCTCAAGCTACTAAAAGAACAGAACTGAACAGAGTATTCAAGAAATCACTATTTCTATGTACATGCTCAATTCTTCACCCTCCCACACACATAAATTTATGAAATAGATCAAAGTTCTCAAATATATTCAGGAAAACAAGCTGATAATTTATAATGGCATAAACTTTCCAGTTTCATAACAGAAATCATTCCCCTCACAATTATAGGACTTTATTCAGATCTGTGAGACCGTCTACATGTGTGAAATCACTTTTGCTGGAAATGTAAGTTATAGTAAAAGCAGAACCACAGAAACTTATTTAAAAGGCTAAACTTTATAAATATCCTCCTCCCTCCCTCCCTAAATAGGCAGTCTTTCAATTAAGCAGGTAATTGTTTCTTTTCCCAAATAAAAATTATTGTTTTAATGTGGACTAAAAGGAGAAATTTTCTCTCCTCTGCATAGACCCATGCTGACTATATCATCACAAATTAATGGCTTAAAGATATCCAAGTAAGGAGGAACAAAAACTTTCCAAGTTGGCAACACGTCAGTGGCTGGCAGGTTTACAAATGTTTTATCATTCATTAAAACACACTCCATAAACCAAACTTCAAACTGCCATGGGCCCTAAAGCGTCTTTAAAAAAAAAAGTTTATATTGATTTCAGGAAGGGAGAGGGAAAGAGGGATACAAGCATCAATGATGAGAATCATTGATTGACTGCCTCCTGCATGCCCCCTACTGGGGATCGAGCCCACAACCCGGGCATGTGCCCTGATCAGAGACTGAACAGTGATCTGGTTCATGGGTTGACGCTCAACCACTGAGCCATACTGGCTGGGCAAAAGTCTTTCTATATATGTCCAAATGTTACTCTATATCAGAAAGGCAGAAACTAGGCTTAAAGATTGACTGACCTGTGTTGACTTTTCCATATATATGAGCCTATTTTTAAAATCCTGTTCTTCAATACAGGAATTACTTAATGGTTAACTATAATGTAAATATAAACAGCAGAGAGAGATTTTAAGGCCGAAGAGCAGTCTTATTATACACTCCATATACCTACCATGAGAAGATTTTATGTAACACAGAATTTCCTCCAGTTCTAAGCTGAGGAGACACTAAACACATATGGAAACTCTGTTCATAATAGAGTGATAGGAATTCATTCACATAACAGCAAAGATTTCCTCCTATCACTTCCTAAATTCTCAATAAGATTTGGTAAAAACTAGTTTAGGTCATCCAACTCCCAAATTTGGCTTTTCTCCCAAGTAAGCTAGTCTCTCATTTCAGTTATTAAGCATGACAGTGGCTTTAGGTAAATTGTTCCAGAAGTCTTAAACAAGAAGTGCAGCTGAAATTTCCCATTTGAGAGATCACTTATCCTGTACCTGTGACCACCTACAGCAATCAAGAGAGTAAGCAAAGAGAAGTTCTGAGCAGCCTCAAATTCCCTAACGCTCAGGCTTAGAGCACCCCGAGACATTCTGAGGCCATTTCCTCACAATTCTGTTGACACCTTGACAGATAAGATTAGAAGCACAGACTAAGGAAGAAGAAAGCAGGTATTAACAGATGTACTAAGAACAACCAAGATGTGATAGCGGACTTCCAGAGAAGTGACAGAAACAGACTTGATCTCCAGCCGAGAGAGTCCAGCAATCTGAGATCCTTTGAGACATATAGAGGGCAAACTGCTGTCCACACATGAATTGTCCTTGAGAGCATATCAGAACATGGTAGAATAATTGACATTTATGGAAATTCAGTTCAATTTACCAAACAGCTGCCATCCTTGTGTATATGCCTGATGCTGTTTTATTACAAAGATGAATAAAGATATACCTTTGAAAAATGATTAAAAATAAGTTAAATGGTATATTTCAGTCTTTCTTTAATGAATGGCTAATATATTTTAGATAAATTTTGGCTATTTTTTTTTTTAAACAGGCTTTGGTATTTAAGAAGATAAGCTTCAGGAGTCTGAAAAATGAGTGTAGGCGAAACACCTCCTTTAGAATAGATTTGAAAATTAAGCCTGGATTATTGTTCCACATGAGCAATACATTGATGGATGGCATCTGTATACAGTATAAACCCTAACTAGAATGGCTAGCTCATTCCCCCTTCAGTAATATTCAATGGAAGAGCCAGCCCTAATGACTGCTCAATAAAGGAAACAGAAACCATCTCCTAGGAGCTTACAATTTATTCCTGTCCCAACTATCTACCAACTTTTCATATACAAAAAGTAATGTGATTTCCCTCATTTCTATTAGGATGGATTCTACCGGGGGGAGGGGTGATGGTGTGGGGTGTGGAACCCAACAAGAAAGTAACAACTCTTGGCAAAGATGTGAAAAAATGGAAACCCTTGTGAACTGTTGGAGGGATTTAACAAAGGTGCAACCGTTATGGAATACAGGCTGAAGGGTCTTAAAAAAATATTGAGAAAAAAACACACAGGTCTGAGAGTGAGGTCCACCTTACCATCTTCAAATATCAACAGCATGTCCTCACAGGCAGCTAAAAGCTCATCCTTGACTAATGATAAAAAGTTTGCAAAGGATGCATTGCTTACCCTCCCAGAGCTGAAGACTCTGCGGAGCCACCGAAGGCCAGATGACAAGGTTGTTGGCCTCAAAGAGAGGATTGGTGAATTTACTCAGTTCACTGGGCTGATTGACCCAAGACCACAGAGACATCGTTTTCTGCTGTAGTTTCAACTTACATCTGATCAAGAAAAAAAAAAAAATGCCATTAGAGTAGTTAATTTATAACAACTATCAAATGCTCCTCTTCATAGGAAAATTTCTGTATGTTAGAAGGTAGGAATGCAAGATTTTTAGTAGTAGAATAAAATGTTATAAAATAAAAATATCTCTCAGAAAATTCAGCTCTGTAATTCTCAATAACAATAAAACCAGAAGAAGGAAAACTAGAATCTGGTCATGTCATACACAACACTGTCTCTGGGATTGTATTTTAACTCAAAACATCTAAATAGATTAAAAATAAATATGTATCTTGATATAAATATAGATCTAATCTATTCATTTACAATCAGCAGTCTTCACAATATTCCTGAAATTCTGTAATGCTCTATATTGTGGAATAAATTATTGGGGATGAAAAACAAATGGGCACATTTTAGCAATTATGCTAGTAATGAAAAATAATCCACATAATCACAGACCCCATGTAGTACTAGCAATTAATTGCTAGGACACATTCCCAGCAACCAGGCATGATGAGGATAAGGAACCATTGCACCACTGCTCCCACCAGCCCCCTGCCCCCAAACCCACGACTAGCCAATCATTGAACTTTTTCAGGCCGAGCCCACCCCACAAAGCTTAAGAATCCTCCTCTATGAAATGGGAATCAGAATGTGAGATAAAATATATTTCGACCCCTATATTGAATGTAGATCTGAGAGATATTAATAGGTACAACACCAAAGAAGAATCCATAGTCAAACATACTATTTAAATGGCGAGTTAAAGTTATACCCACTGCAGGAGTAGGAAGACCTGTGCTCTAGCCTGACTTTTGCTGACCAGCTGGCCAGCCCCTGAACAAGTCATTTAACTAATCTGCACATTACCCTCCTAAATCTATAAAACTGGATGGAGGGTGCAGTTATATGTTAAAGCTTCTTGCAGATGTAAAATACTATAATTCTATGTAAAGAAATTATAATTTAAAATAGTTACCCAATTTATTCAAAGCTTTTTAATCAGTATATGGACTGATTTTAATCTAACGAAACAAAGTCATAGGATAGACTAACAATAAGAATATACTGTATACACTTCACATAATTTATAGTAACTATAATCTCTACCATTTTATAAATAATACTAGAGGCCCAGTGCACAAATTTGTGCACAGGTGTGGTCTGGCCCGCCTAGCCCCAGCCAGCAGATCAGGGCTGGCCTGTCAGAAGGAGGAGACAGCAGGAGGTTGGCCAGCCAGTCCACCCCAATCAGGGCCAAGCTGGCTGGGGGGAGGCACTTTGGGCAATTGGCCAGTGGGCCCCACCCCTGATTGGGGAGGGGGGGCCAACTGGGGACTAGGTCAGCCATAGGGAGGGGCTCTGGGCAGTGGGCCAATGGGCCCGGCTACGAATGGGGTGGGGTTGGGGGTGATCAGGGGCTAGCAGCATGGGGGAGTGGACATGGATGGTTGGCCAGCGGGCCCTTGCTCTGATGGGGTTGGGGTGGGGCCGATCTGGGGTGGCGCCCGTCAGGGGGAGGGGCTGTAGGAGGTTGGACAGCTGGTCCCGCCCCCTATTGGGGAAAGGGGGGCAATCAGGGTGGGGGTTGGCTGGGGGGAGGGGCTATGGGCCAAGTGGGGCAGTAGGGGCCAACTGGGAGCAAGGGCCATGGGTGAAGGTTGACCAGCTGGCCCCACCCCCAGATTGGGCTGGTTCACTGGCCGCAGTGGGCATCATAGTGATTAGTTGTTCTGGTCGTTATGGCGTTCTGGTCACTAGCTTTTTATATATATAGATTAATGTAGAAACAAATCTTCTTAGGGAGTGGCCAAAATAACATAAAATGGAATGGCCCCCATGTGAGCAGTGTACCCACCTTTCACTTTCATTGTTGCCCAGAAATGTTCCAAATTGCGAGGCATAAGCATGCTCAAAGAGCATGATGAGGAAATTTTCATTGAATTCAAAAGAACAAGGGAACTGACGAAGTATCTGCCACACACAATCCAAGAAGAGAAGAAATACAGGCGACTCCCACTTCTGCTTACTATTACAATAGGCAGACTGTGCACAGCGCTGTTGGAATGGGTGACCAGCCTGTGAGAAAAGAGGGAAATGATGAGGAAAGAGGGAAAAGATAGTCGGACCCTAGTGAGATTCCACATTCTATTAACATTATTTCACATAGGTGCAATGAAACTCCTATTAAATGAATCATAATTTTGGTGACTGCTATTTATATTATGATTTCTTGGTTTAAAATAATTTCCAAATTTTTAACCATAAGAACTCAAACTGTTGTTGGAATGCCAAATAAAATAATGAATAAACATACATTTTTTGTCTGTGTAATGTGGAGCATAGTCAAAGAACAAAAGCTTTTCAGATACTAAACACAGGGCAGTTAACACCTTCTATCTATCCAAAGCATTAACACATAATAAATCCAAATTGTAACTAGAAGGGCCAGAAATTATTTTCTCCAGAGATACTTCCATTCCCAAGATATATTTAAACATTTATTTTTAGTTACACTTGTTTACTAAGTTACACAGTGTATGTACATTCACAAATTAACCTCTGCCTTGGAGGATTTCTGCCTAGTTTATGAGGCATTCATTTCAGTTTTCACCCACAGCCTTATGCAATAGCAGTGTTGTGTACTAAGGATAAACAGATGAACTGGGCAAGGTCTCTGACCCAAAGAGGTCACTTTGGTCTAGTTCAGGAAACAAGACACAAAGAAAATGGACCTAAACATCAAAATGTCATACATTATATCCACACCCACAAACCAGAATCAAGAAATCAATTATTAGCTGTTCCTCTGCACACAAAATAGCTTTTCTCACCTGCAGCCACTCTCTTTCTATCAAGGCCTCAAAACCACGGATGGTCCTGCTTCTTGGTTCCAAGATGATCTGGGCCAGAGAGGTCACCTGAAGCGTGGAATCAGTTCCTTCTGTTCCATGAATCAATATGGATGCTCCTTCCCTAGTAGGGAAATTCAGAGTACAAATGGGATACTCCCAACATGGTCAAGCAAGTCTGCTAATAATAAACATTTACTGAGTACAAAGTCTTATGTATTTTGCACTGTCCCATAGGGTTATAGTCTAAATAAGGAAGATTGAAGAGAGCTCCCTGGGGAAAAAAGTAAAACTCTAGTATGAGTCCCAACTTTCATATGGCAAGAATCCCTTCAAGCTATAACAAATTTCTACAGAATTTTTTTAGCTAAAAATTTTCTACCTTTACAAAAACAAAAGCAGTCTTTAACACACACAGTAGGCACTTACCTTTTCTGCTTTAATAGTTGATTAAAGGCTTTTCTCATCGAACCTAGAAACATACTTAAAATTATTTTTCTGTACCTCTCTGACCTTGATTCTACCTTTTCACTATCAGCTAGCTGACTATAAGGACACCTTCATCAATTGTAATGGGAAACAAGTCTTGAACTGTACTTTGAGAAACATGAAACAGGAAGAAATATTAAAAAATGTTAAAAAAAATAAAACTGTCAATCTAGAAAGAAAGTGGTGATGATACCACGGCACTTAGGAGGTATCTGGGACCTCAATATTCTAAAGAGAGTGGGATGAAGCATCAAAGACTAAATTAACTACATCTCTCCTCTCCTTCTTCCATGTCTTATACTGAAATGACTGGAGAAAATTTTGGGCAAAAAAAGAAAAGAAATTCACCACTTTCTCATAAAAGTTTCATATTTGGTTATTACTGTTAATTGTCTTCCCATGTACATATATACTTTGTATAGCTGCAAGGAAAAGTAATTTATTATTTCCACTTTTACTATAAACATTTTCCCATGTATCTATGCCATCTTTAGAAGTATTGTATTAATGGTTATTAAATATTCTATTATGTGATCAACTACAATTTAATTCTATGGATGGATATTAAGATTATTACCAATTTTTGTTACACTGCAGATGATGCACTTAGCTTTTTGCCTTTTGCTGAATTGAGTTTTTAATTTGAAAGTAAGAATTCCTGATGTTCACTTATGGCTAGGCTAAAAACCTTATTTGCAGTATGAAATCTAATGAGTAGCCTGAACAAGGTATGAGCAAGTAATTTAAGGCTTATAATATACTGAGTATGTATCTTGTTATCTGTGGTATATTCTGAGTTTAATTTATTTAACTTAAGGTCAATTTTTACATTTTTAGTAATTAAACATAAGGAAAGATTTTTATGGCAGTACAAGTAACAAGCTAATATATATTAGAAAAGGGAAACGAAATATTGCAAAAATAACCAAAATCTTCAACTTTCCTAGGAGTGTGGAGGTTCCTGTTTGTTTAAGGCAGCAGCTCAAAAAGAATGAAGGTGGAGACAATAAATACTGTTCTGCACCTAGACCTGCATCATCTCATTATTATGGCTGAAAACTTGGACAAATGGTGGTAAGTGCCTATTACAATTCATGTTTCATAAGAAAACAGGGGCCTCTGTATTTATCATGTAAGGGGAAATCTTTTAAATTTAGGCTAAAAAGAAACAAAACCCTTAATATGTGCAACTCATCATTCTGTATTTTTTATTTCCTGTATTTTATTAGATAAACGAGCTTCATCTAAAATAAAAGAACAGCTATGACTGGTTTGGCTCAATGGATAGAGCGTCGGCCTGTGGACTGAAGAGTCCCAGGTTCGATTCCAGTCAAGGGCATGTGCCTTGGTTGCGGGCACATCCCCAATAGGGGGTGTGCAGAAGGCAGCCAACTGATGTTTTTCTCATCGATGTTTCTAACTGTCTATCCTTCTCCCTTCCTCTCTGTAGAAACATATATATATATAAAGAACAGTGACAGCCTGGGAATCCTGACTTCAAGCCCATTCTTGGTTCTGCCACTAACTTACCACGTGATTTTAAGCAATCCATTCTATGATCAATTTCTCACTAACTATAAAAAATTACATATATCCTTCCCTGATTTGGAAGCATCAGTAAAACAAATTAGATTCTCAAAGAAAAGTGCCATCCAACTATGTGGTGGCAATACTTATACCTACCTAGTGTTTCAGTGGGAATCCCCTTCTTAAAAAGGGCATGCTAAGCTTCTGCCACAACTTATACCAGCCTTCTGCCTCTGTTCAAGTCTTCTGCCTCAAGTCTCAAGGATTAGCAACCTTCAACTGAGTGAATAAACTAAAATCACTTCATATACTTCACATCGCTACCATCAGGTTTTCTCAACTTGAGATCCTGATATAACTGCACACATCAAGTAGTTTGTAATAAGATACCTGAGATTAGATTTTACTCTGTAACAAAACCATACACTTCCTTTAATTATTATTTCAAAAGTAAGAAGGCAAGTTTGGCCCTCTGAGAAGACAAAGAAAAAATTTTCTTTCTCACAATTTCAGAAAAGGAAAATTGGTAGATTAATAATTTAAGGACTATATAGAAAAAAGATAGGTCTTTGGTACTTAAAAAACTTGTGTCATCAAAGACATATATGTACATGGTTCACAATTCATTCAACAAACATTAATTATCAACTACACCACAAACTCTATGCACATACTTTATTGATAACTGAATGCCATTGACTATCTTATATAGTAATTTATAAAATGACCTGAACATAAGATATAGTATAGGCCCAAACTTTGTTAAACTTCACTTTATTGCATCTTGCAAATACTGCATTTTTTACAAATTGAAGGTAAGACTTCTACCAGCATAGAGATTATAACTCATTGAAGGCTCAAATGATGGTTAATTTTTTTTTAGAAAAAAGTATTTTTTAATTAAGGTAGATACTTTTTTTTTTAAAAAAAAGAATACTATTATATATTTAAAAGACTACAGTAGAGATAAATGTAACTTTTAAATGTATAGGGAAACCAAAAATTTGTGTGACTTGCTTTATTGAGATAGTATTCACTTTATTGCAGTGGTCTGGAACCAAACCCACAATGTCTCCGAGGCCTATGTTAATATATAAACATGTCTGGATAAAAGCAAAGTCTAGTTAAAAGTGCATGTCCCATTTTGGAGCATTGAAATGTACTTTACCTGTCAATACACTGAGCCACTAGACAGGCAGTTGTCAGAATCTCTTTGATGTGAGTCAGCCAGTTGGAAGACTCCAATTTACTGAGCCATCGGTCCATGTTATGAGTTTGGTCATTACAAGCTTCCACAAGTTTGACTAAGCTCTCCTGAAGAATGTGATACCTTTCATATATGAGAAAAAGAAAAACAAAACAAAACAAAAACAATGAAGGAAGAAGCCAAACCAAAAACTCAGCCTCCAATTAATCCAAGAACAAAAGTAGCCCAAAATACTATAAAAATATTTACCTTGCTATACAATAAATAACCTAAGGATTAAATAATGAAAAGTTAATATTTCAACATGATTGCAAAGATATTAAAGTGCCTGTCAAGGTAACCGATCCTCATCTGAGTAGATTAAACATAAATCGAAGAGCAGAATTACCTGATTGGGGAGAGAGCCAGGTCAGATACGGCACCACTGACATGTGCATTCCTACTCCAATGGGTCTACCCAGAACTATCAGCAGGGGTGCCCAAAGCTAGCTCCGACTCCCACCCACCTACCCAGAAGTAGCTATAAACCACTAATTGCAAACATAAACAAGAGAGGTGGAGGAAAACAGGGTGTAAAAATAGGTGGTTATGTGGGAAATTAAATATCTAAAGTATTTTGACTAGGAAAACATAGTTATCCATAGCCTATCTGGATAAGTTTGGTGACCAATGATCTATAAAAAGAGGAGCAGACCTTGTGGGGGATGAAATTTGAGGTGACTTGCAGAAACAGTGCTATTTGACTACAACTTACCTGTGAGCATCCAAGGTAAGTTTTCTGTTCATCTTACAAAACAAGACGACAGGCGAGCCAGTCAATTTTGGATACTTAAGTTAATGTTTACATTCATTTGAAAACTTGTAATTTTTGAACAGTTAAGTTCAAAAACGTTTGAACAGTTAAGTTCACCCACTCGAATTAGCTTCAAATAAGAGCCCATCACTGTCTGCAGAATCTTTTACCTCTCGATAGACTTATGAATCCGCCTCCACTGGGGATAATGAGCTTCTTGCTCAAAGCCGCCTCCTTTGGCTCTAGCTTGCTGAGCTACATTTAGAGATCGAGTATCAATGATGTAGCCACGCTTTCCGGCTCTGAGGGTAGCATTTATCAGCTTCTCATCTTCTTTGCACCGTCTCCCATTTGTGCCAGTCAGTGGCTGACCACTTCGCATAATTACCTAGAATCACAATAAAATTTAAAACTTAAGCCCTAGCTGGGTAGCTAAGTTGGTTAGAGAATCATCCCGCTACAAGGTCACACGTTCCATCCCCAGTCAGGGCATATACAAGAATCAACCAATGAATGCATAAATAAGCAGACAAGAAGTCAATGTAATTTCCCTCTTTCTCTCTCAAACACAAAAAACTTAATAGTAGCTGCATTTAAAGTTCTTGAAAACAGAAGTAAATTAGCTAGATTAAGAGTATTTAAAAAACAGCTGGAGATGGATCTGATCCTAAAACAAAGATACATTTCTATTTGTTGACAAAGTTAGTAACTGTAAAACAAAAATAAGCCTTGCACTTTCAAATGATTTTTCCTCCCATTATCTCAAAATACTTTCACATAATAAATTTTAGTTCCTTTTTAAGATGAGGTATTATAATTCATTTAGTCTGAGTAATTATCCAGTTGATCTAGCCCTGTAATGAAGATAATAATGGCCTATGCACCAATAAACTTTTGCTTCAACTACCTAAACTTAGGGGTTGGCAAGAATTATAAAGAAAAAGGCACCAATTGAAAAAAAAAAGTTTACTCATTATTCTTGTTTTCGGAATCATTTTCAATATCTTGAAAGCTGCTTGGTATCATTTATCCTCCAGTGGCCCTCTTCCATCATTTTCAGTATTCCAGGACTTAACCACTTGTCTCCAAATATTATGAACTATATATTTTGAAGGTTTGCTTTTGAAACTTTTCTCAAGAAATCAATAACTATTACACTGATCTCTATCTGGTGAATGGCTTAGAGTTATTTCAACTTCACCCCCTTGTATACACTGTTATCTTAATTTCCCTGAAATTTAACATGATCAAGAAAGGTCATCCACTGGATGACAATAGCTAACTCTCAGATGGCACTCACTTTAAATGGACACTCAATATACTTAACATCAATTGTTAAAATACATTGCAATGAACCCTAGTTAAAACAGATATGCTATTAAGCAAGCAGAATAGATGGCCTAATCAAAAATAACAGGTTTTTAGAAATCTTTTTATCCTAAATATCTGTGTTTGACTTAATACTAGGGGAAAAGAAAAATAGGTGGTAATAATTTATCCACTAATTTACTATTGGTCTCAAAATGAAGCTGTTCATTGACTGAGAGAAAGTAGAGGACAGAAACAGATTTAGAAAATATCTAAGAAACAAATACACCACAAGCACTTGCCAATTCAATTCCTGATGCCCATGTTTACTTATTGTGACAAATGACATGTGCCACTCTTCTCCCTTTTGAAGATAGAAATTTCTGCTCAAATTACCAGTATCTTACTATTATTCCGATCAGAGAAATTTCTTTTTCTGCCTGAGAACATTAATTTAAATAGCACATGAACATTATTAGTTCCCTTTGTATTGAGTTCTGAGGATAAACCTAGCTGGGCTAAGTTTATTCCTAGGTATCTTAATTTTTTTGTGCAATAGTAAATGGGATAATTGTTTTAATCTCTCTTTTTGTAAGTTCACTATTGGTGTATAAAAATACCATAGATTCCTTGGCATTAATTTTGTATCCTGCTACATTGCCAGATTCATTTATTAAGTCTAATAATTTTTTTATGGAATCTTTAGGGTTTTCTATGTACAGTATCATGTCATCTGAGAATAAGGACAGTTTTACTTCTTTTCCAATTTGGAGGCCATTTATTTCTTCTTGTCTAATTGCTGTGGCTAGCACTTCCAGAACCGTGTTGAACAGGAGTGGTAAAAGCAGGCATCCCTGTCTTGTTCCAGTACTTAGGGGAAATGGTTTTAGTTTTTGCCCATTGAGTATGATGTTGGCTGTATGTTTGTCATATAAGGCTTTTATTATGTTGAGGTATAATCCTTCTACTCCCACTCTGTTGAGTCTTTTTATCAGAAAAGGGTGTTGGATTTTGTCAAATGCCTTTTCTGCATCAATTTATATGATTATGTGATTTTTGTCTCTCAATTTGTTTATGTGAAGTATCACATTTATTGATTTGAGGATATTGTACCAGTCTTGCATCCCTGGAATAAATCCCATTTGGTCATGGTGTATAATCTTTCTAATGTAATGCTGCACCCAGTTTGCTAGAATTTTGTTGAGGATTTTAGCATCTATGTTCATCAGGGATATTGGCCTGTAATTCTTTCTCATTGTGATGTCTTTATCTGGTTTTGGGGTTATGGTAATGCCGGTTTGATAGAAAGAGATTGGAAATCTGCCTTCCTCTTGAATTTTTTGGAATAGTCTGAGAAGGATTGGATTTAGTTCTCTGAATGTTCAGTAAAACTCCCCTGTTAAGCCATCTGGTCTAGAGGTTTTGTTTGCTGGAAGCTTTTTGATTACTGTTTCAATTTCATCATTAGTTATTGGCCTACTCAGATTTTTTTGATTCTTCCTGATTGAGTTTTGGAAGCTTGTATTTTTCTAGGAATGTGCCCATTTTGTAGAGATTGTCCAGTTTGTTGGAATAGAGTTGTTCATAGTATTTTTTTAATAATCCTTGTATATCTGTAAGGTCAGTTGTTACTTCACCTCTTTCATTTCTGATTTTGTTTATTTGGGTCCTCTCTCTTTGTTTCTTGGTGAGCCTGGCTAGAGGTTCATTAATCTTGTTTATCCTTTCAAAGAACCAGCTCTTGGTTTCATTGATCTTTTGTATTTTTTTTTTTTTTGTGTGTGTGTGTGTGTGTGTGTGTGTGTCTATTTATTTCTGCTCTGATCTTTATTTTATTTATTTATTTTTACTTTATTGATTAAGGTATCACATATCTAAGGAGGTAAAAAACCTCTACTCTGAAAACTACAGAACATTGAAAAAAGAGATAAAGGAAGACATAAACAGATGGAAGAACATGCCATGTTCATGGATTAGAGGAATCAACATCATTAAAATGTCTATACTACCCAAAGCAATCTATAAATTCAATGCACTCCCCATTAAAATACCAACAGCATATTTCACAGACCTAGTACGAATTTTCCAAAAATTCACCTTGAATAAAAAAAGACCCCAAATAGCTGCAGCGATCCTGAGAAAGAACAAAGTAGGATGGATCTCAATACCAGATATCAAGCTGTATTATAAAACCACTGTTTTCAAAACTGTTTGGTTCTGGCACAAGAACAGACATATAGACCAATGGAATAGGACCAATGGAATAGAATAGAGAACCCAGAAATCAACCCAAACCACTATGCTCAATTAATATTTGATAAAAGAGGCAAGAACATACAATGGAGTCAAGACAGTCTCTTCAATAAATGGTGCTGAGAAATTTGGCCAGATACATGCAAAAAAAAAAATGTAACTAGACCACCAACTTACACCATACACAAAAAATAAACTCAAATTGGAAAAAGGACTTAAACATAAGACTGGAAACCATAAAAATATTAGAGGAATACACAGGCAGCAAAATCTCATATATATGCTGAAGCACTATCTTCACCTATACAATTCCTAGGGCAACGGAAACTAAAGAGAAAATAAACAAATGGGACTATATCAAAATAAAAAGCTTCTGCACATCAACAAAACAAGAAAGCCCACTACATGGGAGAACATATTTGCCAATGTTGTCTCGCTAAGGGTTTAACATTCAACATTTAACGGGAACTCATACAACTTAACAAAAGAAAGATAAACAACCCAATCAAAAAATGGGCAACGGACCTAAATAGATACTTTTTGAAAGAAGGCAGAAGGAAGACCAAGAGACATTTAAAAACATGCTCAAAGTCACTAATTATCCAAGAGATGCAAATCAAAATGACAATGAGGTGCCATCTCACACCTGTCAGAATGGTTATCATCATGTTCTCTCATATCATTGATGTTTCTATCTCTCTCTTCTTCTCCTTTCCTATCTGAAATCAATAAAAATATATTTAAAAAATAAAAAAGGAGAAAGACATGGCTGGTGTTGCTCAGTTGGTTGAGTGTTGTCCCATGCACCAAAAAGATATATCCCTGGTCAAGACACAACAAACAAGTGCTGGCGAGGGTGCAGAATAAAAGGAACCCTCGTGCACTGCTGGTGGGAATGTAGACTGGTGCAGCCACTGTGGAGAACAGTATGGAGTTTCCTCAAAAAACTAAAAATAGAACTTCCATTTGACCCAGTGATCACACGTCTAGGAATATATCCCAAGAAACTAGAAAGACCAATCAGAAAGGATATATGCATCCCTATGTTCATAGCAGCACAATTTACAATAGCTAATATTTGGAAACAGCCTAAGTGTCCACCAGCAGATGAGTGGATTAAAAACCTGTGGTACATCTACACAATTGAATACTATGCTGCCTTAAAAAGGAAGGAACTTCTACCATTTGCAACATCATGGATGGAGCTAGAGAGCATTATTTCTTAGTCAGAGAAAGATAAATATCATATGATCTCACTCATTTGTAGAATATAATGAACAACATAAACTGATGAACAAAAACAGATCCAGAGACAGAGAAGCATCGATCAGACCGTCAAACCTCACAGTGAAGGTAGGGGAGGGTGGGGGTAAGGGGGAGAGATCAACCAAAGGACTTGTATGCATGCATATAAGCCTAACCAATGGATGCAGACAAGAGGGGGCGAGGGTGAGGGCATGATTGGGGAAGTGGGGGAGCTTTGGGGGGATAAGGACACATATGTAATACCTTAATCAATAAAAATAAAACCTAACTGGGCTTTTCTAAGGTTGAGCAGCATAACAGAAAGAATTCAATGTCATATACTGATCACAGAAAACACTCTACTCCCGATTCCCTGAATTTTAAATGAAGGAAGTCCTAGCAGGAGAGACTAACCACTTCAATGGACAGGTACACAGAGAAGAAAACCATTTCTAAGAAAAAAATCCTCAAACCAAGTCTTTCAGTAGACAAAGCAGCAGTACTGTACACTTACCATTTCATTTTTTTTATGATAATAGCTGAGTACTGGAAAGCGTCCTCCATGTCGAAATGTAGCCACCTTCCGAAGAGCTTCATCATCAATGGATTTCGGCACTATGACAATTGGTGGGTAAGAGGGGCATACCGCAAATTCCTTATTAACATAGCTTAACCTCCAGTCACTGGTCTGAAAAATACATAATATTTCAGAGCTAGTATCTCAGTGTCACAAAATAATCTGAAAAATTTTAAAGGACCTTAGAGATCAACTTTTATACAATGAAGAAGCCATCTCAGAAATTTAATAGGAAGATATCTATCAATACTTGGATACTTCCAGAGAAAACGAGCCCCATTCTTTAGTCAGCTTTCTGCAATGCTATGTATCCCCAGTTCCTAGAAAGTTCTTCCTCATATTTAGCAACATTTGTTGCTCTATAACTTCCATTATTGGTTTTTACCATGTTTTCAGTACAAGTTCCCTATCTTATATGACATCCCATCAAATGTGGGAAAGACAGTTGTTTCTCCCTTTGTCTTTTATTCTCCACACTAAATATATTAAGTATATCCATGACTATCAGGGCCAACACATCATCTCATTTATCCTTTTCTGGGTAACATTAACAAGTTAATGGTACTCTTAAAGTATAGCAACAGAAAGACTGTAATACTTAGTATAATGCTGAAACAGAACAGGCGAGACTAGAGTTACTACTTACTTCAAATCCCTTGTTCCTTTCTATTATTTAAAAAAGAAGAGCTCTAGCTGGTTTGGCTCAATGGATAGAGCATCAGCATGTGGACTGAAGGGTCCCAGCTTCAATTCCAGTCAAGGGCACATGCTTGGGCTGTGGACTTGATCCCCAGTGTGGGGCATGCAGGAGGCAGCCAATCGATGATTCTCTCCTATCATAGATGTTTCTATCTCTTTTTCTCCTTCCTATCTGAAATCAATAAAAATATATTTAAAAAATAAAAAAGGAGAAAGCCCTGGCTGGTGTTGCTCAGTTGGTTGAGTGTTGTCCCGTGCACTAAAAAGTTCTAATCCTGGTCAGGACACATGCCCAAATTGTAGGCTCGATCCCCAGTAGGGGCATGCAGGAGGCAGCAGATTAATGCTTCTCTCTTATAGATGTTTCTCTTTCCCTCTCCATTCTTCTCTCTCTCTTAAAAAAATCAATAAAAACATATTTTTAAAGAAAGTAAGAAGGAGAAACCAGGATGCTGAGTTCAGTGTTATGAGAAAAGGCATGAGTAAATCAAATGTACCTTATCACTCATCAAAAGAAAGTTAAGTAAGGTGTTGAGTTATTTCTCAACTGTTACCCATAGTTCTCTCAAAAGTTACTCACAGCTGAAGAGTTGAGCTCAAACTCTTGCTCAGGAAGGAAAGAATGCCAGCCATCTTCTATCACCTCAAACATGGGCCGGTAAAAAAAAGGGTACATCAGCGTGATGGAGTCCAGGGTAGATAATGCCTAGGGGGTAAAAGGAAATAAAGAGAGAAAAAAGGAACATACCACAATTTGAAACACTTTCTGACTGCCAAATTGGTATTAAACAAATATGACCTACTAATGATGGGCATATTTGTCTAACATTATATTTATCACTAGATACAATTATAGCTTATTGAAGCTAATTTCTGGGCTTCTGAAATCTAACAAGATATCTGGAACATAACATTAGCATTTGCTGAATGAACAGAATTTTGAAATGTGCATACCTGTCCTAGGAAAAAATGAAATAACTCTTTGACATCATTGAAAAAAGCCCAATAAAACAGTTTAAATATTTTTTTGGGGATCAGAGAACAAACAGGTTTTGGTAGCCAGTAAAGCTTGGCTCAAAATCTAGTTATCAACTGTTTAAACATTTTAAAATAATTTAAAATCAGCATCTGTGCCCAGCTGGCATGGCTCAGTGGTTGAGTGTGGATGTATGAACCAGGAGGTTTCGGGCTCCATCACCAGTGGGGGACGTGGAGGAAGCAGCTGATCAATGATTCTCTCTCATCATTGATGTTTCTATTTCTCTCCCATCTCCCCTCCTCTCTGAAATAAAAATATATATTTTTAAATAAATAAAATCAACTGAAACCAGTTTGGCTCAGTGGTAGAGCGTCGGTCTGCAGACTGAAAGGTCCTGGGTTCGATTCCGGTCAAGGGCATGTACCTTGGTTGCGGGCACATTCCCCTGTAGGGGGTGTGCAAGAGGCAGCTGGTCGATGATTCTCTTTCTCATAGACATTTCTAGCTCGCTCGCTCTCTCTCTCTCCCTTCCTCTCTGTAAAATATCAATAAAATATATTTAGAAAATAAATAAATAAATAAATAAAATCAGCGTGGGTTAGTAACTGTAAAATAAGGTGATAGAGCTTAGCAGCAAAGAGTCAGACTGAAGTCAGAATGCAAATTCCAAACTGCAGTGCAATAGTAATTAAGTTATATAACTGCTCCATGCCTCACTTTCCTCAGCTGTAAAATTAGGGAAATAACAGTACCTCATAAGGCTGTTACAGGCATTCAGAGAGAGAATGTGTGGGCTTAGAGCAGTTCCTGGCACATAAAAACTCTAAAACAATTTTAGCTATTACATGGTCCACATATTATATACTCCACATATGCTTCATCAATGTTCACTCCCTACCTACAGTGATATGCCATTTGTCAGGTATCAGCATATCTTTATGCTACACTGACCCATTTTCAAGCCAGGACAATAACTCCACGGTCCCACAATGAGCCTATAATCATCGGCAGCACTTGGATTCTGGGTGGCAACACCAGAAAACCTAACTAGACAGGAGCAAAGGACCGACAGAATATCCTCCATTGAGTGGCAGTTTCATCCTTTAAGAGGGTAATTATGGAAAGCATTTCTACGGCTGAACAAAAAAGCACCAAAATCAATGAACATAATTCAAACTGCAGTAATTATGGAGACATACACACCTGGAGGTCAGAGGACCCAACATCATGCTAATACCCCAAAACTCTCAAAATGAAGCTACCTCTTTCTACCTCATAGAAAGACCAGACAGAAAAGGATGGGTACACGACTTATTAAAAAAATAGACTCAACATGCCATTCAGCGGTTTAACAAAAACATCCCCATCTAAAGTTATTCTTCTTTCTGTCCATAAATCGTGAAGACTTCCTCAAAAGCTCATAACAGAAAATATGGAGAAGCATGGCTCACTAATCCATTATCTACTTCTACATGTCTTTGGCTGCCAGTCACACCAAACAGAAGCAGAAAAGCCAGTATCCATATCTGATGTAGGCCAGGGCTATTATTAGTCAGTTCAAACATTATTTTATTCATTCATTTATTTTTTTAAAGATATTCTCTGCAACATTTAGAAAAAAATTTTCTGAAATACAATTGATAAATAAAAATTGTAAAAATCGCCGAAACCGGTTTGGCTCAGTGGTAGAGCGTCGGTCTGCGGACTGAAAGGTCCCGGGTTCGATTCCGGTCAAGGGCATGTACATTGGTTGCAGGCACATCCCCGTTAGGGGGTGTGCAAGAGGCAGCTGGTCGATGTTTCTCTCTCATCGATGTTTCTAGCTCTCTATCTCTCTCCCTTCCTCTCTGTAAAAAATCAATAAAATATATTTAAAAAACTGGTTAGCATTACTTAGCTAAATAAATGCCATCAGAAAGAGGAATAATAAGCCTTGCCCTATTTCTTCACTATGCTTCACCATGGGTAACTTCACTAACACCCACCTATCAGCTATCTTACAAGTTAGAAAAGAGATAAGAAAATTGTAGACAGGTCAATGAAAACCCAACTCTACAACTGAAAACAAAACAAAACAAAGCAAAACAAAAACCACATGCTTAACTGTAGTGGGTCAGCAGCATTCTCCCGCCCAACTAACAGGACTGTATTTCAATTTAACAGCCTAGAAGTCATTGGCATTTCTTACTTATGTTAGTGAATTCAGCCAACTCAACATTACTGTGTTACTTCCAAATGACAGATATGTAAGACAGTTTGGCTCATCTTCTTATTTCGTTAAGTAAAATTTAGCAAACTCAGAAAAATGTTGCATACAAATTTTGCAGTACTACAACAGTTGTTCCTTTATTCTTCTCTTCATGTTTAAAAAACCGAAATCCTAGTTACAGATTTTTAAGTCTTTCTGCCCCCTTGTAATAGTTAACACATTAAGCGCCAAGCCTGTTTTGTCTTCACTTCCGTTTAGCCCACGATAACCGATTTCACCGATATGCTGGTGGCCGGGGACTGATGAGGTCCACATGGGAAGTATAGTGTCAGTCACTGGTGACTGACACGGCACTTAACGTGTTAAAGCAATAACATTTGTTTCGGACACAAAGCTCAGATTAGTCACTTAAAGACAGAACAAAAATCAGCATGTTTCTATAGTTATCAAGAAAACATTATAAACATAGTTAATTGCTACAATTTAGTAACAGTGATTTAAAATAAGGCAATTTAAAATTTAAGTGTATACCAATATAGTTGGTTAGAATGGGGAAGGGTATAGTGTGAGCTCTTCAATTTAAATATTAAATTATCCAAGTAAAATTTCTATTATTTATAATCTGAACAGATATTCAATATTATTTTAAAAATAGAAAACAAACACATCCTATCGTAAGCAAATCTGTTATATAAAAATTCAGATTTACTAAAAAAAAAGAGATAATAATCACTAGTGATAATTACTTCCTTTATAAAAAAGATTACCTTTTTGTCTCATATATATACATACACATACAATGAAGTATTATTCAGCCTTAAAAGGTAAGGAAATTGTCACATGCTAAATATGGATGAACCTGGAAGAATAAGTAATCCTAAAACCCTATTACATTCCTAATACAATGAATCAGGGTGACGCTTTTCCTATCAGTCTTCAACATCTGAGTTACAGAACAAGATCAAATATTTAATGAAGAAACGTAAAAGCTACAATGAGTCAGAATATAAGGCTTAAAAAAAAAAAAAACCTACTTAATTTCAACACTTCCAAAATACTTACCTCAATGGAACTGGCTATATTCAAACATTCCTCCATTCCAGGAATATCCAACTGAATTATTCGAAAATCTTTACACTTTATGATGATGGTACCCAGTGACCCCACAAATCTGTAAAACATTAAAAATTATGTTTTTAACATAATTATGTTCTTAACATACAGGATTCTAACTTTAAGCATATGATTATTTCTGTGAAAAGAGAATGTAGTTATAATCATCATCTATATCCAACTATTCAACTTCCTTCTCCCTAATTAATCTAAGGAAAAGTCAAGCCTGTATCATAAAAATGTAAGCCATAAGTTATTTAAAACCTATGTTGAAAGAAATTTCAACATAAAGTAATTTATACTAGGCCAAATCATTTCACAATGATTATTTGGGGCCCAGCCAGTGTGGCTCAGTAACTGAGCATCAACCCAGGAATCAAAATATACCTGGGTTGCAGGCTTGATCCCTACTAGAGGACATGCAGAAGGCAGCCAATCAGTGATTCTCTTTCATCATTGCTATTTCTCTCTCTCTCCCTTCCTCTCTCTGAAGTCAATTAAAATACATTTTTTAAAAGCTAGTATTACTGTAACAGTGTTTTACAACTGAACTTTTTGTTTTCTACATAATTTAAGAGACTAATGTATTATATGAATTATTAGTTTATGTTTTGGGGCACACAACACATAAAGATGTAATTCTGTAATATTAGTAATGAAAAGGGGGTGAGGACAGAGCTGTAACAGGGTAGAGTTTTGCATGTTACACAAGTTAAGCTGATATAATTTCATATTAGAATGTTATAACTTTAGGATGTTAAATGTAATCCCCAGTGTAGTCACAAAGACAACAGCTACAGAATAAACTCAAAGGTAAATGAGAAAGGAATTTAAACATTTCACCACAAAAAATCAACTATATACAAGACAGTAATTCAGGCAATGAGAGACAAAAAAGATATAAAGCATATAAAAACAAATAACATATTAACAAAAGCCCCTCCTTATTAATACATTAAGTTCTAACTTAATGTCATCAATAGGTTCTGTGACTTTAAGTGAAACAATGTGTAACAAAACCAATTTTACCATAGGCTAATTGATATAAACAAGAGTTAAGTTCCTATGGCATCTCATCAATGTTATAACAAAATGACACTGAACACAATTATGCTATTCAAGGACTTGCTATAGGTACTTTAAATGTAAATGGGTTAAACTCTACATTAAAATACAGAGATTGGTAGAATGGTTAAACACACATGACCCAGCTATATGCTGTCTTATAAGAGATCACTCAGTTGAGATACGAAGACAAACAGGTTGAAAGTGAAAGGATAGAAAAAGATATTACATGTAAATAGTAACCAAAGACAGCAGGCTATACTAATATCAGACAAAATAAACTTTAAATGAAAATGGGTCAGCCCCGCCACCACGGGTAGGTGGATGAGCATCCACCTATGAACCAGGAGGTCACAGTTCGATTCTTGGTCAGGGCATATGCCAGGGTTGCAGCTCAGTGCCCAGTAGGGGGTGTGCATGAGGCAGCGGATCAATGATTTTACCCTCATCATTGATGTTTCTATTTCTCTCTCGCTCTCCCTTCTCTGAAATCAATAAAAATATATATTTTAAAAGAATGGTTCAAAGAGACAACAAAGGACATTATCTATAATAATAAAAGTGTAATATGCTAATTAGACAGACAGCCAAATGACCTTCTAGACATCCTTCTGGATGACCTTCAGGACAAAGAGGCAAGCTACTGACTGAGGCTGTGAGGGCTGAGCCCCTTGCACAAATTTTATGCATCGGGTCTCTACTATATTAATAAAAGGCTCAACACAGCAAGAAGATATAACAATTATACTCACTTATTCAAACTAATGACAATCAAAATATATGAAGCAAAAACTGACAGAGTTGAAGGGAGACTAGAGAGTTCTACAATAATAATTGGAAACTCTAATATCCTACTCACAATAATGAATAGAACAACCACAGAGAAGATAAGTAAGGAAACAGAGGATTTAAACAAACTACTACCCAACAACAATAGTACACATATTATTCTCAAGTGTACATGGAACATTTTTTAGGATATGTAGTACATGTTAGGCTTCTAATCAACTCTTAATAGAATAAAGAAGTCAGACATCATACAAGGTACAGGCACATCTCAGAGATATTGAGGGTTCAGTTCCAAACCACCATAATATAGCAAGTACTGCAATACCAATACAGTAGGTTGTAATCCAATTGTAAAGCATAATAAAATGATGTTTGCCTGGTGTCTTTTGTGACCACAATAGGATTCAGTTAGAAATCAATAAAAAATGGAAGGCTGAGAAATTCACCATATTGTGAAAATTAAACAACACACTTTTAAGCAACCAGTGGATCAAAGAAGAAGTCATAAGGGAAATTAGAAAATACTTAGAGACAAATAAAAATGAAAACACATTACAAAACTTATGGGACACAGTAAGAGCTGAATATATTATATATACACAGGATAAGGAAGTAGTTGTTAAGTAAGACTTAAAAAACGCAAACTGTAAAGTAAGAATTGACAAAATTTTCATTAAAATTAAGGACTTCTGTTCAACAAAGGATACCACAGGAGAGGTAACAAATAGGTGAGAGACTAGGAGAAGACATTTGCAATACCTAAGTGAAGAATATCTAGAGAGTATACAAGGAACTGGCACAGATCAACATAAGACAACAAACCCAGCTCTTTACATAAAGGAAAACATTTTTTAATTGAATTGCTAACAAATGTATAAAGAAATACTTCAACTCACCAGCAATTAGAGAAATGCAAATTAAAACACACCCACACACAAGAGTGCTATATACTTTAGAGAGATACACATATATCCAAGGACAAACAGCAACACTTAACATAGTTACCTAAAGGGATTGAGGATGACATGGGAAATTATAGTGAAAATTAGCACTAAAAAAGAATAAAACAAAACATTGAAAAAACCTTATAATGAATCAATCATGGAAATGATGAGTCATCAATTGAGTAGGAGTAACTCAAGTGTCTATATCTAAGTTCCACAAAAAAGAAAAAAGTACAATTGAAAAACTTGTTTACAAACTTGTCTTCTGAAAAGATCAAATAAAATCATGTATGCAGTGTACAGGAAAGTATTTTATAAGCTTTAAAGCATTATTCAATATAAGCTCCTACTAGCTATGAGAAGGGTTGTCTTTCTCTTATGTGATAGAACTGAGATTCACAGAGGTTGGGTAGCTTGTTTAAGGGCACCTATCCAACAAGAGACAAACTGGTAGAGTGATCCTTAATACTACTCTCCCTCTCACACATCATTTACAATTATCAGCATGGCATGGCATGGCATGGCAGCTCAGCCTTGGAAATACACCCCAAATCTTTCTGCTTCTCCACTACTTCCACTCTAAGTCACTATCAACTTTAAAAAATACATATATTTTTTTCTTGATTTCAGAGAGGGAGGGAGGGAGAGAGAGAGAGGAAGAGAGAGAGAGAAACATCAATGATCAGAATCATTGATCGGCTGCCTTCTGCACAGCCTAAACTGGGGATTGAGCCCCAAACCCAGGCATATGCCCTAACAGGGAATTGAACCATGACCTCCTGATTCATAGGTTGATGTTCAACCACTGAGCCACGCCAGCAAGGCAGTCACCATCACCTTTTACCTGAACTACTCAACAGTCTCCTAACTGGGCCTGCTGCTTCCGCTCCTACTTCTCTAGAATCCGTTTTCCGCCAGAGGCCAGAATCATCTTCTAAAAAGTCTATCAAGCCGGAACCGGTTTGGCTCAGTGGATAGAGCGTCAGCCTGCGGACTGAAGGGTCCCGGGTTCGATTCCGGTCAAGGGCATGTACCTTGGTTGCGGGCACATCCCCAGTGGGGGGTGTGCAGGAGGCAGCTGGTTGATGTTTCTCTCTCATCGACGTTTCTAGCTCTCTATCCCTCTCTCTTCCTCTCTGTAAAAAATCAATAAAATATATTTAAAAAAAAATAAATAAAAAGTCTATCAACTGCTACTTCCTTGCTTTTAACTCTTCAATGGCTTCCCATGAAAATCATCACAATGGTATGTAAGGCCCTACTTATCCCTCTAACTATAGTTTCTGCTATCCCAGTAGCCTCTATATCTGCTCACTGCCCTCCAGCCACACTAGCCTCTTTGTTTTTCCTAGTTCATGCCAGCATGTTCCTGTCTCGGGTCTTTGTATCCACTGTTCCCTGGCTGAAATGCTCTTTCCTCTGATATTCACATTGCTAGCTTCCTCCATTCATTCAAATGTCATTTGTCTTCCTGGCATTCTTGATCATCCATCTTCCTCCTGGCACTTACTGCCTGACATTGTTATATATTTCCTAGAGGCCCAGTGCACAAATTCATTCACAGTGGGGTCCCTTGGCCTAGTTGGCGATTAGGGCTCATTGGGGCTGGCCAGCCAGGGGGAGGGACTGCAGAAGGTTGGATGGCCAACCCCAGGAGGTTGGCTATGGGAGCACACTGACCACCAGGAGGCAGCTCCTGCATTGAATGCCTGCGTCACAGCGACTGGTCAATTGGTCATTTGGTCAACTGGTTGCAATGGTCGCTTAGGCATATATATATATATATATATATATATATATATATATGTAGTTGTTGATTTATCTGAAGGTCCATCTCTTCCAAGCACATAAGCTCCTCACCTGTCTTAGTCACCCCTGCATCTGTAGGTCCTCACGGTGCTCAGTACATAGAAGACGCGTCGAAGTGAATATTTCTCGAAAGCAACAAACAACCTCTGACCTGACCACCTAACTCATGCTCTTTCTATTACATCATGCTGCTCTCCAGAAAAAAAGACAAATGTGTGTACAGCTTGTCATTTATCCCCTAACAGATTAAAAGGCCCATGTCTTATATACTACCTTTAAGCCCTACCAGACCCAGCATGTAGTAAATGCTAGGTAAATATGATGAAACGAAGGAGTGAAAAGCAACCATAAAAAGAGGTAAGTCAGAAAGAAAAATGTGAGTCCTGGCTTTAAGGGACTAATATATGTAACTATCCAAGTACAAATTTTAACATAAATTTACGAAAGAGCTATAATTAAAAAGCTATAGGATTTCCAAGTTAGTTGTGGGATTAACAGAACAATCTATGAAAGAGATGGCAGTTAAAATGGTTAAAATGAATACCGAGAGATGGGTAACAATTGGATGATAGCCTATACACTTCTGGGAAAACTATATTTTATTCATGTTAGTGTCCTTAATACCTCACAAAATATCTGCAATATGGCATCCAATAAATGTTTAAAAATCTTGGGAGGAGCAAGGCACTCCCTCTATTTTCTTCAGTGTCAGAATAATATGGACATGAGCCCTGGCAGGTGCGGCTCAGTGGGTTGGAGTGTTAACCCGTGCATTGAAAGGTTGTGGGCTCGATTCCTGGTTAGGTGGATGAGCAAAAACAGTGAAGACTAGCTAGTAAAAAAAAGTTCATGAAAGGAGACGGCAAGAACTAAAGGTGAGAAAAGTAGGTGACAAAAACATGGAATGCCATGAATGACATTCTTTATTATGCAGGTAAGGAGAGAACACTGTAAACCCTTATCAGGCAGTGATGACATGGGGAGTCTAATAGGAGTCCTCTGTTTGAAAAAATAAATTTATTACCACTTCACTTATACTGTTCAAAATTATTTTCTTTAAAGGCAAAACCTTGTTAGGAATCTTCTTAATATCCAAATTCTCTTGAGAGGTAAAAGAAAAAGCCATTGTTATTTATTTATGTGTTGGTATTAAGTTGGATAATCAATTTTATCTCCTCCCGACTAGAGTAGCGACACAGCCATTGGGGAAGTGGGAATTTTGACTGCAGATGGAAGTATAACCTTTTTGACGCTGAGCCACTACTTTGGAAAGACAAGAGTGCAAAAGCAGGGGTTAATTAATACCTTTGCTTATATGCCAACTCTGGTCTTTCCAAAAGCAGAACTGAGCAAAGAGAAATAAAAGACATTATAATCTCCCATTGTGGAAAGTATTAAATGGATGACACAAAAGGTAACAAATAAGAAGAAATGTACATAATCAACTGAACATTTTTGGGGGGTGGGGAAAGGTTTTGTGGAATTTAGACACTACAAACTGGGTTGAGTTTTCCTCAAAAGTGGCAAATAATAACTTCCCCTAAATCACATTGAATCACAACTTCATGAGCTGTGATGCACAATTATTACTCAAAGAATATGATGGTGCAAGGAGAAGACATTTAAAAAGGAAGTCCCAGAAATAGTGTTACCTACCAAAAATAATATCAGGATAACAACCATGTGACAACCCTGGGGATTCCATCCAGATTTGAGAGAAACCAGAGATCTCATGTGGATGGCTTTCTGCTTCCTAAAACTCAAATCCTCAGTCTAGGCCAGACAGGGCTTATTTTGCTGGCTGGTTTGCACGGAAGGAAAACACTGGGGTGCGTTTCCTCGGGGGTTCACCCGCGGACCCAGGTTCCCAGAGGAATTAGGGGGTGGGGGATGAGCACTCACCGCTTGTCGATGGCATCGATGTTTGAATGGAGGAGCCACAACTCCTCCGTGTTGTCCTGCCGGGAGGACAGGATCAGGTGGTGGCCGGTGAGGCACAAGGTCCCCTCAACGGCTGGATAGAATGGTCGGTGGAGCACCACATTGTCCACCCGCGGGGTCTTGATCAGCTCCGCAAACTCCATGGTCCCCGGCGGCCGGAGCCAGGGGACTGCCACGTCCCGGAGGCGGAAAGCGGTTACACCGCCGGGCTGGAGAGAAGGACCCGCGGCAGGGCTGGCCGGAGGGGCGGGGTCCGGGGCGGGAAGGCCGGGCCCCGCCCCAGGCCAGGGTGGGCTCGGCGAGGCCTGCGGCCACTGTCACTGGCTGCCGCGGTGTTTCTGCCGCACCCCCCGGTCCTCCGCGGACCGAGGACTAGGCCGGAGAGAACGTCCCCGCGACCGGCCCAGCAGCCGCCGCCCAAGCCGGGGACCTGGCCTGGGTGAGCCGGCCGAGAGGAGAAGGCGGAAGCTGTTGAGGGCCAGTTTCCAAGTCCCAGCCGCTAGGGACTCCTGGCGGAAGTAGCTGCTCCCAGCCGGACCTGGGGCAACTCTGGGCGGAAGCGACGGAGCTCGAAACTCGGAGGACCGGAAGTCAGCTCCGGAAGTCGGTCACCGCCTGGGTCCGTAGAGAATGTCTCCGGACACATAGCCAGAGTCAAAGATTTGTGTTCCTACTAGGAGAAGGCTCTCCTTCGCCTTCATGGCTCCCGCTGTACCCCTCACACCCTTCAAATATTCCGTATCTGAATAGTCCGGAGAAGATGGGACGACGACAAGAGGTCCCTGACCTCCCTCCCGCAACTTGAGTAGTAAGACCATATCCAAGGGCTCTTCAGAGCGCGGGACGACTGTCATTCATTGTGGCGATTTCCATCCAGTCGCCGTGAAGAGATTGCAAGTGTGGGATGGAATCGGTGATTGTGACCCCAGAGAAGACGCCGAGTGTAAGGTGCGGACGCTGCACTCTGCCAGAGAGCGCCGCGCTAAGGCGCTGTGATCTTAAACAAGAAAAGAATCCAAAGACCAGTGAGAGCCCTCGGTATAAATTCATACAATGCACAGAAGAGGAGGTGATCCTATCTTGTGAGGAAGTTCAAGTGACTTGCTAAAACACAATTAATTTGTAGCACGAACTGGACTTCAGTTTAGATCTATGAAATACAAGGCATTGGGGCTTTGGCCACCACTGCCCAGCCTCCCCATTAAATACAATGCAACCAAACTACGCCCAGGCACCTAAATTATGCCAGAAAGTTACTTTAGTTTTTCTTTCCTGGGTGCTTCCCTTCCCTTTTAAACCAGCGTTTTTTCATTCTAAAATAGGGAACTAGAGGTGAATATGCAAGGATTTGAGTCCTGGTCTACTGTCATTTTATTAACTTTTGAAATCCTCACCATGTAGTACAGCAAGTTGGCTAAAGCCTCACAGCGAAGACAAAGTGCCTCGGATCTCATCCGATTATTCACCACGTGTTTCTGCTTCTGCCCCTGCCCTTCCAAAAAGGTGCAGTTCTTAGAACCTCTTATATGATTGTTACGGCTGAGAATCCACTTTTACCTGCAAAAGAATACACTGTAACCAATAGAGAAGGGGGAATAAGGGAAAATGACTTATAACGTTATTTTTATTAGAATTTTTGTTATCCTTCCATTACGTGGCTTGTTGTAACAATTACCAATTGTGGAAGGAAGAATTTATTCCAGGATGAAGAGTGAGGGAAAGTGTTATGGAGATGGTATCATTTGAAAGGAGGACCTTGAAGGATGAGTAAGATTTATACTCTAAATGAAGTATAAAACCAATTTAATTATGTCTACTAGAGGTAAGGAAAAACTAATTTCACTTTTTCTTTTAGTTTCTTCGTGGATGGGTGGGTGGGGAGGGCTATGAAAGATCACTGTGTCATTAAATTTTAAAATGTTTAATATTCCATAAGGGTTTAAACTTTTTGACCATGATAGAAAACTCAATATCATGCCAAATTGTTATTTAAAAAATCAGAAACTATTAGACAATTACATCTATTTTGGGTTGAAGCTTAAAGCACAGAAAGCCCTTGAAGTCTGAAGAAAACAAACATTGAGTAGTAAGTAGAGGTGGTGGAGCGCACAATATGTTAACTTACTATATGAACAGTAGATGGCAGTAGAGTTTGACAGTAATGAAATAGGCTTCCATTCTATTAAAAATTACTCAAGGTAACTATAGTCAAACAAGTTATTATACAAATTGCCTCATGTAGTCCCTTCACAGTTTTTTGAAGTTGGTTATTATTCTCCTTTTACTTATGAGAAAACTGAGGCACAGTGATCTTAATAACTTCCACAAGGTCAGACAGCGATAAGTGGTGTAATCAGGATTCAGACTCAAGCAGTTGGGTACAGATTCTGTGCTTCTCACCACCCTGCTACATCACCACCCATGAGACCTGAGCCCACCTTGGTTATTCTCTCTGATTTTACCTCTTCATAAACTGTATTGAAATAGACTTTATATATGTCTATAACATTTCACTAGATAGTAATCTCCTCAAGAGCAAGGACCATTTTTTTATTGCATTATGCCCAGAATCTTAACTTAGTGCCTATACATAGTAGCCACTCAATGTAGTCTTTTTTTTTATTTCATATACTTTTACTCTTGTATTTTACTTTATATATTCTCCAAGATCTCCTCTCCCACACCCCAATCTGAGAGACTTTACATATTACTGCCAATGTTTACAGCAGCACTTTGGTGAGAGTAGAGGATGATAATGATAATCTGTTATGTTTGGTCACTGTTTTACAATTTGCAAAGTGTTTTCAAATATGCTATCACATGTGGGCCTCTCAGTGGCCTGGTGAAGTCGGTATGAGAGGTATTGTTTCCAGCTCAGAGAAGAAGGAAGAACTGAGGCTCATTGACAAAACCAAGCAGTGAGGCACAAAGGCAAAGGCCACGCTTTTGCATCCAAAACCTGGGCCCTTGCCATCACACTAATTTAAATTAGACTTATTTTTCACAGCTTTTGAACTGTGAATGTTGGGGGAAGACAGCCATTCCTTTTTAAAATATATATATTTTGGATTTAGAGAGGAAGGAGAGGAAAGAGAGAGAGAAACATCAATGATAGGAGACAATCATTGATTGGCTGCCTCCTGCATGCTCCACACTGGGGATCAATCCCACAACCCAGGGATGTGCCCTGCCCAGGAATCGAATCGTGGCCTCCTGGTTCATAGGTTGATGCTCAACCACTGAGCCATGCCAGCTGGGCAGTAGACAGCCATTATTAAGCAAAGGAGGGCTGAAGTTTCACCAGGACACAGCAACAAGGGGGAAACTCTGGGGACAATGATATGATCAAAGAGCCTGTGTTCAGATACTTCATTCTGATAGCCACATTCCCTGTGTCTGCTTCCTGTGTGTCAGTCACTGAGCCGCTTCATTTTTTGAGACCAATCAGAAGAAGAGGAACCTAGCACTTCAGAAGAAAGTGGCAAAAGTGGAAGGAAGAGGGACTATTGCTGTGGTGCATAAAATAAGTCATCCCAAGCATAATTGCTTAAAATAACATCCAGCAGTTGGTAGCTAGAGCTGGAATTGTGGGAGGAGGAAAGGCTGAAGCAGCTAGGAACTGCTCAGGCACTTCTTTCTGCAGTTCCCCATGGTCTCCTTGGGACTTAATTTGATATTCCTTTAGTACCCTGGTCTCAGGGCAGGTGGGCTGCATATATGGCAGCTGAGGGTGTCAAGTATGCATATTCCTGCTCTGGCTGGTGTGGCTCAGACAGTTGAGCATCATTCTGTGCACTGAAGGGTTGCCAGTTCAACTCCCAGTCAGGGCATATGCCCAGGTTGCAGGTTTGGTCCTAGTTGGGGTATGTGTGGAGGCAACTGATAGATGTTTCTTTTGCACATCAATGTTTCTATCTCTTACTCTCCCTCTCTAAGAAAATCAATGTTTCTCTCTCTTACTCTCTCTAAGAAAAAAAAAAAATATATATATACATATAATTGTGTATGTGTACACATACATATATGTACATATATGTACCTATATATGTATGTATATTGAGTGGCCAGATTATTATGATCTCTGAACACATAATAATCTGGCCACTCAAAAAAAAATATTTTAGAGGCCTGGTGCATGAATTTGTGCGTGGGTGGGGTCCGGCCAGCCTGGCCAGGGGGAAGGGATATGGATGGTCGGCCGGCCTGCCTTCTGGTCGAACTTCCGGTAGAGGGGACAATTTGCATATTATCCTTTTATATTATATAGGATATACACTGAATGACCAGATTATTATGCATTCAGAGATCATAATAATCTGGCCACTCCGTGTATACTTTAAAAAGAGTGAGTATTCCCAAGAGCATAGCAGAAGCTGCATCAACTTTCATGACCTATGCTCAGATGACACATAATGTCACTTCCACTGCAGTTTATTGACCTTAAACAGTTAAATAACCCACTCAATTTCAAGGAGAGAGGACATATACCCCCATCTCCCAATAGGACCAGTGTTAAAGAATGTATGCTTCAGGGATGAAGCTGGCAGTGGGAAACACATATGAATGAACTCGACCTCCCCTCGACACAATGGCAGCTGGAAAGAGGAATAAAGAAAATATCCCCAAAGTCAGCAAAATCTTTTTGTCAATAGCTTTTCTGCTCATAGCCATGATAAAGTGAACTAAGAATATCAAACTACATTTAATTATATATAATTAAAATAAAGAGGCACATCTAAAAAAAGCATAATTAAGAAGTAGAAACATTCACTAGGAGGGAATGTCAACAGTGCTAATCCAGTGATTACTGTTGGAGTTTATTGTCACTGAACCTAAATCTGGTTCCGTATCCAATACAGTCAGGAAGCAACCTCACTCTGTTCCTTTCCCTTTTAGTCACACCTTCCTAGCTTTCCATTTCTTCTTTCCCCACATTATTGAGGGGAAGCTCTATATATAATTTTCTTTTAAAATATATATATATTTTTTATTGGTATTTTACAGAGAGGAAGGGAGAGAGATAGAAAGCCAGAAATGTCGATGAGAGAGAAACATCGACCAGCTGCCTCCTGCACACCCCCCACCGGGGACGTGCCCGCAACCAAGGTACGTGCCCTTGACCGGAATCGAACCTGGGACCCTTCAGTCCGCAGACCGACGCTCTATACACTGAGCCAAACCGGTTTCAGCTCAATATATAATTTTCAGTGTGACATATAGTTTTGTTTTTAATTCTTGAGTCTGTTTTATAGACTATGACACTGGTTGCACTTTCCCCTCATATGTCTTTTTTTACTTTTCTTCCTTTGACTTTCCTCCACTATCCTTTTCTTTTTCATCCTATTTTGCCTTTCTCCCACTTTTTTTTCTCAGAGATGACCACCTCAAGAGGAAAGCTATCCAATAATCACCCCCACAAAAATGAGGAAATAGGGAGGAACAGCCAGGGACTTGCCCAAAGTCAGGGAAGTGAAAAATTACAAAACCTTGGTCAATGTAAATGTCATTAGGCCAGCTGTGCCTGTGAGCTGGCAGTTATTGAAATTAGGATTCTATTTTTCCACAGACTGGGAGATAAGGAGTCTATCCTTCCTGAGGGTTGCATTTCAAGGAATGGCTTTGAGGTGTTTGAGGAAGACATGCCTGAGTTGTAGGAGGTATACATGCATCTCGAAGGACAGATTAAGGGTCCACAATTCACAGTCGACTCCCCAAATTCTTATCTATGAGGGATACATTCTAAGACCCCTAGTGGATGCCTAAAAACATGGGTAGCATAGAGCCGTATATACACTGTTTTTTCTTATACATTCATACCTATGATGAAATTTAACTTATAAATTAGGCACAGGTAGAGATTAACAATCTATATACTATATAAAAAGCCAGCAACCAGAATGCTGTAACAACCATTATGACTAGTTGCTATGATGCCCACTGCAGCCAGTGAACCAGCCTGATTGGGGTGAGGCTGGCCAGCCAGCCTCTTGTGAACCTTTCCCCAGGCCAGCTCTGCCCACGATCACTCCCCCACTCCAATGGGGGGTGGACCAGCAGCCAACCTCCAATAACCCTCCCCCCCAGCCATCCCCATCCCCGATGGGCCCCTCACTCGGATCTGGAGCAGGGCCGGGTCAACCAAACACCCATGGCTCCTCCCCCAGGTCACTGGCCCTGGATTGTACTCCCCCCGATTCAGAGGTGGGGCCCACTAGCCAATCACCCACGGTCCCTCCTCTCAGCTGGCCTGGCCCTGATTGGCCTTGATCGGGGCAGGCCAGCTGGCCAACCACCCCCCATCTCCTCCTCCCAACAGGCCCAGCCCCAATCCACCAATTCCTACCCTTGCACAAATTGGTGCACTGGGCCTCTAGTAATTATAATAAAATAGAACAATTATTTAAAAAAAACAATAGAACGATTATAACAATACACGGTAATAAAATTTGTGTGAATGTGACCTCTCTTAAAAAAAAACCTATTTGTACTATACTCACCTTCTTTTAATGATACAATGCCTGCATGATGAGATGAAGTACTCAGAATGGCGCACAACTTAAAACTTATGAATTGTTTATTTCTGGAATGTTTCATTTAATATTTTTGGACAGTGGTTGACCGTAAGTAACTGAAACCACAGAAAACAAAACCACTGACAAGGGGAAGCTACTGTAAGTCATTTTTAGTAAATTCTCAGTAAAGGCAGGTAAAGAGTCTATTATCAGATGTTGATTGGGACCAGCAGTAAATTCTTTGGTAGCCTTAGTTTTTTTTTGTTGTTGTTGTTTTTTGTTTTGTTTTCTTTCAGGTGAGTGCTTTAAGGTGGCTAGGGTCATCCCAAGGATGAGACCTTAAGCTGTTAGAAATCATGTTAGGGTTTATCCAAGGCTTTAATGTGTGTGTGAATATGTGGTGATGGTGGATGAAATAATCTGTTCTGAGAGTCTGCAGCTTTATAGGCCAGGGTTGAGTCCCAAAGGATAAGAAGGCTCAGAGGGTCTGACTAGGGGTCAAAGGGAGAATTTTTGTCATCACTACCAAGGAAACATAATTTTTTAAAAAAATCCTCACCCTAGGATAAGTTTTTATTGTTTTTAGAGGGAAAGGAAGGAAGGAAGGGAGAGAGAGAGAAATACCCATCTGTTGCCTCCCATACACCCGCATCCTGGATGTGTGCGCTGACCGGGAATGGAACCTGAGACCCTTCAGTGCACAGGATACATGGGACGACATTCTAACCAACTGAACCACACTGGCCAGGACATTTTTTGTTTGTTTGTTTTTTTGGGGGACTCATCAGGGAACATAACTTTGTAAATGGTCTCATCTACTGTATCATCTGCAAGGCAGGAGGATGGCCCTGCAGATTCAGAGACCCATTTCTACAGCTGCTCTTACCCTGCTTTTGCCTGAGAGCCTCCTCCCGCCTGTCTTCATCCTATTGGGGTTACCCTGGCAGTGACAGCAGAACATTATTGGCTGTAGGCAGTGTTTCTTGAACTGCAGAGTGCAAAATATTTATATCATTAAACCTGGGGTGGGGGTGGAGCTTGGGGGAACAAGTAGATTCTCGGGCTTCTTCCCAGACATATGGAATCAGAACCTCTGGGAGCCCAAGCTTGTTTTACGAGTTCCCCCAAGTGACTCTGAAGCTGCCGGAACCATCACACCTTGATCATCACACTTTGATACAGTGAGTGTTCAAAAAGATGGCTAGCATATGTGAATGATGGGCAAGGTGGGGCAGCCAGCTTGATATTTGTTTTTGTGTATCATTTTGCTTCTAAAGCTGAACTCAACAGAGTTCCTAACACACATTCCTTCAGTCAGAGCCACTGTCACTGTACCTTTTCTTTTATACTGTTTGAATCTTCACAATTGAAATTTAGCCCTACTTAGAACTAATCACAAAAATAAATTTTAATTAGAAATAAAACTATAACTATAAAAATAACCAAAAATATTGCTTTCTATTTTTAGCAATAGTCCTCATATATAGGTGTAAACACCTATAAATGTCTTTTTAAAATAAGTTTTAAATATTTTAAAAATGGCAAATTATTAAAGGCATATAGTTGGCCTGGCAAAAAATAAAACCTTAAAAACCAAAAATAATGGAAATCATGAATTCTGAAGCAGTTATTGCTTATGGAACATCTAAGGGCCTGGATTTTCCACTAAATCATTTGGTTAAGGGGGAAAGAAGACAAAGTCTAGTGCCTACACAAGTGTGAAGTCTATCTGGAGACCTTTCTTCATAAGCCTGGAAACCTGGAAGCCATATCTCATTGGGTAATCTAGGAGAAAAAAAAAATTTCACCTCTTTTAAGGAGATAGAAAAAACAAAACAAAACTTGTCCATCTTGACTTTACCTCTGAGTCAAGGGTACCAAATATGTTTAAAAGTTTCACCCTGAGAGGTTTATATTTCACTCTCATAGGTTTAGGGTCAGAATGTATACTATCTGAGAATTTTGGAAACACTTAACTGATAATCTAGTTTAAAGATATTCTGGCTTGCTAATCTATCAGGTGCCTGCAAAAGCAAATGCAAAAGTTCACTCGAGGACTGCACTTCAAGCTCAAGTCAAAGAATTAATGTAAATAGGTTCCATGGAAGAATATCACAATGTATCAAATTGAAGCTTACCTTTATATTATTAAAATGCAATCATACTTACTGAAATTTTTTACAGCTTTGAACAGCAAAAGATTTTTTGTGTGGAGTATTTTATCACTGACATTATCCAGAATTGCTGATACTTGGCAACTTAACCCCCCCCCCAAAAAAAAAAAACCACAAAAAACAAACAAAAACAAAGCAACAACAACAAACTGGCTTTTAGTCAGTTTTATTCTTGTGTTTAAATTCTCTGCAAGCATTGCATCCATTACTGCCTGAACTGGGGGGAAGGCTGCTTCCATAGCTCTGCCCTTCATCTGCTGCTGTTCTAAAGCGGTGAACTCAACACTACAAGGTTATGCATCTATCTTTATTTAAACTGACAGTTGTGAAGTTGAGCATTTTTATTTTAGGTATAAGACCTCTCAACAGTGAAGGGACAAACAAATGTAAACTCTGCTAAATCCATTTTCTCAGGCCCCAATGCTTAGGATTTTTAGAGCATGTTTTACAAATTGATAATTGGAGAGAAAAAAAACTGAATAGCCTTTCAAGTTCCAGGACAGTGTCTGGCGCCCTCTGGGGGACAGTTTGAAAATAGAAAGAGCAGATACTGTAGAAAATAATAGCATACACTGTTTTCTAAGTGCCATGCATTGGGCTAAGTTTTATATGCATTAGCTCATTCTTCCAACTGTCTACAAGTTAGGCCTCTGATTCTAATTTAACAAGTATAGAACTAACTCCCAGAGGTCAGTTAAATTAACCACAGCTCCCCAGCTAGAGAGTGGCAGAGCTGGGATTTGAACCTAGTTTTATCTCATTCCAGAGCTCAAGCTCTTAACCCCCAAGAACACACTACCAGATCTAATATCAGAACCTGGAGGCTTGAGGAGTGCAGACCACCAAACTGCTCTTCCAGAACTATAGTTACTTGCACAATTGCTCTGGTAAGATATAAAAGTAGTTTTTTGATATTCACTAAAGGTTGTAATTTTCTCTCAAAAGTAAGCCACTGTGGCTTGGTTTGTCATTATTTTCTTGATTTTATATATATATATATATATATATATATATATATATATATATATATATATATATTTAAATATATTTTATTGATTTTTTACAGAGAGGAAGAGAGAGGGATAGAGAGTTAGAAACATCGATGAGAGAGAATCATCGACCAGCTGCCTCTTGCACTCCCCCACTGGGGATGTGCCTGCATCTAAGGTACGTGCCCTTGACTGGAATCGAACCTGGGACCTTTCAGTCCACAGGCCAATGCTCTATCCACTGAGCCAAACCGGTTTCGGCATTTTCTTGCTATATTTTTGTTCCTTTTGTGTCTTAATATGTTATGGCCAGTTTATAGTAATGGCCTTTGGTGTCTAACAATAGTAACTCTCAAAATTTAAAGAACATGAATAATATACTTCATCTGAGGCTTCCCTCAGCAATCTTAGAGTTGAAGTGAGCCAGTTGTAGGAGGAGCTTGGGAGTTGTGGGCATCTTGAAGAACCCATGGAGGAGGTTTTGGTTCTCACAATGATTGGAAGGTGCTCCCATGTTTAGTAGGAGGGACACTGGATGCCCTGCAATGCCCAGTCTGGTCACACAGGGAGGAATTTACCTGTGTCCCGTGTGACTTCAGATAGAATGTCTGCTTCTACCTTTGATGGAATTTCAAGATCTGGATGTTCTTTCTGCAATATTTTATTACTCTTACACCCCATGTTATCACAAGGAATTATTTTGACATTGTGCTTCTTAAAAAAGGCCTGAATAATTTGTAAGAATATCTGACCTTCTTATTTGCTTCTATAATCTATAATTCATCTTGGCATCTTATTTCTACCTAAAGTATTTTCTGTTTTTTTCCTATCATTTACAAATCAGTCAGTTCTGTAAATACTTAATACTAAATGTTGCCCTCTGTCTAGCCATTTTTCTGCTGACTCCTGATCTTCTGGCTTTTATTAAATCTAAACTTATTCACTATAAGTAGGGGCAAGAAACCATTTCCTAATGTCTGGCAGAATAGTTCTGTTTGTTTTAAAATATAATACATTAATAGAAAATTTGAGATATAGTAAGGCCAACAGATGAGAAGATGACTGCCATTGAAATAATGGTTTGTTATTCACAATTCCCAAGGGGGGGGGGCACACTGAGCCAGGGGAGCCACAGGGGGAAAGCACCAGGGTTGGTCAGGAGGCAGAGGGAGTGAGGGGAAAAGAGTTTATTGTGCTTTCCACAGGAAGAAGCAAGTGTGGCAGGGAAGTAGGTTTAGAATGGCTAGTGCAAATAATTTCAGTAGATTTGGGGACATGGGACTATCCCCAGTTGCCTAGTACCTGGCCTTGGGGTGATTAGAGCAAGAAGAGAGTGTCGCAGTGAGTGAGTCAACAGAGGAGGTGGTTGGGTTGTGGGCTCTGGACTGGTTAGGTTGTATTTTAAAAGCTCAATCTTGGGCAACTTGCTTACTATCTTTAGGAATTGGCTAACTCTGGGAGGGTCAGTCCTTTCAGGGTCAACAAGGTGCCAGATGTCAAATCATATATATATATATATATATATATATATATATATATATATAATGACATGTTCAATATACTGCCCAGTGCTTTATATATTAAAATGTGTATTATTTTGTGATAACCTATTTACTTGAATTTCCCATTTAAACTATAATTAAGAGAGTTCAGAGCAGCTTTTATTTTTTTGTTAATCCTCATTGAGGATATTTTTGCCATTGAATTTTAGAGAGAATGGAAGGGAGTGAGGGGAGTGGGGGCGGGGAGAAGCATCAATGTGAAAGAGAAACACAATGATTGGTCACCTTCCACATGCACTCCAATTGCAGGGGTATCAAATCTACAATCCAGGTATGTGTCCTTGACCAGGAATCAAATCCGAGACCTTTCCATGCATGGGCTGATTCTCTGCCCATTGAGAAATACCAGCCAGGTCCAGAATGGTTTTTAAAAATTATGTCTGTAGGTAGTTATATCTATGACATTCATTTTAGAATAGCAAAGAGGATGCTACAAATGTTTATTTTGAAACTAGAGATCCAGTGCAAGAATTTGTGCACCAGTGGAGTCCCTTGGCCTGGCCTGTGAGGACTGGGCTGAAACCGGCTCTCAGACATCCCCTGAGGGGTCCCAGATTGTGAGGGGCGCAGGCCAGATGGAGGGACCCCACCAGTGCACGATCGGGCCAGGGAGGGACACAGGAGGTTAGCCAGCTGGGGAGGGACTGTGGGAGGGGTCCAAAGCATGTCCAGCCCTTCTCACTTAGTCCTGATTGGCTGGACCCCAGCAGCAAGGTAACCTATTGGTCAAAGCATATGGCCCCTGGTGGTCAGTGCATGTCATAGTGAGTGGCTGAGTGGTTTTAGCATTTCATTAACATATTATGCTTTGATTGGTTGAATGGCCAACTGGTCAATTGGACATTTAGCATTTTAGTCTTATATTATATAAGATGTCCTTTTGTAACTGGCTTATTCCACTTAGCATAATGTCCTCAAGATCAATGATATTGTAGCACGTGTCAGAATGTCCTTCCTTTTTAAGACTATGGGATTTTATTTCTAATAGTGACACAGCCCTGAGTATATTATAGGCAAATGGAAAGTAAACAGTAAAGAAATATGGACAATGGGAAGGTCATGTCATGGAGGAAGGCACTTCAGAGTAAAGGGGGGGGGTTTGATTTGGAGGGGAGCAGACCTGGGTTCAAATTCTGGCCTTTCTGTTGCCTGATTTGAGCATTTCACACCATCTCCCCCATATCAGTTTCCTTGTATGTGAAATACACTTAGTGATACCTTTTGTTTTGTTGTTGTTGTTTATTGATTTTTAGAGGGGGGAGGAGGGAAAGGGAGAGAAACATTAATTAGCACCCTGACCAGGACTGAACCCATGACCCACGCATGTGCCTTGACCTTTCGGTGCATGGGGTGATTCTCAACCAATTGAGCAACACTGGCCAGGGCTGTGATGTCCTTTGATAGAACCACTGTTTGTGTAAAGATCCCTATACAGGGAACCCACTTGCTTTGCCTTGTGTCTCCTCCAGCTGGATACTTGGAAGGATTGTGTTATTTAAGGGGATTTCCCCTCATTTTCGGAAGGAAAAAAACAGGAGAACAGAGGAGTAGAGAGAATATGTGAGCTGCCTAGGATCCTAAAAATGAGAACAGGAAGAGCTTTGATAGAAAGCCATGTTTTCCTGATTCCCTAGCGCTGCCAAGGGCTCTAGGATGTCTTTCATGTAAAGTAGGGTTTTCCTCTTTTCTTGGAGGAGAGGCACCATCTATCTTCCAAAAGGGAGGAAAAAGGTGTGGAAGTCAACTTGAGGATGAATGGACCACATCACTATGGGTGGCTGGGAATTAATTTTTCCCCTCTCATCAGTGTTATACCAAAATGCCTGAATGAAATGACGTTATCTGAGGACCTGCTGTAGATGGAGTCAGTTAAGACTTTTCCAGATGCCAGTGAGCTGAGGACTCTGAGTAGCCATCAACATGGGCTCCATATCCTGTAAGAGAGAAGTCAGGAGGAAAAGGCAGAGCCCCTTGATGCATGTGTGGTGTCTTTTCTCCAGGATAGTAGCAGGAAACTGGAGCACACGTGTTTTTCAATGTACACATAGGACTTTTGGTGCATCAGACAAATATCTGTTCAGTGCTCTTAAGCATCTGCCAGCTATGGAGTTTCAGATGCCTTCCTTAGATAAGTGGGTTGTTGTGTTTTTTCTTTTACAATGCAAATCACTGAATGACAAAAGCACAGATCCTTGCTGGGACTGCAGAATGCTGGCAGTGTTACCCCAAGGCTGCTATGTAAGGAAAACATTCTGGTGAGGCCTTTTGGACAACATGGCTTCATGCATTCATTTATTTCACACCCATGTTTTAAAATAATTCTTTTTGGCTGAAAATGTAGTTCCACTGAAGATAATAGACGGAAGTTGTGGGCTGGTTGTTCGCATATGTGCTACATTTCCTCCTGAATCCCACCCCCTCTCTCCTTTCTGATTTTCTATCTTTTTTTGGTTCTGAGGAGGAAAATTTGGAAAGAAAACGATACCTGTATAATATAGCTCTTACTCACCTCCCTTTCCCCAACCTTTTTACAGGGGAAGGTGGGTAATCTTTTGACCCCATCTCTAGTTGTTGACCTGTAGGGGCCTCTCCTTCACACCTGTCCTACATCTCTAACCCCCAGACCTTGCCTTCTCCCATCTGGATCATTACAATACCTCTATCTTCTCCATGTGGTCCTGAGATCTTTAATTTTGCCTTATAATCCACTGTTTTTGCTGCAAGCAGGGTGATCTCTCTAAAATCACAAGTTGGGTTCTGCTACTCTCCTGCTCCACCCTTTCATGTCTTCCCATTAGCTAGGGAGGTAAATTCAACCTCCCTACTAGCCATTCTTCTCTCACCCGTCTGCCCTTCGCCAACACTCCATATGGTTTTAAGTGGTTTTCCCTTATTGTTCAGGATAATCCAGGCACATGTATGAAGTGTCCAAACCAAGACACTGTCTGGCCTGTCCCTGTCCTTAGAGAGCTCAAAATCTAGTGGGGAAGGCAGAATAGACAGGCCAGGAAGACACCAGGGGCACAAAACACAGAGGGAAGGGATGCAACATGGTAGAAAGTGAGAAAATGTTATGAGACGGGTACAACAGGATTTCACCAAAAATCCACACAGTGTGTTGTCTTTTCTACCTCCTTTCTGTCATTGCGTTTGTCCATTGCTCAACTGGGTCCTTGTTTATATAGTTTACTGCTGTGGCCTCTTCAGACCTTGAGCATGCTCAAACATGGAGGACTAGACCCCACCCCCAGACTTTCTGATTCACCAGGTCTAGGGTGGGCCTGAGAAGTGGTATTTCTTTTTTAAAAAAAAATATATATATATTATTGATATTTTACAGAGAGAAAGGGAGAGAGATAGAGAGCTAGAAATGTCGATGAGAGAGAAACATCGACCAGATGCCTCTTGCACACCCCCCACTGGGGATGTGCCCGCAACCAATGCACATGCCCTTGACCGGAATCGAACCCAGGACCTTTTAATCCACAGACTGACACTCTACCACTGAGCCAAACTGGTTTTGGCAAGAAGTGGTATTTCTAACAAGTGCCAGGTAATCCTGTTGCTACTGGCACAAGCACCACACTTAGGAATTACTGTTTTTCTTTCTTTCTTTAAAAAAAAAAATTATTGATTTTTTTTTTTAAAGAGAGGAAGAGAGAGGGATAGAGAGTTTAAAACATTGATGAGAGAGAATCATCGATCAGCTGCCTCTTGCACACCCCCTACTGGGAATGTGCCCGCAACCAAGGTACATGCTATTGACTGGAATCGAACCCAGGACCTTTCAGTCCGCAGGCTGACACTCTATCCACTGAGCCAAACTGGTTTCGGCAGGAATTACTGTTTTTTTCATTGATCTTTGCTCTTATACTCCAAGCCATTCAATTATAACCAGTAATGAGTTGTTGGTTGTTGTTGTTTTTAATACAAATCTGCTCATGTTTTTCTTCTACTTAAAAGTCAGCATTTTTGCCTTTGTTTTTGGAGCCACATAAGGACTCACATCCAGCTCACTGATCTTCTCTCTTTGCTTCTGAGACTCTGCTTAGGCTGTGTCTTCTCCCTGGGATGTCCTTCCCCTCTGTAATGCTTAACGCCTAATAGTCTTCAAGAGCCCTTAGTTCCCCACCCATGGAAACCCTTCCCATTCCACCACTCACCAATACAACCTACAAGCATTCATGGCTTACCGCACTGGTATATCTTCCTGGCCTTTCTATTCTGCCTTCCCCACTAGATTTTGAGCTCTCTAAGAACAGGGACAGGACCAGATAGTGTCTTGGTTTGGGCACTTAACACATGTGCCTGGATTATCCCTTTTCTGTCCCATCTTTCTCTCTAGGCTCCCATGGTGCATATACACTTGTGTTTGTATGTTTATTCATGGCACCAGGTATTGGTAACTCACATAGCTGTGTACCATTCTCCTGAAGTAGCAGCCTCGAGCCATTTTTTATCAAGTCTCACTAAGAATTGGGCCCACCGTCTGAGCGTCTGCCTTTATACACCTGCCTGGCACTGCAGGCCCTTCTAGAAGGTGCCACAGCAGATGTTTTAAAATGTGCCTTTATGCTTCTGATATGGCGACATTTCTAAAAGCAGTGTTGCAGTATAGTGAGCCTTTTTAAGCAGCCCAGCTAAACCCATTGTCCTCTGGCCTCTTCTGAGAATAAGAGGTGCAGAGAAAATGGGGGAAAGGTGAGCTGTAAATTAAAAAAAAAAGGCACATATTTATTCCTTAGGATCTTCAGCAGCACAATAGCAGCAGGCACTATTTAAAACTCTTGGATAATTCTGTCTTAATTATATGGTATGCAGAGGCATTAATAAGTTTACAAATCTGCCAGCAACACTAAACACATATGTCTTAGAAAATGCTACCCTTTTCCTTGCTTATTGTAGGACCAGGAACTTGGGTAATTGTGAGGAATTAAGAGGGAGTGACCCAACTGTGATTCAGAGGACTCCTCCAGCAACAAAGACACCAGGGAAGCAGTCTGCTGGGTGGGTAGGGGATCTAGGGGTTGGGGAAGCAGCCTGGAGCCCAGAACTTCGGGGTAATTCATCATAGCTGAATGTGTTTCAGAAAAGTATGCCAGGAGAGCCAAATAATGTCTCTTTCTTACCTCACAAGGATACCAAGAGGCACAATGATGCTCTGAGAGAAAAACGCCATATGGCAAACATAAGCTTTCACTCCCAGTGGCTCGCTCATGCTGTGGTGGTGTGGAAATGGCATGGGCCTTGGGACCCACCGGTGTGCAGGACTCCAAACTTGGGCCTGTCATGCAGCAGCCAAATGCCCCTGTGCAGGTGACATGTGCAAGTTGGTGTCCTCAGCTACTTCACTGGAGAAAAGGGAAATACCGTATTTGCCGGCGTATAAGACGATTTTTTGACCCTGAAAAATACGTATTTGCCGGCTTATAAGACGACTGGGCGTATAAGACGACCCCCTAACATTTCCACTAAAAATACAGAGTTTGTTATATACTCGCCGTATAAGACTACCCCCCACTTGGAGGCATATTTTTCAGGGCCAAAAAGATCGTCTTATACGCCGGCAAATATGGTAACTCATGGGAGTTGGGCCATAAGCAATTGATATAGCACCTGTACAACCTCCAGGAGATGTCCTGGCACACAGTAATTTAAACACAGGCGTGAATTCATAGCCATTTGTCTCCTTCCCTGCCTCCTTTCTTCAGAGGGGGATCAAATGCTTTTACGAAGCATCATCTATTATTCCCACCTTTCCTGGCCCATAGAAGGTCTTCATCAATATTGGCTCTAAGAAGGAACAAATCATCAGTCGATATTGTTTCCTGCTAAATCAAGAAACTAATGTACAGAGAGGCTGAGTAACTTGGCAAAAACACTTGGCTAGTAGCTGGTAAACTGGCCTTTAGTCACAACAGGCGGGGGGGGGGGGGGGGGGGCAGGGGATGGTCCAAACTCAGCATAGTCAAATTCAATGTGATAGAATCAAACTATTTTGTGTGGGGCTCTGTCCCTTGATCTTTATTCTGAAGTTGCAATATTTTACAACAATGTTTATTTCAAAGAGGATAAGAAAAAAAATACTCCAAATGCTAAAGAAGTGTAAATGCCTAAATGGCTTCTTTGGATAAAAGAAACTTTGATTCTGTGGTCTATGTGTTTAGGCAGATTAAATTGATGTTTGATTATAAACTCTAGGGTAGAAGGAAAATAAATATGTTCATGAAGACTAGAAATTCAAAAAGGGAAGAAGAGAAAAAAAATCAGTAATGAATACTCTGATGGTTGCTGTCTAGGAGGATCTAGATCAAACATGGCAAACTCGAGGCTTGCCGACTGCAAGTTTGACATGCTTGGTCTAGATATCCCTGTGCTCAGAGACTGGCAGTGGGGAGCTCCCCATTTCCCCAGATCCACACCCCCAAACACAGCACACTCTACTCTCCTGTTCTGTCTGAATCTAACATGTTTGCTGGCCTCATCTCTTCTGCCTTCCCTGCCTGCTCCCTCACCTAAGCCACAGAGGAGGTTACTGTGGCCTGAACACCTTCTGAGCTATCCTGCCTGAGGCCTCTGCACCCTCCCCTTCTTTACATGTTCAGAAATAATAATCAATCTTGAAAGGCCAATTGAAATGGATAAATCCCCTCTAAGTCCTCTCCTAGCACCTTGGCAGGAAATGATTGCTTCCTTGGCAGTCCCAAAGGACTTGATAGTTTTCTAGTTCCATTCATCAAAATCTGCCTTTTATTAAAATGACATTTATTTGTGAATGTGTGTGAGTTCCCTCTGAAACTGAAAACACCCTCTTGGTCCCTTACCTACTGCACCCTGCACATAAGAAGTGCTCAAAGAATGCTAATTGAGGAAAAACAATTTAAATGTCCTCAAATAGAGGCCCCGATGAATCGGATATGGTCCAGGCATGCAGTGGATTTTATGCAACCGTTACAAATGTGATATGTGTATTTAAAGATACAGAAGCATAGCTATAACATTTACATTTCTACTGTCCTAGCACGACCACAGCTGCACATGGAACATTCCACCTGCTTTCAGGCATCTCCCTGTCCCTTGCGGTGAGTTAGGTGGAGCCGTGTGTGGGTATATAGCTAATGGAATGTGAGCCTAAGTGTCCATTAGTAAATACAGTTATTCTACTAAAGCAATGAAAAGTCCATGCATGACCCTCCAAGCTTTCTTCTTCCACCCTGGAGACCAAGATGGCCATGGAGTTCAGATGGTGTAGCTATGAAATGGCAGTGCCTCCAATATGTTCCCAAAGTGAGAACTAAACCTTCATGATGTTAAGCCACTGGGGTTTTGGAGAGTGACACACAAAACAGGGATGTTAATGCTTCCTTTACAGGCTGTTGTGATGATGACATGGCAGTATAGTACCTAGCATGGTGCTTGGCATAGAGGCACTTGCTAAATGATACTGTCTCCCTGTCTATTCTCCCATGTGATGAACTTCACACTATCCATTAGTGAATTCAGGTATTTAGCAAAGTAGATGTTGTGATGGAGGATCTAAAAAAATCCCAGACCGTGTCCTGTTGCACTTGCTCAAAGTCCCAGATGAGTTGCCATGGAGGAAACTTGGAGAGGACCAGCGTGGGAAGGCTCTGGGCCTCCATCAGGGATGCAGGAATGCTAAGGGTGCCCCACGTTTAATGGCTTGACTTCTGTTTTATTTGCCCTTTCATATCTAAAGGAAACAATTAATTCTTGCCTGAAGGGGGCAAGAGGTCGAGGGAGACAGAGGAATTCCTGGAAGATCCCCGTGGTGCCTAGGGCACAGAGCTAGAGGGTTGTGGGTGGGGATAAAGACTGTGAAAAGGGGTGAGTCCTAGGAGGCTCACCAGAGAAAGAGAAGTGTCACGTTTAATCCTATTTGTCCTATGGGAGTTTTCCAAAGCCAGACAAAGGACATCGTATCTAATGCCCGGTCTCACACACAGACGTCCAGGACAGTTTTTATGTTCTTTTTAAAGTCCGCACACACTTGGCTGCACAGATTTGAAGAAGGACAAAGGTTGTTTTAATGGTGTTAATGGGGGGTGATGGGCGAATCATAATCTTTTAACCAAAATGGTTCACTCATTTGTGTCAGCTATTGAAAGCAAAGACTCTTTGGTAGGTATAGAAAGAAAGGAGAAAAGGATTTGAAATTGCTTGCCACCCACCTCCTCCACGGGAGCGCTGAGTGCATTAATGAGGAATGTCTCAGCGCTGTGAACGCCCTGGAAAGAAGTTGCTTTGCCAGTTCCAAATATTATTGTGTCTTGTTTAGGCAGAGCTGAAGGAAAGATGGGGGTGGGAGGCTGGGTACTGCATGCGGTGTTTTTCTTTTGGGGCTCCCAGGTTGTTCCAGAAGCTGAACTACTGCTGAGAAAGACCCCAAGGAGAAAGGAGCACATATTCTGGATTCTCATTCCCACAATGTGCTTGCCTTTCTGGGAGACCCTGGTCTACGTTTGGTGCCTTGCTGTGGCTTCAAGTGGTTTCTTTTAAACTTAGTTTTGGAGGGACACATGGAGAACTGCAACTAACTTGAAACTTGTTGGAAACATGGAGGTAGATAAATACCATTAGAATAATCATGTAATGGAGGTAGAATATAAACATTTTGTATCATCTTCCTTGAAAAATAGCTTAAAATGCTTCCAAGAAAGGCTTTTGTTGGTATAGAGATGTGTGTTGAACCACTGAAATGTGTTTGGGTGGCAGATAATAGTGATAGTGATAGCCACTGTCTTGTATTTGTAAAGCAGGTTAGAACTTACAAAGCACATTCCATGTGTTCTGTCTTCTGTATTGCAGCACTGAATCCAGGTAAGCAGGTGAATGTTACTGTGGTTATCACCATTTCATAGATAGAAACATTGAGCCACCCCAAAGGGAAAACTCTGAGAAAATACTAGTAATTGTTCCAACAAACATACATGAAAAAAGCATACTCCCCTGCAAAGCAAAATAACCAAGAAAAATAACAAAGATGCCTACTCAATAATTTTTTAAATGTTAAAGTGGTGAAGAAAAGCTTTATAGAGATTTCAGCAGTGAATTTTTTTAAAAAATATATTTTTATTGATATTTTACAGAGAGGAAGGGAGAGAGATAGAGAGCCAGAAACGTCGATGAGAGAGAAACATCGACCAGCTGCCTCTTGCACACCCCCTACCGGGGATGTGCCCGCAACCAATGTACATGCCCTTGGCCGGAATCGAACCCGGGACCTTTCAGTCTGCAGACCGACGCTCTACCACTGAGCCAAACCGACCTTGGCTCAGCAGTGAATTTTAAATAAATTTTGCTTTTGCTTAAGGAAATTGGTATAATATGGTGGAAGAGAGGGGGAACCAGTCTTCCCCCCACCTCCCTGCCCCCATGGAAGAATGGAATAAGGAGAGGTATAGAGGTTGGAGGAAACACAGTATTTTGCTCATCTGAAGATACAATGAATGTAAGAGAAGACTCTTATATAAATTAGTAGAAAACCTCAAAGCCTATGATTAACTTAAATTTGACTCAAGAAGCAATTAGAAGCCTGCACAAGTTCGAGGTGTGTGACAGAAGCAAAACACCTGAGAGAGATGTCTCTTAAAGCATACCAAGCCATGAAAAAGGGGGAAATGGATATGCAATTGGGAAGCATGGAGGGAGAATGAACTCCAAGGAAGACAGAAAGGAGCCACAGTGGTCTTCAGATCAGTAGCTGGGTGGGAGGAAGTATGTTGGGTCCTGACAATGAAAGTTATCTAAGAACTTACTGAAAAGACAAAAAAAATCTCATCCTCTACACCCATTCTGCTCTCATACCCACCTCTCAAGATTCCAGGTAGACTTTCTAGGGGTTTGTTGTTGATGGGAAAAGCTCTGCAGGTGATTCTGACATGGGATACAAAGAAGGATGAAAAATAAGATTCCCATCCAAGGAGATCTTAGGCCTGACCCATGAGTAGATTGAAATTAATGAGAACTTCAATACTCTGTGCCATGTGGTACGATGAAAGTATGTAGAGAAAGCTCTGAAAGTCATGTGAAGGCATGATCAGCCTACATAGAGAAGAAAAGGGTCACGGGATGAGTTGTTTTCAACCCCGAGAGCATATTTCAAACAACCAATTAAATCATGCTCTCTGTGGGGATGGGGCCTGGGTAGTAGTATTTTTAAAAAGCTCCTCAGATGATTCTAATGCATTTAGGGTTGGCAATAGCTGTTGGAGATCAAAGTTACCCCAGCCTTTCAAGGAGTAGATGCTTTTCTAGGCTAAAAGGGTAATGGAACCGACACAGGCATAGGCACAGGCACAGAGACATGAAAGTAGCATGCTTAGAGAACAGGGAAGAGTCTAGCATGGCTAGGATTTTGGTGATGAGGAGGAGATACTAAAAAGGTAAACTGGGGCAGCGATGTGAAGATGATGGTGGTGGTAGTGGTGGTGGTGGAGGAAGAGTAAGAGAAGGAAGAGGAGGAAGAGAAGGAGGAGGCGGGAAGGAAGAGGAGGAGGTGGAGGAGGAGGAAGAGGTAATCCTGAAAACATTATGGCATGTTTTATGAAAGAGTGAGAGAAGAGACCTATGTTTTCTAACGATTCTGGAGGGTGAAGATGGATGAAAAGAGACATAAGGATGCCCAACTTGCTTATAGTTGTGGTAAAGCAATGGCTAGTGAGTCTTTGAAAGTACTATGCTTGGTAGCCACAAAGATGATTGTCTCCGTCTTTCCTTCCTTCCTTCCTTCCTTCCTTCCTTCCTTCCTTCCTTCCTTCCTTCCTTCCTTCCTTCCTTCTTTTTGTTAATCCTCACCTGAGGATATGTCCCCATTTATTTTTAGAGAGAATGGAAGGAAAGGAGTGGGAGAGAGAGAGAGAGACATGGTTACGAGAGAGACACACCGATTGGTTGCTTCTTGCACACACCCAGACTAGGGCTAGAATGGAACCTGCAACCCAGGTACCTGCCCTTGACAGGGAATTGAACCTATCAACTCCTCATTGAGTGGGCTGATACTCTGACCACTAAGAAACACCAGACAGGGCTGTCTTATTTATTCATGAGTTGTGTGTGTGTGGTTTTTTTTTTAAATAAAATAAAAAGTGTCAGGGCCCACTTTCCTCCCAAAATACCAAAGTGTGAGCTTATCTCCCTTTCCCCCATCAAAGATTAGAAGTGATTTCAAGATTGTCTGCCCTTCCAAAGTAGGAATTTAAACCCCTCCTACAACTTTTTGTAACAATTTTAGGCAGCACATACATATCATATATTATACACATTTAAAAGCAGGCATTTTTAAAGCAGTTTCAGAAAATGAGGTAAGTCTTTGCACCTTGGGGTAAAGGGAACAGTGCCAGTGGGCTTTGTTCTTCCTTCCCCCACCCCCTTCTTTGTTTCCCTGTCTTCCTTAAGGGCCTTAATATTAAACTGAAGTTTACTCATAGCTTTTACTCAATTTTATTTCTGTCTTGAAATTGAAAAGTGGATGAATAAAAATTAATATTTAAACCTTTTAAAGTCTTTAAAGTAAGTTGATTTTTATATGTATGTTCTTAGATTATACATTTCTTTTCTTTCTTCTACTGTGAACCTATAGCTCTTGATGTGAAAGTACACAAATACATGCACTGTTTCCTGATGGTGGGCAGAAATGTTGAGGCCCTGAGGTTTACAGTTGCTTGATTTTATTTTTAGACTCCTCAGATAGATTTTCTTCTTCACTACACCCTTCAAACATTCAATGAATACCCTCTGTAGACCAGGCTACCTGAGGGTGGGAGCAGAGATGAATAAGGCAGTCCTTGATTGCACCTCACTTTACTAATAACTTTAAGATGAAATAGGGGATAAGATTATTTTTACATAATGAAACTGGGGCCCAGAAGGGTTAAGGACATGGATCAAGGCTAGACAGGAGTGGATCCAAGATTCTTCTATCTTTGGAGTGGTGCTCAAATCAAATCCTTACATTGTATGATATGTTTCAATAGCACTTGAATTACTGAGGAGGTGGTGGCAACTGATAATTTATGTTACTATAGTGGAAAAAAATTGACATTTCCATTATGTAGTATTGTTTTGAGATTTTAAAACATGAACTCAAAAAAAAAATGATAGAACCTGGTGAAGCAGTTATTCAATGCAGGAAATCAAATATTTCACCCTTAACTATTTCTTGTTAGGGAAGAATAAAATGTTACATTTAACAAATGTTAAAATTATTTTTTAATTTTTAATGAAACATTTTCCTTAAAATCCTTTTATAATTACAAACCCATAAGCAGTATTAATTGAGCAAGGGACTGTTAAATTCCATGTGGTTTTCAAATATTTTAAAAATTTTAAGTAAGAGCATTAATACTAATGATGATTTTTTTTTCATATAACTACCCTAAAACTTTGAAGTACCTTGAAAATATTAAACAGCAAAATACTAAAATCCTAGATGATGAGGAATCTTTCTGGCCTAACTCAATCCTGTGTTTACACCTTGAAAAATTCTTACCATATTCTTAAGGGATCCCAAAATTCTTCATATCTTAACTCATTCCCGAGCTTCATTTATAAAAGAAAAGTAACATGCCTGGCCAGTGTGGCTCAATGGTTGAACATTGACCCAGGAACCAAGAGGTTGCCAGTTCAGTTCCCAGTGAGGGCACATGCCTGGGTTGCAGGCATGATCCCAGTAAGGGGTGTGCAGGAAGTGGTGAATAGTGGTCCTCTCATCAATGTTTCTATCTCTTTATCCATCTTTCCTTCCTCTCTCTCTAAAAGTCAATAAAAAAACATTTTAAAAAGAAAAAAGAAAATTATTTATTATTTCTTTTTTTATAATAAGAAATAATAATATGAAATGATGGATGCTTTTTATCAGTTGGATAACCACCCATGGGTATACCAGTAAATGATATATTGGTTGGTTCTGGACTTTTATGGGATTTTCTGCCCAGGCTTCCTTTTCTTTGAGAAACCCAACCTTCCTGGGGCCTACCCTGCCACATTCTTAGCTGCATTGCTCTGCCCTTCGCCCCAACCAGAATTGATTGGGCCAGGAAAGGGCATCTAGGAAGCAGAGCCCATGAGCTCTTGTTCTAGGAATGTTAGCCTCAGAGCAAAAGAGGTAATTGATATTTCTCTGCTGGTGCAAATGATAAAATGTGAAATTGGAGAACAACTGTGCACATATTTCCTACCACATGGATAAATCTGGTGAAACAAGTAGAGATGAAAAATAGAGATGAATCTTGGAAGTCTCAGGTGCCAGTCACTACACCTGTTCCCGAGTGAATGTGTAGTGTGCTCCAGCAGTTAGCAGACCTTGGGGGCTGCTTTTCTTTATCCCTGACATAAAGCATTTTGAGTGTGGAGGTGGGAGAAGAAAAAAGGAGGAAAGGAAATAAGTCTCTCTTCTTTGGGAAAATGCTCTCTGAAGGTAGTTGATTTGTGTGTGTGTTTTAAAAAATATGTTTTTATTTATTTCAGAGAGAGGAAGGGAGAGGGAAAGATAGAAATACCAATGATAAGAGAGAATCATGGATCGGCTCTCTCCTGCCCTCTTTCTGTGGTTCAAGCCTGCAACCGAGGCATGTGCTCTGACTAGGAATTGAACCGTGATCTCCAGGTTCATGGTGGACACTCAACCACTGAGCCACACTAGCCAGGCAGACATTACCATTTTTGATTGAAAAAATATAATTACAAAATAGGAAATTCTTAGAACACTGGGATAGGAAAAAGCATAAACACTTAAGGACACATGTATTTGTCATATGTAACTGAAGAGTAGTGTGAGATCCTAATTCATTTTTGCTTCTCTCAATTTAAGTAGATAATTCATCATTTTAGGAAAGGCAGCAGCAGACAGAAAATAGAGTCTAGCAGGGTTTCCTAAAACCAAAAAAGAAAATTTGCCATTTGGATGACAGAAGGGAGGACTGGTGTGTTGGAATAGCAGAGATCACTCTGTAATTTCTTTGGAGTGCAGGGTGGTGGTGGCGCTGGTGGTCTCAAATGGTACAAGATGTGCTCAGGACATGGGACTATGGTGGATCATAACTTTATGGAGCCATCCTGATACCTCACCCTTGCTTAAAAGCAACAGAAAGTAGTTGACCTGAATGGACAGGGACCTCAGGGCCAGAGATAATGCTCTTATTCTGTATGGAACACAGCTCCAGCCAGAGGAAAAGCGGTGCTGGCATCCAGGGGAAGGAAGGCCAATTCTTGCATGAATCTTTGTGCATCAGGCCTCTAGCATGTATATAAAATATATGTATAGAAAATTTTTACCTTTTGGAAATTTTTCACAAAGAAATTCTACTGTAGAAAGAGACTCGGGAGAAGGAATTAGTAACCAAGCCTCCCAGTTTGCAGCTGCTTCAACCGCTATGAGGCAAAATGAACCAGCAATACACAGTGAAAGCAATGGAAAAGGCTTGAGGAGTTTTGTGATTTTTATCAGCAGATGGCAAGTATAATTTAATGTAGACAAACTAATAATTAATTGGGGAGCAAGAAGGCCAGTCCAATGATGTGTCTAGGCAGAAAATCCTCTAACACACAGATCAAGAAAAGGATTTAGGGATTATTCTTGAAAAATCACTAAAACTATCAGCCTAGTGTATAGTTCTAGGAACAAAGGCAAACACAGTGTTAGCAAAGAGCAAGCACAGAAACTGGAGGTGGTACCTGTTAGTTTAAAAAGAACTTGTTTGATCTAGTCAGGAATATCATCATGTTAACCATTATTATGTAAGAAGGTGATAGAAGAATGATAAAAACCCAGCAATCAAATTTATCCACTTATACAAAAGGGATGCAAACTCAAATGCCTTCGAGAACGAAGCAGCTGGATAATATGTGAGCTGTCATGGTAAGTCTTTGGGGAATGGTGGGAACTAGGTTAGAGTGGAGGGTGCTTAAAGACTTTCAGATCCACACATAGGCATGCAAACAGGCGCGCGCGCGCACACACACACACACACACACACACACACACACACAGTAGTGGCCCAATAAGACATGCATGCCTGCCCAATTCAGCTGAGGCCACCAATGTGACTTCCTGCCTTAGAAAGTCTAAGTACCTCTCTTCTGATCCCCCAGCCCTAATCTGAGGGTACCTGGACAACAAGACTGTATTTTATTCAACCTTGTATCTAGCACGGCACTGAGCATATGCTTTGCCCCATGAAGACTGGTTGGAAATGTTGCAATGATGAAGAAGCTCTAGGCTGAATATAGCAAAAAATGCTACTGACAACTGCTGTGCCTGTTACTTCGTGGCTGCTGTGTCTGAAGCTGCATGTCTAAAAGAGCTCATGAGTGGGCCCCTAAGCCCACTCGGTGCTTGACTCAGCCTCACAGGACCTAATTTGCATGCAGTGTAAATTACGTATGTCTCTGTTATATATAATGCTGTGTTTTCTCTCCTATCTGCTCCTCCCGCAAGCTCGGCCTTTCCTCCTCCCAGATCTTTCTCTTCCCCTTTTCAGCAATATAAGAAGTTTCTCAGTTGCTTTTTCCTTTTCTGTCCCCTCATCCTGGTTTATTTTCTTTACTGCTCTTTCTCATTGTACCTATGTCACAAAAGATGGGTGGCAAAAACAATCTCAGTGTGATATTCTGGTTAGCAGAGTTTATGTTGAACTGACATTTTACTACTCCTTTGAAATGCACAATTCTTTCCTGGTAGGTTATAGAAATCGATTAACAAGAAGTTTGTTAGGCTGATCTTAATGTTTATTTATGTTTAAATTGTGCACTAATATATGCCAAAAAAACCCTATATAACAAAGCATAATAATGAAATGAATACTTGTGCATCCGCCACTACAACATTAAAATACTCTTGAAGTTCCAGTATTTCACTTAGTGTATCTTTGATGTCTACCTATCCTGCCTTAGGATCATTATTATGAGCACCAATTATGACTGTACAATACTATGGATGCAAAGGGTAATGATTTTATCAAAATATACAATAAAACTCTGAGTTATTTCTTGAATCTGTTGCCCCTTCTTCTTCCCAGATGCCACAGCTGTGGCCCAGACCCTGAGGAGCTCATTTAGACCATGACAAAGCCCCCTCATTTGTCTTTCTGTCTCCTCTTTCACCCAAGGTTGAACCAGCAACTGGAATAAGGGGCAGGCTAATAGGGCAGCTATGGGTAGAGGAATTCAGTTGGTAAGAGGCATGAAAATATTTGAATTAATTTGAAATATGGTGCCAAGTAATTGAATTTTCATAAAACTCTAAATAATTAGCATAATGTGAATGGACTCTATTTATATGCTGTATTAGTTTTCTGTCATTCCATAATAAATTACCACAAACTGAGCACTTAAAATAATATGCATTTATTATCTCACTGTTTCTGTGGGGCAGGAGCGTGGTTGGGTGCTCTGCACAGCTCTCAGGTGTCTGTAATGAAGGTTTTGGCTGGATTGGGTTCTCAACTGGAGACCTGACTGGGGAAGAATTCACTACCAAGCACATTCAGTTTGTTGGCAGAATTCATTTCCTTGTGGTTATATCACCGTAGGGCGTGGCTTCTTACTTGTGTCCCAGTCCTAGGTGTCACCTTGCCACATGGCTGGCAAGGTGACCCCTTCAACATGGCTGTTGACTTCATCCAGCTCATGAGGAGAGTCTCTAGATCTAGCTTGCTAAAATGGAGCCTTATATAATGCCATGTAATCCAGGAGAGAGACATCATGTCACTTCCATATTCTGTGGGTTAGAATCGAGTCACTTTTCTTCCACATTCAAAGGGAAGGGATTACACAAAAGTGTGAACACTATGAGGGGAATCAATGAGAGTCATCTTAGGGTCTGTCTGTATATATGCCTAAGTAGACAGTGATTTGGAACAGAAAAAAAAAATCCTAGTCAGGCAGACACATTCTTTTAAAATTTCTTCCCAAAGATTATAATTAACTACAAGTTGGCATTCTGCTGAAATTTTAAAACCAAATAATGCTTTGGGTAGTGCTATTTGGAAGGAGTGACTAATTTTGGTATCTAAATTTTAAATCCTTTAATATGTTCCCCAAAAGTGCTTTAGTTTAGAAAATAAAAAAATAGAACTATGAGTGAAAGAGAACTATATAAATGAAGGAAATATTTGGTCGATTTTTTAAAAGATAATTTATTTGGTTTATGCTAGGAAAATTTTATCTGTTTCAGAATGATTTTTACTAAAAAAAATATTAGTTTCTCCCTGTCTTCACTAATGAATTAAACAAAAGATGCTGGTTTATACACACGCCAATTATTATTTTTTAAAGTCTTCATTGTTGAAAGTATTACATATGTTCCCTTTTCCCCCAAATTGACCTCTTCCACCCTGCCTCTGCTCCCCACTCCAGGCCTTCACCACTCTATTGACTGTGACCATGGGTTATGAATATATGCATACAAGTTCATTGGTTGATCTCTTCCCACCCATCCTACCTTTCCTCTGAGGTTCAACAGTCTGATGTTTCTATGTCTCTGACCTATTTTTGCTCATCAGCTTATGTTTTTCATTAGATTCCACGTGAGTGAGATCATGTGATGCTTATCTTTCTCTGATTGTTTTATTTTGTTCAGCATAATACTCTCCAGGTCCATCTATGCTACTGAAAATGGTAAGAGTTCTTTCTTTTTTATAGCTGAGTAGTATTCCATAATATAAATGTAACACGGTTTTTTAATCCACTCACTGCTGATGGGCACTTAGGTCTTAGCTATTATAAATTGTGCTGCTGTGAACATAGGGTGCATATGTTATTGCTGATTGGTGTGTCTGATTTCTTGGGGTATATTCCTAGAAGTGGGATTACTGGATCAAATGGGAGTTCTATTTTTAATTTTTTGAGGAAACACCATACTGTTTTCTACAGAGGCTGCACAGTCTGCATTCCCACCAGCAGTGTGCCAGGGTTTCCTTTTCTCTACATCCTCGCCAACACTTGTTTTTTATTGACTTGTTGATGGTAGCCATTCTGACAGGTGCAAGGTAGTACCTCATTGTCATTTTTATTTGCATCTCTTGGATGATTAGCGGTTTTGAGCATTTTTTTTAAATATGCCTTTTGGCCTTCTGTATGTCCACTTTGGAGAAGTGTCTATTTAGGTCATTTGCACATTTTTTAATTGGATTGTTAATATTCCTACACATACAAATTAATTAGTCAGCTTAGGACACCCACTTATTGTCAACTTCTGCTTTAACTTCCACACTCATCAAAGTTATTTGTCTAAAATGCAAACTTGATTTTATCACTTCTCTGATTTTCTACTCCCTATAGAGTCTTAAGCCTGACATTTATGGATCTTCAAAAATTGGCCTCAGTCTATACTTACCTTCTTCCTCTCTTTTACACTTCTCCCTGCAGACAAAGCTTAGACACACTAAGCAGTTCACGAGCTCTACTCCTCTTTCATGTGCCTCCCTCTGCACATGTTATTTCCTCTACTTGCATGTGTCTATACCCTTCTTTTGGAGTTCCAAAGACTTGGATTTGCTCGCTTCTGGATTCCTTGGGTAATGTGCTTACTACGTAGTAATAATAAATATTGATTTAATAAATATCTTAGATTCTTATTTTTAAAAATAAAAGATAAGATAAAATGACGGTTCCTTGTGGCTCAATTAAAAAAAATCACTACACAATATAAGAATGCATCTAAATAAATTAGAAAGCGTGGTAGAGATTATAAATGCTACTGGATTTCAGAAGACATTATCATTCTGTGTTGGACTCATTAAGGACATTTTATTGTTGAAGAAGGTGGGATTTGAAACAGGTATTGAGAACAGTATCAAGGAGAAACCAAGATGGCGGCATAGATAAGTGCCTACCTGCAGCCTCACACAACCATTTCAACAAAAAAAAAATACAACTAAACTACTAAATGGACATTATCTAGAACTATAGGAAAGTTGACTGGAAATTCTACAACTAGAAGTAAAGAGAAAACCAGAAAGAAAATCAGAGGAGCTGTAAAAGCCTAAGTTATGGAGACACGGTGCATGTATGGGGAGAGGATGGAGCTGGAGAGGAGGGGCAGCTGAGTGCCTGGCTGGCGTTCCCTAGCAGGAAGGAGATAAAAGCTCCAGACTGTGCTGAACTCCAGTTCCTACTGCACTGAACCCCAGGTCCTACTGCACTGAACCCGAGTTCCTACTGCATTGAACCCCAGTTCTGGGTGAGACCCTGGGGATCCAGGCTCATACAGAATGATTCTAGGCTGTAAGGGGAGTGGTGAAAGACAGAGCCCTGGAGGTGCGCACATTGCGTGCAGAGGATGGACTGTTGACTGTGCTGCTAGATTGCCCTAGTGGGAAGGAGACAGAAGCTCCGGATTGTGCTGAGCCCCAGTTCTGACTTGCACTGAACCCCAGTTCTAGACCAGACCCTGGGGACCCAAGCTAATAAGGAGGGAATCTGGGCTGTAAGGCGGAAACCCAGGGGAGCAGAGAAAGGCAGAGACCCGGAGGTGCGCACATTGCATGCAGAGGATGGACTGTTGACTGTGCCGCTGGATTGCCCTGGCAGGAAGGAGACAAAAGCTCCAGACTGCACTGAACTCCACTTCCAACCCCACCTCCAACTGCACTGAACCCCAGTACGGGCTCATTGGAGGAGAGACTAGACTATCTGGTAGTGGATGAACTCGAGGGCACCCTTCTCTCAGAGGTGCTTGCAGTGAGTACCAAAGCAGTGAGTACCAAAGGACACCGAGGAACACAGATTCAGGAACCTCATAGGGCAGGGCTGACAGGAAGCCAAGGCTGTAGGCTCCACCCTGAAACTCCACCCATCCAAGCTGAACACAGAGACTTTTGCAATTTTCCAAGTCTAGTCAAATAAGGCTATCTCCCGACATAGACACAGCTGAGCCTCACAACCAATTGGCCTGGAGGTCAGTTCCTCCCAGTGATACCAACAACAATCAAGACTTAAGTACAGCTGAAACCAGTTTGGCTCAGTGGATAGAGCACCAGCCTGAGGGCTGAAAGGTCCCAGGTTCGATTCTGGTCAAGGGCATGTACCTTGGTTGCGGGCACATCCTCAGTGGGGAGTATGCAGGAGGCAGCTGATCGATGATTCTCTCTCATTGATGTTTCTAACTCTCTATCCCTCTCTCTTCTCTATTGTCAATAAATCGATAAAATATATTAAAGAAATCAATAAAATATATTAAAAAGAAAAAATAAGACTTAATTACAATAAGGCTATACACACAGTCCACAAAGGGGTGCACAAAGAGTGTCCACCTCAGGTAACTGGGAGACTGACCCACTGAACCCTATAGGACACCTTAACACACAAAGCCACCCTGCCAACTCAGGGAAGCTGCAAAAATGCCCAGACAAGGGAACAGATCACAAACGAAAGAAATGGAGGACAAAAAGAGACTGGATATAGAGTTCAAAACCACGGTTATAAGGTTTTTCAAGAATTTCCTAGAAAAGGCCGATAAAATAAATGAGACCTATGAGGATATGAAAAGGGATCAACTAGAAATAAAAAGGGATCAACTAGAAATAAAGAATACATTGTCTGAAATAAAAAATATTATACAGAGTCCTAAAAACAGACTGGAAGATCACAAGAATCAAGTCAAAGATTTGGAACATAAAGAGCCAGAGGGACACTCCTCTGCAGAAGCAAGAAGACAAGAGAATCCAGAAAGTTGAAGATAATGTAAGAAACCTCTGGGACAACATCAAGCAAACCAACATCAGAATTATGGGGGTCCCAGAAGAAGAGAGAGAGCAAGATACCAAAAACACACTGAAAGAAATAGTGACAGAAAACTTCCCCCACCTGGTGAAAGAATTAGACTTACAAGTCCAGGAAGCACACAGAACCCCAAACAAAAGGAATCCAAAAAGGACCACACCAAGACACATCATAATTAAAATTCCAAGAGCAAAAGACAAAGAGAATATTAAAAACAGCAAGAGAAAAGCAGGTAGTTACCTTTAAAGGAGCACCCATACGACTGTCAGCTGATTTCTCAACAGAAACCATGCAGGCCAGACAGGAATGGCAATAAATATTCAAGGTGTTGAATAGCAAGAACCTACACCCAAAAAATACTCTACCCAGCAGAGCTATCACTCAGAATCGAAGGCCAGATAAAGAGCTTCACACACACACAAAAAGCTATAGTAGTTCATCACCACCAAACCAGAATTATATGAATTACTGAAGGGGGTTCTTTAGGAAGAGGAAGAAAATAAAGATAAAATTATGAACAACAAATACATAACTATCAACAAGTGAATCTAAAAACCAAGGGGATTAAAAAATCTGATGAACAGTATTAACTGGTGAATATAATTGAATCAGGATATGGAAGGGGAGTGAACTGACGATTCTCGGGGGAAAAGGGAGTGGGGGGTGCGGGAAGGAACTGAACATAAACTGTGCACCTATGGATGAGGACAATGGGGGGTGGGGAAAGGGCAGAGGGTGGAGTGGGAAGCTGGTGGAGGGGAGCAATAGAGGGAAAAAAATGAGGAACATTTGTAATACTATGAACAATAAAGATTTATTTTTAAAAAAAGGGGAAAAAAAGAAATGTATTGAAAGATGAGAGTGATTTTGAGCTATTGCTATCATGACACCTTCACAATAGGCCTGCACTAAAAGTTTATTGATTTGGATTTTTAAATTGAATAATAGAGAAAGAGGAGAAAAGACTTTGTGAATGAATAAAAAGCAAAATCAGAAGTTCCAGTGCAATCCTACCAGTGTGGCTCAGTGGTTGAGCATTAACGTATGAACTAGGGGATCATTGTTTGATTTCATATCAGGGCACATGCCTAGGTTGCAGGCTCTATCCCCTGTGGGGGCATGCAGGAGGCAGCCGATCAGATTCTCTCTCTCATTATTGATGTTTCTATCTCTCACTCTCTGAAATCAATAAATACATATATTTTTTAAAAAGCTCCAGTGCAGGAATGAGCTGTATATGTGTGGACAATGAGGACATTTTCCTGATAAGAGTGTGTTCTAGTCAACAGTGAAAATTAATTTTAGCCATGTAGGTTGGGAACAAGATTATTCTACCTGAGGACTGAGGTTTAATTCAGATTGCTGTAAAGTCATAGAACTGGTAAATGGTGTCACTGAAACTCAAACTACTTTTTGCCTTTTACTATTTAAGCTCAGAGTTCCTGTCATTAAGAAATAGAAACGAGGAGATAGCAAAAACTGAAAAAGAATGATCTAGGCAACTTTATAAAATATGTGAATCAGCATAATCCACATTATGTTGTATTAAATGTCATGGCCTGGATATCAGGAAATTTAAGCCCCAATCCTTGAGTTAATGTGAACTAGTGTGACTTTAAATAAATGTCTTCTAAGGGCAACTTCATCTTCTTCACCTGTAACATGGGAATTATACACAAAATGCTCTTTAAATTCATTCTGCCTCACAGGTCTTGGAGTTAGTGAGTCATCAGCTAGAGAGGTCTGGGATGACCAAGTGAGGCTGGTTTCACAGCAGTAAGAAAATTGGAGGACATAATCAACTTGAAGGCTAGGGATGGTGAGCTCAGGTTTGCTCATCAGGAAGAAGTTATAGAGAATGGTAGACAGAATAGCAGCCCTGAAATGTGGCCACATCCTAATCCTTGGAATCTGTGAATATGTTACCTTACGTGGCAAAAGGTGTATTTAAAATAAGTATTTTGAGATGCGAAGATTATCCAAGGTAATCTTTAGGTTGGGGTTTTATAAGGGGAACAGAGAGAAAGGTTATAAGAAGAGCTGTGATGACAGACGCAGAGGTGAAGCAATTGCTGCCTTTGAAGATGGAAAAGGAACATGTAGGCAGCCTCTATATCTAGAAAAGGAAGGAACCCCCAGAAGGGTCTCCAGTAGCCTCTGTGTCACTCAACCACAAGCCCGCTGGTTTTCACAACCTGAAGTTTCAGGGACTTCTCTTCTCAGTTCTGGAACCCTGGGCTGGGGGTCTTGTACGGGGCTGGAACCATTTACTTCTCATAGGAGGGCTCTGCAGTGGAGTTTTCCCTCCTGATTAAAAACACACCACACGCCGAAACCGGTTTGGCTCAGTGGTAGAGCGTCGGTCTGCGGACTGAAAGGTCCCGGGTTCGATTCCGGTCGGGGGCATGTACATTGGTTGCGGGCACATCCCTGGTAGGGGGTGTGCAAGAGGCAGCTGGTCGATGTTTCGCTCTCATCGACGTTTCTAGCTCTCTATCTCTCTCCTTTCCTCTCTGTAAAATATCAATAAAATATATTATTAAAAAAAAACAACACACCACACGTGAGTGTTGGACCAGCCCTTTTTGTGCCTCTGCCCCTCCCACCAGTCTTTACATACTTTCTTCTTTCCTTTTCTAGTTGTAGGAATTCCATTAAGCCAGACTTCAGACTGTTTTGAATGATGGTTGTTCTGTATTTTAGTTGTAATTTTGATGTGGTTGTGGGAGGTGGTGAGTATTGGCATTTACCTACTTTTGGCTGCCATCTTGGTTCTCCTCACAAGGAAAGTTTACCCTTTCTTACAGAAAGTGCTTTATTGCTTTGCACCTTGCTCTTTTTAAAAAGTGGATTATTTATTTAGTTTTACAGAAAGAGAAATGGAGAGAGAGAAACATCGATGTGACAGCAAAACATCAATTGGCTGCTGCTTGCACCTGCCCCCACACTGGGGATTGAGCCCAAAACCAGGGCATGTGCCTTGACTGGGAGTCAAAGCAGCAATCTTTAGGTGCACAGGATCACACCCAAGCAACTGAGCCACACTGGCCAGGGCAAGCCTTGCTTTTTTTTTTTTTTTTTTTTTTTTTTGTATAACAAAGTATCCTGCAAACTCTCTATATCACTAAAAAGAAAACTATAAAATTTCAATATCACTACATAATATATTGTCAACTAATTTCCATTTGGATTGACACTTGGTTTTCTTTTTTTCCTTTTTTACCCCTTTCATTGTAAACAATGCTACATGAATAACCTTGACCATAGGTAACTTTGGACATATGCATATTTATAAACTCCCATAGAGGGCCTGCTTGTCTTAGAGAGTGATTGCATTTTTAATTTTGACAGATAGTGCGACATTTCCTTCAATAGAAATTGTACCATTTTGTAACACCAGCAGGAATATATGAGAGTGCTTGCTGAAATTTTATTTCTTAACATCAAATACAGAAATGGAGCTTCAAGGGATAATAGGTTCTATGAGCTTACTCTGCAGTGCTCAAAGAAGTCCTATTTCTATAGAAGACAGTAAGATACAAGGAATAAAATTGATAAGGATGACATCCCCCTGATGGTTTTGAGGTTTTACTCAGGCTCACATTAGAAAAATCTTGTGAAGAACGTATGAGGAAGCCCCTTTGTAATGCTTTTTTCTAGGGCAAATTTTCATGTTGGAATTCAAGTTTTCTGTCTCCTAGACATGTTATCAGCCATCATAATTGGGTCTCTCCAGTACTAATACACTAACACTGACTTCATTTCTAGGGGAGAGTAACTTCTTGGCCCAGGGCAATGGTTTAGGCTTTGGAATTAAACCTCTCATGGATGTGACTCTGCCTAAGTTATTTAGTAGACTCAAGGCTGTTTTCTAGACCATTAATACGGGGATACTAATCTCCATGCATTTTGGAATAATATTTGGGACAGTGTATAATATATAATAGCATTCAAAACTAAGTTCCCCCTCTTTGCTGTCTGAAGATAGCAGAGAATTGGGAAGAAAAACCCCAAAGGTTTTCCTAAACAACCGAAATCTATGCCACAATTTACATATACTGTATCTGTCTTACTTTACTCATGGGATAGGTTCTAAAAATTGACTATTATTTTATATGTTTATAGTTTGTCTTCCCAGCCTAAATCTGAGTGGAAGTAACAGGGGTCAAAGTTGTTAACTGACTGAACTATGAAAGGCAGAGATTAAAAAAATTATTTGTAAATGACAACAAATGTGTCTGGTAGGCCTGGTGGCTCCTTAGCAGGCCCATGGGGTTGAGTTTCTTAGCATAAAACCACCTTAAAGTCAAGTCATCAGGAAGGGGTTAACTGGTGTGCTGTTAAGAAAGCAGACCTTTGGGCAATGATTTCTTTTTATTAATTCACCATACCACTTATTACTAAATAAAGGTATCTCTCTAATATATCAATGGGTTTTATCAAGTATAAAATACAATTTGGGGGGACACTCGGAAGGGTAAATTTCAGTTATCTGGAAAATTAAAATAATCAATTCATTCATTCATTTAACCAATATTTATTGAGAGCCCATAAAGTGTTCAGTACTGTGCTAAGTGATGAATTTACTTGGAACACTTAATCGCTCCAAAAGTCCAGGTAAAATATAAAGTACCATTCATCCATCACACAGTCCAAATTCATGTTAACCTTTCAGTGAGTCTCATGATAGCTGTATTATCATTGTAAGATATTTTTAGAACCTCCTGGGTTCTACAGTGTATCACTTCCCAATAATGCAAAATAAAATTGTTGAAACAGCAAATGTGAAGTTGAAATCACTTGATAGTCTGTGATTCTTATAAATCTACTTGAAGCTTCAATTGTGAAAGCATTTTTGATTTCAATCTCATTTGTCAGCCTTATAGAGTGCGTGTAACTTACTTATCTAATTTCTCTAGTAGTTTATGTTCTTTTAGGGCAGGGAGAAATATAAATCATAAACATGCCATTTCTGCTTGCTTTTGAATCTCATTTCCTAGCCTCACAGCTTAAATGGAGGAAATATATTTAAAAACACAAATTAATTGTATCTATTTCCTATATTTATTTAAAAATACTTTCATTTATTAGAGTATTGAATGATACAATTTAAGCAACTATATGTTGGTACTATGCTAATATGATAGAAACAGCAATATTGATAATAATAACAATAATGATGATGGGAGTTACCATTTATTTAGTGTTTATTCTCTATTATTATCTATCAAGTATCATGGTGAGAGATTTGAGTGGATTACCACTTTTAATTTGCCCAAAAACTTTTCAAAGAAAGCCCTATTATTATTTCCATTACATAACATAGGATATTGAAGTTTAAAGATGTCAACTCTCTTGCTCACATCATTCACATTATTTCAGTGGAATTGGGATTCAACCCAGGGCAATCCTACTGTATGTTTATGCCATCTTTCTCAGGTGTTATTAATTCAAATTCAGCAAAGAAAGAAATAGAACCCCATCTATATGCAGAAATAACCCTTTCCAGCTGGCTAGAAGTATTACTACCATAGAACAAGAGGCTTAAATCATAGCATGAAATAAAAGGCTACAGCAATATGATTTGTTTCCAGAAGATTTTGGAATTATTCCTCTATCTCCCAAAACAAATGACTGGTGTAAAAATTCTCAATGGGTACTTTCTGTAAAGTCCTTTACAAGCTTTATTTAACTGGGCATAAATACTCATGAAAAGTTATGTCCTGAAATGTGGAATCCTGAAAAGTTGTGTCCCAAAACCTTTCCCTGCCACTCCCAAAACCTAACAAAGTGCTATAGAGTTAAATATCAGATATCAAAATAGCATTACTGAAAATTTCAGTCACTTTTCTTCCACAAAAACTCAATGCCATCCATACAAATATCACCTAATTTATCCTCAGCATTCCAAAGAAAGTTATTGGCATTATTAGAAAATTTTACTGAGGGAGGAAGTAGACAGAATCAGAGAAAAATCAAAAAGGTCAATGAGAAAAATGCATTTAATTATTTTTTCTATTTTTAAATTCAAAATGTTCCTCTCACATGATCAGTAACAACTATAACCATGTAGCTTACTCTATAAGGCTTCAAATATACTTTCACTGGAAGATTATTATAATTCAAATCCATTCAGTGCTGCTTCACTTTTGTAATTTGTTACTTAAGATTAAATAGTTTGCCCTGCACCTATTTTAATGACATAGCACATTGATAACATTTTCACTCATTTAAAGCTATGTTTACTGACAGAGCCTTAGCACCAAAAATTCTAAAAGGCAATCTTCACACATTCAAATAGCCTGAAAAGTAATCGATACAGCTTAACCCCTTGCTAGTTCTGAATTTGCCAAATTTAAGGTCACAGAATTTTAAAATTTCATACTTTAAAAAAAAGTTGATAGAAATACATCTGTGGGGGGAAGATGATACACTCAAGGTCACAATGTGCCAATTCAATCTTTGCTCCAACACTCAAGATGCAATCAGGCTGATGTTTAACTGGATTTTGCCTGGAGTTTTCTTAAGGGAACTGTGAAAACTTTATTACAAAAGATGGTAAAGTTGTCAGTGACAGGAAAATCAGGGGGTCAACAGAGGTAAAAAGAGAAAGGAGGTATTTAAATAGAAGTGAGAATCAGTATGTTGTCAGTAGGAATCTAAACTGACATGTAATTTCTAAAGACCCCCAACAAGAAAAGAATAAAAGGTACTTTTGAAAGAAAAAAAACACACAAAACAGCCAGAGAGGTGAGACATAGCCATTTTGATGGGGAGGGGGGGTGTGTGTCTAACTATACAATGAGGTCATCCTATCTCCCGGAAGTGACACGTAATCACCTGCTTTGCACTAGCTCCGCCCCTTCCTCCAGAGGTCCCGCCCCTCCGCCAGCCGCCGGGAGGGTGTTAGGGGGCGTTTCTCCAGGAGGAAAGCTGTGAGCTGCGACGCTGAGGAAGGGGACCCCAAAACGTCTGGCACTGCCCCCTCCAGGGATCACTTTGGACCGCCTCACTCGTCCCAGCAGGGTTCAGAAACGCCGAGGGGTCAACCTGATGGGTTTCGGGGTCAACGGAAGAGGGGAAGGGGAGCCCTGGCGGGGAGAACCCCCCGGCCCCCCGCCCAGCAGCTGAGGCATAGGAGGGCGGCCATCTTGGCCGGGTGGGTAGGGCTGGGGAGCTGCGGGCGCCGTGTGATTGGGGGGCTCGCCCGGAAGTGACGCCGGCTACCCGGAAGCGGAGGGGGTTCCCCGGCCCACTCCCCCCCTCGTTCGTTCGCTCCCCCGCTTCCTCCCCGCCCCCCTTCCTCTCCATTCGTTTTTTCCCCCCCTCCCCGTTCCCTGCCTTCTTTTTCCCCCCCACCCGTCCCTCCCCCCCCCAACCTCCGGAGCTGGGAAGAGAGTCAAGATGGCGGCGAAATCCGATGGCGGTGGCGTGGGGGTGGGCTTCGCCCAGCTGCACAACCTGGACGAGGCGGTGGGCAGCGGCGGCGAGGAGGACGGGGAGCCCGGGGGAGGCGGCTGCGGCGGCGGCGGCGACGGCAGCGAGCCGGGCGAGAGCAGCTCGCTGCACATCTGCCACTGCTGCAACACCTCCTCGTGCTACTGGGGCTGCCGCTCCGCCTGCCTGCGCTCCCTCCTGGGCAAGAAGCCGCGCCGCAACGCCGCCGCCGCCGCCGCCGCCGACGGGGGGGACCAGCCGCTGCAGCCGCCCGGGGCCGCCGGCGCCGACCGCCACCCCCCGACGCCCTCGGCCGCGCGGCCGCCGCCGCCGCCGCCGCCGCAGGTGGAGCGGCCGTGGCTCGACTGCCTGTGGATCGTGCTGGCGCTGCTGGTCTTCTTCGGGGACGTGGGCACCGACCTGTGGCTGGCCCTCGACTACTACCGCAAGGGGGACTACCTCTACTTCGGGCTGACCCTCTTCTTCGTGCTGGTGCCGTCGCTGCTGGTGCAGAGCCTGAGCTTCCGCTGGTTCGTGCAGGACTACACGGGCGGCGGACTGGGCGCCGTGGAGGGGCTCAGCAGCCGGGGTCCCCCCATGATGGGGGCCGGCTACGGCCACCACGGCGCGGCCCGCGGCGGCCCGGGCGCGGGGGGCTCGGCCACGCCGGGGGCGCAGCGCCTCTGCCGCCTCTCCGTGTGGATCTGGCAGTCGGTCATCCACCTGCTGCAGATGGGGCAGGTGTGGAGGTAAGAGCACTGCGGGGGTGGGGGTGGGGTTGGGGGCTTGGCCGGCGGTCCTGCGTTAAGGGCCCCGCCGGGGGGCGAGGCCGGGGCCTTTGGGGGGCGCGCGTTCCGCCCTCGAGGTGCCTCGCCGGTGGGCCCCTCGGCCGGGCCGGGCCCGGGGTCTTGGAGGAGGGGCTTGACGCGCACTTCCCCTGGCGTCTCCCGAAGACCCATCTTTCTGATCTGGATGGAACCTTGGCCACGCCTTTTGGCCCAGGGAGGCCCGAGTCCCGCTGTGTGTCTGCATCCTTGGTTCGCACTTAGCAGGGACCCTGCCTCATCCTTCCCCTCCCCCCCCATCTCTGTAGACCTCCGTATCCCCGTCGTCCCTTTTCCCCCGTATCTTAAGATAACCCTCTGCTAGAGCTTTTGATCTGCACCCCAGCTCTTCTCTTGGGGCGGGGTGGTGGTGGTGGTGGTGATGGTCGGGGGGAACCTTCCTTCCTCCACCCGGTTTGCACTCGGTTTTGTCCCCCGGTGAGACATCTTCCCCTCTTCCCCCGTCTGCTCTCCGCAGTGGCCTGTGCGGGGCCCTGTGCAAACCCCCTGGCTGCCTCTTTATTTAGCACTCCCTTCTTCCACGCCCCCTCCCCTCCCCCTTCCTGCAATCCCATCCCCGGCAAATGATTCCAAACCGCTGCCCTCCTTGAAGGAAAAAAATGACTTCTTTTTTTTTTTTTTTTTTCCTGGATTAGACGTGCCCTTTTCTTAGTGACAGGTAAAATTGTGTGGTGTGCGATGAGTGTAAGCGTTTGTTTTTAATTCTCCAGAAAATCAGTTAGCCACCCAGACACCTATTCTGATGGAACCTTGGTTTTGGCAGCCAGGCCAGTGTGTGTAGGTGATGCACGTCTACACGAGCCCTGAGCTTGGCCCTGCAGCACTTTCGAAACCCTTTTGTAAATTTCCCGTGTGCCAGGTGAATCCCTCAAACACCATTTGCAGATGTTCTTTCTGCCAGCAGCCTTAAATGGCTAAACCAAGGAAATGATCCTATTAAAACCTGGGTAAATCTGTGCTCTCAAACTTAAATCAGCTCGAGTGTATTTTGGGAACAGTGAGTCGTAGGTAAGAGCATTTTCAAGAGAGGGAAAAAAAAATCGTATTGAGGATGAATTACACAGAGCTCTTGAGGTAGATTGCTTCTGTGAGAAGACATTTTGCCTTGATTGTTCTGACTCCTCCACCTAGTAGGAGATTTCAGGTGCTCAGTATTTTAGTTAACTAAGACCAAGTTCGTGTCTTTTGAATGTTTATGCAGATCTCTGTTCGGTATTTCAAATAAAAATGACTCAGAAAGCGTGGATTGAGTTAAGGGAATCTTGAAAGTGGCTGTAAGAACTCTGTCCCATAAAATTTACATGCAAATTCTGAATAGGAGACGTGTGAGTGGCTTCCTGGTCCAGCCAGCGTTGTTTATTGGTGTTCCTGAATTGAACCAAGCAACCTTTTTTCCCAGCTGTATTTTCTGTAGATAATTTGTTTCCTGCTGATAATTTTATAAGAAGAGGGGGAATGAAATTGGAAAAAATGTAGTTGACTTTTAGTTATTTTGAGCATAGCTTGTGGTGAAGTAAAATTTTGAAAAATATTTTGAATTTGAAATCTAAACTTAACATCCATAAACGGAATACTGAATCTAAGGCACTGTGTTTGATATTGGGGATACCTATTTTGATTTCTTGCAGCTTGATAAGGTATAAAGGAATACAGGGGGAGAGGGTCAAAAACTGTGGAGAAGAGGAAGATTTTGAAATAGTAGCAAACTTTAACAGCATGTATTTAATAACTGAACAAGCTGAAGTCACTTCTCTCTCTCCATGTCTTAGACTCCTGAGTGTGGGCAATCAAAAGCTTGGTGTCAGGTTAAAATTCCTGAGAGAATTGTTTCTAATGTAATCCATCCTAGCTATTTATTAGGAGCAAGCTTTCGAGATATAATGAAATTGGAGTTGAGTTTCACAAAATTTTTAGGTAGGGTCATTTTCCCTCAACCAACCTAAATCTTAATTGTATTTGGGCAGAATAGAAGCCCAGATTTTGGAACAAACTGACAAGTACATTGTAAGTGTAAATTTAGCTTTTATGGTTGTTTAAAAGGGCAGTGCATTATTTTCCCAGACCTTCATTGATATTTCAAGGTCTGCAGATACACACACACACACACACACACACACACACATTTGTTTTTTTGTTTTTTTTTAAAGTATGTTTTTATTGATTTCAGAGAGGAAGGGAGAGGGAGAGAAAAACATCAGTGTTGAGAGAGACTCATTGATCAGCTGCCTCCTGCACACCCCCTCTGGGTATCAATCCACAACCTGGGCATGTGCCCCCACCAGACTTGAACAGTGACCTCCTGGTTCATAGGTCAATGCTCAACCCTGAGCCACGCTTGCTGGGGTGCTATTTGGTTTGTTTTAAAAGATGCATGTGATTTTATTGTCTGAATTATTTTAGTCTTTTTTTTTCAAGGTTATATGTCTCAATATTTCATTAAGTTTTAAAAGTATAATGTACTAAAAGAGATGCTAATTCAGTGAAGTTATTTATTCTAACATAGCAATACTTAAGAGGAAATACTTTCCGAGGAAGGATTTTATTTTGATTTTTTCCAGGAGGCTGGTTGTGCTTGAAACACTCCAGGAGCAGAGTCTGCTCTTTAATACCTGCAAGGCATGTGGTTTGCATAGAAATTCATATGGAAAGCTTAGGAGAAGGGGTTTTATTTCTTTTCTTGTTTTAATCTCTTGGCAAATTACTTGTCAGTGTGTATAGACATACATCATCTCAGTGTTTACTGCAGCTCCTTTGGGGTTACAGTTGTTCTCTTATTCATATTAATTACTTGAATTTTGCTATTTTATGTGGTCATGCTATATAAAGGTTAAGATCTAAGAATTAAATCATTGATTTGGGCCACATAAGAAAAGATGTTGGTGAAGTTGTACATAGTTAAAACTGATTCCACTAAACCATGAGTATCTGTCTCTTCACATGCTTTTGTTTTTTTTTAAATGTAAAATTATTTGACTTTGGCTTGGACAAAGCACAGTACTTAAGAAGATTTAGTTTCCCTTTATAGTAAGGTGGTAAACTTCTATGCATGTTGACTTTCTTTTCAAGATGGAAAATCTGGACATCTCTTTCATCAAAAAACTTTGCAGAATGTAGGAAAGTATTTTTGGCTGGGCCAAAATTGGGGCATGGAAGGGTAGTCTGTAGGATGACTTGGTCATGACCCTTCTTTGCATAGCACTACTGGGATTATTTAAAGCATCTTTTACCCTCACTAGTTAACATGTATCTTCCTTTGTAGCTGTATGTGATCTATTTTGCAGGTGCTTTTCCTAGGGGTAACAGGTATATGAGTCACTCACACTGGGAATATGAGTCACACTGGGCCTTAATTCAATGCAATGTGTTGTTATTGGAAAGTGAGATCATTTTCTTGGAGGGTTAAACTTTAGGGACATTTTGATTTAATTTGCATGTTGCATTGTTGTATGTAAGTTTTTCCTTCAACATATTAGCCTTTCTTTGCTTTTGTGCTACATTGAGTGCTTAAGTGTGTTGGCAGTTCTCTGCAGTCTAGAAGCAACAGTTCTTTGAATTTTCATCTTATGACATAGCTAAATCACTAATCTCCCTTTTTATTTATATTTCTTATGAGTATGCTTTCACCCTTCTGTTTTACAAAGTAAAAGAGGAATTGCTTAAGATCTTAATGGTATTTGTGATTTTTAAAGGGAATATCATCTTCCCTTTCTCTTGGGGGATGAGATGGGTTAGAGGATTGCCTTCAAGGGAGAAAAAAGAAAAAGGAGCTTCAAATATTATAATGGCATCACATATCTGAACAGTAAAGCTTTGTTTTACTATTTTTTTGTTTGTTTTTAAGACTTTGGTCGTAGGGACACAGCTCTCTAGATAATCAGCAGTAAATGTTGCTGGGCCGGTGAAGAGGTAAATATACTTTTTAAATGTGTGGGGATTCTTGGTATGCTATGGGGCTTTGTTCTTATTAAATATTTTAGAATAGTGTTGTTGTTGTTTTTTGTTTTTGTTTTTAGAATAGTGGTGTTTTAACTCTGGCCGAGAATAGAACATATTACAGCTTTAAAAAAATACAAAAAGAAAGAAATGCTCTAGCATTGCTGGGCCGGCTGAAGAAGAATCCCAAGGTGGGACCCAAGCAGTGTTATTGTTAGAAGCTCCACAGGTGGTCAGATGTGCAGCCAGGTTTGAGAAACACATTTAGAATTGGGTTTTAGGCTTGTTTCATCTGGAGATTGTTATTGGATTTGTTCTTAATAAATATGGACAATAAATATGATGGAACGATTGGGAATGGAATAATTTGGTACTCTGAAGTTTGGTTCCTGGACAAAACCATAACAAAATGACTTTACATTGGAAACACGCATGTCTAAAAGCACTCGGGGCTGTCTCCAGTGTGTGCACTTATGGTACTCAATGTTTTTTCCTTTGAGCCCAAGTATGCATCTTACTTTTTTAAAGGATTCCTGAATTCAGAGCAGTATTCAATCAGTGTTAGCCCACTTCTCTGCCTTTTATGTGATTCAAATAGTGCTTTTATGATTATGTTGAATGTAAAAGGTATATTTTAATTTTAAAGTGATTCTCTTAAGTAGGCTTGAGGTAAACATAACTGGGATTATAAGAGGCATTGGACTAAGCAATCTGTAATATTCCTCTTTCTCTAAGATCTTGTGATTTAAGAAATTTATTCTTGTGGGGCTGGTGGACTAGTTATAGTTACATTAAAAGATTATATACACGTGTGTGATTATATATATGTGTGTGTGCCTGTATGTCTGTTTAAAGGGGGCTTTATATGTCTGCCTGTTACTGGGCAGGAATTTCATTATTATAAAAATTGTTTTTCACTGTATCCATAAATTTAATGGAATTCTGGTTCAAAATTCAATGGAATTTTTGAGGAGAAACTTGAAAAAATTGAGAAAAGTAAATGTGTTTTTAGTAAAAGTAACCTTGAAAAAAAAAAGTTGAGATTTACGTTATTTGAAAGTGGATGTGCTTTAAAGTATTAATAATTTGAACAATGTGCTTCTGGCAGAGGAATTAAGCATATAGGTAATGAAGCAGAAAAAGCGAAATAAATTGACAGGTTCATGGGAATTTAGACAGTAAAGGTAGCATTTCCAATCAGTGAATGGGAACAAGATCATTTAACAAATGATATTGAGGCAATTGACTATCCAGTTAGGGGGAAAAGTTGATCTCTATATAAACAAAAATTCTAAAAGAATGAAAGATGTAATAAAATATTAAACTGTAAAAACTCTAGAAGAAAGTGTAAGATGCCGAATCCGGTTTGGCTCAGTGGATAGAGCGTCGGTCTGCGGACTGTGGGGTCCCGGGTTCGATTCCGGTCAAGGGCATGTACATTGGTTGCGGGCATATCCCCGCTGGGGGGTGTGCAAGAGGCAGCTGGTCAATGTTTCTCTCACATTGATGTTTCTGGCTCTCTATCCTTCTCCCTTCCTCTCTGTAAAAAATCAATAAAAATATTATTAAAAAAAGAAAGAAAGTGTAAGATAATAATTTTATGATCTTGCAATGGGCAAGGCATTTGATACCATCAAGAATAAAGGGACCAATTTAATAACATAGAGTGTCATCTAGTTATCCTCACTTGAAAAATTATAGAAAAACATGATTAGCTGTGAATTAAATTTAGACAGGGAGCTAGTACTTCCTAAAGGAGAGTGACTATGAAGAGAACAACTGTGAATTATTTTTGAGTGAACAGAAACAGTAAAAACTTGACATTTATGGTGAATTTTTAAGTAAAGGTTATGAAAAAATGCCATACTTTGAGTAAAATTGCAACTAGTGATAAAAGATAGTTATTTCCAGGATGACCTAGGAACAAAACCTCAAAATCTGTATTACAGAAGTCTAGCAGTTCAGAAATATAATAGGCACATATCAAAATTCACAAGCAGCTCGTTTCTATCTTTTATGTAATTTGCTTTGATTTTTCATACTTTACCCATAAGGTCAGTTAGTTAGGCTTATGTAATGGATAACTTCTGGACTGTTGAAAAGGTTCTGTAGGATGCAAAAATAAATAAACCGTGTAGTAAATTTTGCTGTTTTCAGCATGGATTGGTTTGCTTTTATAGTATGCTCTCTGCAAATAATTTGGGGCTAAAACTTTAGTTTACTGCCCAGGATATTTTGTTTATTTACTTCCTTTTATTCAGAAATTCTGGATTTCTTGTTTAGCTCAGAATGAGTTAAGTTAAAAAAAAATCATGAAAATATAGCCTCACTTAAAAAGTTCAATGAATTGTCTGTTGCCTGAAGACTATTCACCACTATTAGAGATATTTTAACTAATTAAAAAGCAGAGGGCATTTCATGGTATCACAGGGGTAGGGAACCTTTTTTCTGCTAAGGGCCACTAGGATATTTAGAATAACATCATTCTCGGGCCATACCATATTATCAGCTTAAAAATTAGCCTGCTGTATTTGGTCAAACATTTAATTAATCACCCTGCTGCCTTGGCAGGGCCAGACCAAATGGTTTTGGCCTGTGGGCCAGACGTTCCCACCCCTGCATAAAGGGAACATTGGAGTTGAGAAATTAGATTTATCATTCTACAATTTACTAAAAACTCTGATAATAGTTTCCTCACATTGTATTTAGCAAGTAAGGAATTAAATTGATTGATCTTGAAGGTCCTTTCAATTTTAAAAAGTCTATTATGGTGTTGGTATTGTTAATGCTCTGAAGTTTTAAAGAAGGACTTTTAGACTCTAATTTGAACAATTAAAATATTTTTAAAAATGTATAGGTTTCCCAGGAATTGTTTGAAGTCCTGTCATATGTTATTTTGACTTACTGTTAAATAAATTCTCCTTATTTTTAGTCACTTTGCTTACTATAAAGCATATATATCTCTCCTGTTAATGTTAACATTTATAGTAGATTAGACTTCTTGAGAAACTTGTTATGCTGGTTTATTAGCTAATTTTGTGAATTTGCAATTTTAGGTAAAATGAAAGTATTTTACATTGCTTATTTTTTTTTATAGTTTTCTGTTTAAAAAAATTCTTTTTTTAAAAGAGCAAACAAGATTTTATTGACTGCATAAAAACACCTTAACTAGTAGGACAGTGAAACAAAGAAGGGCATAGAAGACGCAATAGGAGAGCCCAGGCTGGGCTGCTCTGGCTCAATGAGAAGTCAGAGAAAAGGGGACCTTGGAGACAGGTTCACTGGGGTTACCCCAGGATGAGCTGCCACTACCCATTGCTCCTCTGGTTGCAAGTCTCATGGGGTCCCTTGGAGTTTAGGAGATAGATGCCTATGGGGGGGGGGGTAGATCTGGTATATCATATTATCTTATATACCTTAAAACAAACCACAGTGTCCTAAGGTATTTTGCATATTGCTAACAAAAAGTTTCTTCTTGTACAGGTATAAATATCACTTTTATCCTGAAATATCAAACAAGTAGTTTTTAAAATAACTTATTTTGAGTATAACATTTTGCTTTTTTTTGTTAGGAAGCTATTTCTGTTTTATCTTGGTCATCCATGGTAGACCATGTTTTGTATACTCATCATTCATGTCTAGGAAGAAATTTGAGTAGTTCACAGAAAGGTAAACAACAGTTTTCTTCACAGTACTTTTGGAAGAGAGGTAGAGTGATTATTGATAATCCCGGCTGGATACTCATAGGTACATCAAATGGAAATTTTCTTTTTCACCATTATACCCCCTTTTCATTCCATCTTAAATATACTGGAAACATAAAGAAAGATGGCAAAGGTGAGGAAAACACTAAATCCATGGCATGGGAAGCCTGCCAATAAAAGAGCGCTGGCTGGGAATTAGGAACCCAGGTTCCTCCAGACAGCAGACACACTCCACCTTCTCTCTTCAGCCATGTTTCTTAGAATGGTCAGAGAACCCTCTGCTTTGGAATAGGCCCAGAGCTTGTTAAAATGTGGATTTATGGGTCTACCACAGGACTAAGGAACTAAGAGCCTTAGAGTTTAGGGCCAGGGAATGTGTATGTTTGCTCAGTTTTTATTATTAGAATTTTAAAAAAATTTATTTTATTGTTTTTTACAGAGAAGAAGGGAGAAGGATGGAGCGTTAGAAACATCGATGAGAAAGAAACATCAGTCAGCTGCCTCCTGCACACCCCTACTGGGGATGTGCCTGAAATCAAGATATATACCCTTGACTGGAATCAAACCTGGGATCTTTCAGTCCGCAGGATGACTCTCTATTCACTGAGCCAAACTGGTTAGGGCTATTGAAACTTTAAAGCATACAGACTAGAAAGAGAAGTATTTTAATTAAAAAAAATTTTTTTTCCAGAGGAGAAGAGAGAGGGATAGAGTTAGAAACATCGATGAGAGAGAAACATCGATCAGCTGCCTCTTGCACACCCCCTACAGGGGATGTGCCCGCAACCAAGGTACATGTCTTTGACCGGAATCGAACCTGGGACCTTTCAGTCCGCAGGCTGACGCTCTATCCACTGAGCCAAACCGGTTTCGGCAAGAGAAGTATTTTGAGCACCTAGATTCAGTAATTAATATAGACATGTGTTTAACATGTATTATGCAGTTGTATCTCTCCATACTTCACTTCAGACAGTAAATAGAGTAATTCTGCAAAGATACAATATCATTACCCTATCTAAGAAAATTAACAATAATCCCATAATTATTCCATAATTCTATAAAATCATCTGGTAACTGCTCCACATTCAGATTTGTCCAGTTGTCCCCAGCCATATCTTCTATTGTTTTTTTCACCTGCAAACAGAGATCTAATCTAAATTCATGTATTGCCTTTATGTTTCTTTAATTCTAGAACAATCCTCATACATTTTTTTCCTTTATGACATGAACCTTTGCAGATTCTAGGCCCGCTTTTTTGTATTGCCTAATTGTTTCCTACATGTGTTGTCTACCTTCTATATTATAGGTAAACTGTAAGTTGCATCTAGGGTCTTGATTATATCCAGACTACATATTTTAGTCAAAAGTACCACTTATACTTTATATATGCATTGTATCAGTAGGCACATGATACCTCATTCATCCTACTATTAGCAATGCTAAGTTTACCTCTTGATTAAGGCTCTGACTGCCAGATAAAGGTACATTTTCCTGATTGCAATCAGTAAGTAACTCATGGGGTAATATTTTGAAAAGATGTCACTATGCTGTTTCCTAGTAACCTTTTACCTAGTAGTTTTAGTGGCCATTGAGAATCCTTGCTTGAATCAGTTATGAAATTATTGGTGGGAAATGAGATATTTTAAACAAGATTTCTAGTAATTCTTCCCTTCTCTAAAGTTTGAGAGCCATTTGCTCTACTGGTATCAGGACCTGAGAGAAAAAACAAATCTGTCCTGAAGAAGTTACTATATGAATGTAGGCACTGGTGTATTTTCAATGGGTTGTCAGAGTTTAAGTTTCATGTTAGTTTTGGAGGAACAGAATCAAAGTTTATGCCTCATGTTCCCTGTATTAATAACAATAAATTAAGTAAGGGCTAATAGAAATATTAGGGAGAATACAAGAGACAATTAGAAATCACCAAGGAGGAAAGGAAACTATAATATGTTAAAAATTCTCTTTTCACTAAATATTATCTCATTTAAATTTGCATATTTTTCAGGCCTATTTTACAGTTGATGGTATGAATTTAGAGAGGTTAAGTAATCTAAGTCACTTAACTGGTGGAGGAAGGCTTTGAAGCCAGATCTCACTAATGGCAAAATATGTACAGTTTTTGTACATCAGACTTCTCTTTAAATGGTGACGAGGCTCTTCTCACCAATTACTTGGCTTCACTGTGGGATTTTGCTGTTCTGGCTTATTGAAAGTGGAGGAATGATATTCTTGGACCACTGGGATCTCTCAAGGAGCAAGTTCCTTGAGACCCCTGCAGAGACTAGGATAGGCTTACGACTCTTTTAATTGATTATAATCACTAGTGTGATTCAGATTATTTTCAGCACTTTACCCCAATCTCTTTCCTAAGGTAGACACACCTTCCAATCCTGTGATATTCCACATTAGAAGGAATTTTTAGGGTGGACAATATCCTCTTGGCCACTCTTCATTCCTGCAGGTCTCACCTAAATGCTGTACCCATATGTTGGTGGTTCTCTGTTGACCTGTTGGAAATACCAAGAGCAGCAACACCTCTTTCCATAAGGGCTTAAAGCATTTGTTTTCAAACCTTGGCTGTGCATTGGAGTTACTTGGGGAATCAGATACTTGGATTCCATCATAAGAGATTATGGTACAGTATGTTTAGGATCGGCCTTACATCCTATATGTTTTATTAATCCTCACCCAAGGATACTTTTCCGTTGATTTTTAGAGAGTGGAAGGGAGGAGGATAGATAGAGAGAAACATTGGTGTGAGGGAGATACTTAGATTGGTTGCTTCCTACAGGTACCCAACCCAGGCCTGAGATTGAGCCTGCAACCAAGATACATGTCTGGACAAAAATTGAACCTGTGACCCTTCATTTCATGTTCTGACACGCTATCCACTGAGCCATATGACTAGGGCAGAACCTATATATTTTAAAAAGACTGTGTTTTCAGTAAGTTTCCCAAGCAGTAGACAGACAAGGATGAGAACCATAGTTGTAAAGGCTGATTTCTACTACAGTGTTACTTCTCAAGGAGAAGGAGTTTATATTAGACTTATTCAGGAATATTTTTTAAACTTAAGCACTGGGCATGTCAGATTCAGAGGGGTGGAATGTATAAAGGAAGCTATGACAATGATTTAATTGGAACACCGTATTTAGACAGTCTCTGGTCTTTATTCTTAGCTGGAGTGGGTTGATGAAAGTATATATTAATAAAATAGTAGCTATATTTGCTGTATACTATGGCATATGGGTTGTCATATACTATAGTTAAATTCAGGATATTGTAAAGACATTTTTAAAAACACACACATTTCTTTATTGATTTCAGAGAGGAAGGGAGAATGAGAAAGAGAGAAATATCAGTGATGGGAATCATTGATTGGCTGCCTTCAGCACGTCCTCCACTGGGGATCGAGCCTGCAGCTCAGGCATGTGCCCTTGGCCAGAAATGAACCTGGGACCCTTCAGTCAGCAGACCAACGCTCTGTCCACTGAGCCAAACCAGCCAGGCAAGACTTTTAACATTAAACCTATATGGCATATAACTGAATATTCCTTTGACTCAGAAGCTTCTTTGGAAGTTTGAAGAACTTCAAGGTCATTATTAACACAAATGATCACTGTTGGTATTTCAGAAGTGCCAGGTTAGAGGTATTTTACTGGGTTGGGAAAATTGATATTCAATGAGAGTTAATTTCATGTCTCAAATTTTCAGAAATGTTATATTTGTTGAAATCGGTGCCAAGGATAGGATTCATAAAAAGAAACTGGTGAATGACAGGGGAGAATTGACCTAATAGGTATTAAATGAATATCAATAGAGATGGAAGTGAAGGGAGTAGAGAAAAATGACTTACCTACATTTTGTTTGATAGATCATGGTGTTGAATAGCTAGGGGAGTGGATCGGAAGGGGTCATATAGTGTTTTATTTTACTACTTCATGCTGGTAAGGACACCTAAAATCTACATACACTAAAACAATATTCTTTTGAGCTCCATCTAGGAATGTGCTGTGGCAGTGGTGAGAAAACCCAAGGTCCTGGGGGAAGCTCATCAGAAATCCTAGGAGAGGCAATGGCTGGCAGAGATGGGACATAGGATATATAAAAGCAAGTACAGTGTAGAGTGGGTTGGAGTCTCTGTGATCCTGGATCAAAATGAGCAAAACTCCAAAGCTGTCATTTTGCTTGGTCATAAGGAAGACAGTTTTGGAGATGTCAACTAAATAGTAGTTATAAATAGCCCTGTATATTTAGGATGCTTCCATTTTGCCTTCTGTAAAGCAGTTTTCATTAAAGCTGACTCTGAAGGAACAGATTATGCCTTGCAATAAAGAATTTATGTATTCAAAATTTAAGCAAAATGGTTTTGCTGAGACCTAGTGGGAAATGGTGGGCCTTCGGGTTGGAAGAGAAGAGATTCTACGGAAAGGATCTGTTACTCCATTTGCAGATTAAGCAAAAATTGTCAAAACAAAACCGACGTTAAAAGCAATTACATCTGTATGAAGCATTTTTGGACTGTATTTGAAGTTTTCATTATTTGATAGGTACCACATAAATTTTAGATAGTTTTCAAGGTATAGTAATGTAGGGTTAAAGGAGATGATATTTGTCAGGTACATTACAGGATATTGAATGGGTCGCTATGAGATCAGAGTTTGTCATTTTGCCTATTTGCTTGCCATTTGCAGCTCACCATTTCAGTTTGTGGTATGCTCATATTTACCATAATGTGATATATGCATTCATGAAAAATCTCTCATTTTGCAAAATCACACTAAAAATAATAGTGCTGTAGAAATATAAGATTAAGGTGAGACTACTTAAAAAAGTGTAACCCTGAAACCAGAGCATTAACAAATACATGACAATCCAAATAAGAATGCTAGCACAGTAGGTGGTGACATATGCACTCAGTATCATGCCTAGGTGATTCCAGGCTTTTTTTTTATTTTATCCTGGAACATGCTTTTTTCCCCTTTTGATATGTAGATTATAATAGGGATTAGCTTCTTTGGGAGGCCACTGTCACCAAAATTAAAGCTCTGATCCATGGTGTAGCTTCTTGTGTGCCCACAGCATCATCAGGTAATGAAACAACAGATATTGAAGCCACTAAGTCAGCTGTCAGTGCTTGTACCAAAGGGAGGCACTTTGGTAAGATGCTCACTGTTTTTCTTAAAGTCTTTATTATTTCCCATTATTTGCGAAAAATCTTGCCTTTGATAGCTTCAAACATTAACATGCTGGGAAGATTCACTCGTGAACCAACGTTCTTTCCTCATCACACTGTTGTCATTTGCATTTGCCAGTCATGTGTTGAAGGCATCCATGTTACAGAAGCATGCACTGTGGCATGAATGATATATTTTTGAGTCTGTGATGGTGTCAAGATGTAGCTCTTGAAAATGTCAAAGTTCTATTGTTTGGAAAGTTCTAGTTTTGGAGATATTGCAGTGTTTTAAGGTTGAGTGAAATATATTGTACTCATGCTTTGTTGGCCCTTATATACAATAAAGAAGTGAAGAGGAGCTGTTTCAATCCACTTTTAAATTTCTGCTTTTGTAACATAGTCATTAGATGGAATGTGATAATGTCTCAATGTCATATCAACACTTGAACTACATATATGGAGCAGGAATGATTTTAAACTTTATTTCATTTGAAAGAGGGTTATAGTAAGGCTTTAAATTTAAATTCATCTGAGCATACAGTAAATAGAAAAAAAAATGCAATAGTAGCCAGTTGTCAAGGACAAGACTGATGGGTAGAATAAACAGACAGCTTACAGCAATATAAACAATCTGTTTTCAAAGTGTTTTTCTTTTTTCTTTTTTAAGGATGCTTGGGAGCACTTCCAAATTAAGTAGAAGTTACTTAAATATGAAAGGCAGTGAATATACAACATGTTTGTTAGTGACTATTCTAGTGTTTCCTCAACTATAATAACACAAATTTCATTAGCTTAATACATAGAAACGTATTGTCGACTGTGGGTCCTCTGGCAGATGATGGCTTTGATATCCTTTAGGGACTCAACACTCTCAGCATTCAGCCAGTGAAAAGAAAGAAAATGTGGAGAGCCCCGGGTGAGCCATGTACCCCAGGGGGCCATGTGCCCCAGGTGAGCCGTGTGCCCCAGGGGAGCTGTGTGCCCAAGGGGGGCGGTGGGACCTGGGGAGCCGTGTACACCGGGAGAGCCGTGTGCCCTGGGGAAGCGGTGGGACGGGGGGGGGTGTGTGTGAACTGGAGGAGGAGAGGATTCTATTCGTGTGGTCCTGAGACATTTGGACAGTCTGCAGCCATTAGCTACAGAACACTCTGTTGTATTTCCCTACAAAAACAAATGAGAGAGAGTGTCCCACTTGAAATTCATATACGGAAAAAAAAGGAAAAGAGAAGGAAAAAAAATCTGAGGAATAGAATAAAGTGGTGAATATAGTAGAATCAGGGGCAAAGAAGGGGAGTAGACTGATAATTATCAGGAGGATAGGGGGTGGGGAAGCAGTGAGAGACTGGATTGAAATCGTATAACCAATGGATGAAGACCATTTGGGGAGAGATGATAAGGGCAGAGGGTGGGAAGGGAACTGGGTGGTAGGGAGCTTTGGGGGAGAAAAAGGAGAAACAATTGTAATAATCTGAGAAAGATTTATTAAAAAATATATATAAAAGGAAAAAAAGAAAGAAAATGTAGAGAAAGAATAATTGCTTCTTATAATCCCTAACTTTAAGTGACACACATCACTTGTGGTGACATTCTATTGTAGAGAAGTAGGAGGCTGGGGAATGTAGTTCTGCTGAGGTAACGGTTTTGTATAATTCTGTGCTTAGTCCAGGTACCCTTCAGTCTTCAGATTAAAATAGGTTTAGTGTCTGTGTTTGTGTGGGCGCGTGTGTACTATTGATTAAAGGGTAAAAGAGAAAATTTCTTGTTTAAAACTTTGATTTATGTTTTAATTTAATATTTTACAATATACGAGCCATGTTAGATCTCTCTCTCGTTGTGTCTTTTAAAAAAATATAGAAACTCTTTTTAGCCTGAGTATCATACAGAAACAGCCCATCCTCTATTTCAATTGATCAGGTAAAACAAAAATTTAAATTAGATTTAAAAAATATAACAAAGTTTAATCATTTTAAGTGTGATCCATATTAAACTAAAATATAATGAAATAATACTAGAATTTTAAATAAATTTTCTCCAGATGAAATTACACTAAGGTAAAATGGCTTTCAGAGACGAAATAAAAAGCACTATGGCTCTTATGCTTGAGGCTTGTCAATTTTCAAGTTTTAAAAAATATTTCATCTGGTTTAGGACAGTTTGGGATATGTGACCACAGCTAATGTAACTTTAACAAACCATGTCCTGTGCCTGGAGACCTTGTTCTGCACTATTACCCAGTTACTACTTTTACTAGTAGAAGTCACTCTGTTTTTAATGTGTTAATTTACAGGCCACCAGACATATAACCTAAAATTTGTGCAAAATTTATACCTAAATGTGGAAATTTATACTAACTTTATATGACTAAAGCTTAATAAATTCTGTTTGGTTTGTGTGTTAATAACCACATGAATTTAAATCACCTAAAATTACCTTGAAAAGGTGTTAAAGCATATAAATTTAATGTTAAACTGAAACCAAAATGTTTTCATCAAAACGTCAGAATATTTTATACGTTCTTATAGAAATCCATACAATATTTAAAAAATACTGCTACTCTAGTATTGAAGGTTTAACAGTTAATGATTTTAAGATATTCTTTTAATTTCAAACATTATTTAGGTTACATGTTCTGATATTCTTAATTGGCTTTTTAAAATTAGGTTACTAAACGTTAATAAATATATGTTCATTTAGAGACTATTAGTTAATAATTAAAGTTCCTCTACATAATCTTACCACTAGTTGAAACTGTACTGGTGGTTTAGATAAAGATCCTTGATTTTTTTTCTTTCTTTTTAAAAATATATTTTATTGATTTTTCACAGAGAGGAAGAGAGAGGGATAGAGAGTTAGAAACATCGATGAGAGAGAATCATTGATCAGCTGCCTCCGGCACACCCCCTACTGGGGATGTGCCCGCAACCAAGGTACATGCCCTTGACTGGAATCGAACCCAGGACCTTTCAGTCTGCAGGCCAACGCTCTATCCATTGAGCCAAACCAGTTTCGGCTGAGTTTTTTTCTTATAATCTAAAATCTCTGACCTATATGGTTAATAAGTAATTAATATTTTATTAGACTATTGCACTTGAGAGATACAACTGAAAATTATAGTTAGAATAAAAGTTTATACACTGAGTGACTCTGTTTGAACCTGATCAAAATAAGTACTGTTACATCCATGGATCCCAGAGCATAATGCTGCTGTAGATGTTATAACGCTTACACTGTGTTTAAAACCTCTTTATTGGGTGGTGGGCACATGGTGCAATGTACAGATATTGTAACATAGAAACCTACACCTGAAACTTTTATGTTCATGTTGACCAATGTCACCCCAATCAATTGAATGAATAAATATTTTTCTAAAAACTGAATTAAAAATTGTTATTTATTGATTTTAGAGATAGAAAGGGAAAAAAGAGAAAGAGGGAGGAGGGGAGAGATAGAGAGAGAGAGAGAGAGAAACATTGATCTGTTTCATCCATGTATTCATTGGTTGCTTTTTTTATGTGCCCTCACTGGAGATCAAATCTGCAACCTTGGCATATCGGGACAGTGCTCCAACCAACTGAGCTACCCTGCCAGGGCCATAAATCTTTTCAATTTTCAATTCATAAAGCTCACTTGGGTAGACTCTCCTAAAATCTGATTTAGTGGCATTATAGTAATATTAATTAACACAGACCCTAGGATATTTTCTTAAGATCAAGTAAAAAATGAATTGCTTAACTTTGAATAATAATTACTCTTGATTGACAATGATATAAACGGAAATAATTTTTAAATCCAAAAAATAACACCTCATACCTATTTGGAAAGCTTCTATAAAAAGACTAAAAAATAACAATATTGGTGAGAATATGGAGAAATTGGGATCTTTGTGCACTGCTAATGGGAATAAATAGTGTAGCCATTGTGGAAAACTGTATGGTGGTTCTTCAAAAAGTTAAATATGGATTTACATGTGATCCGGCAATTCCATTTCTGGGTATATACTCAGAAGAATTGGAGCCAGGTACTTGAAGAGATATTTATATACCTATATTCATAGCAGGATTATTTATAATAGCCAAAAGGTGGAAGTAATCCCAGTGTTCATGAATGGATCATGGATAAACAAAATGTAGCACATACATATAATGGAATAGTATTCAGCCTGAAAAAGGAAGACAATTCTGACATATGCTACATCATGGATGCACCTTGAGGACATGCTAAGTGACATAAGCTGGTAACTAAAGGACAAATACTGTGTGATTCCACTTTTACGAGGTACCTAGAGTAGAGTAGCCAGATTAATAGGGACAGAAACTATAATGTGATTGCCTGGGGCGGGGAAAAGGAGGAATGGAAAGGCTGAGATGATGAAATGAGTTGTATGGATGGATGCTGGTGGTAGTTGCACAACAACGTGAGTGTACATCATGCCACTGAACTGTACCCTTAAAAATGGTTAAGGCAGTAAATTTCATCTTATGTGTATTTTACCACAACTACATGAACCAACCCATCAGATATTTTCATTTCTTTCTAGCCCTACTCACAACTTAAATGAACAAACAAAATCTTTCTCTCATGCTCAATCAGAACTGTAAAGGGGAGTCTGCACATGGAACCTGAGGTGGGCTTCAATGTTGGGTAGGAATTCAACACCAGAGTTTTGAGAGGGAAGAAATAAGACTCTTATGATGCAAATATAAATATAAATGCACACACTCATTCCCCCACCCTAAAGCCCCTAAGGAAGTATTTCATTGTAATGCTACCTTGAAAACAGCTGCAGCTAACTTGGGTGGCTTGCTTGTGACAGTTCCCCAAGGTCTAGTTGGCTCAGGTGGTGGTTTCAATCTCTTACCTTTGAAATGTCTCATGAACTGAAAATAATGCAGGGGCTTATTTTAATCTGTTTTCTGTGTAGATAAAGTCCAGGTATCTAGTGGGAATTAGTACATTAATAATCAGTTATTTGCTTTTTATAAAGAAAGCATCTGTCAACTTATAGCCCAACTGTCAACCTTGGATGGCTCTTTTCTATCTAGATGCCTGCTCCTTGGGCAACTAGACTCCTGTAAGCTCAGATAGAACCATTCAGAAAGTAAGATTTAAAGAACACAGGAAGAGCTCACTTGATACTTGAACTACTATCTTTAAGAGCTTTGGCTCAGTTGTATTTACAGCCAAACTTCCAGTAAAACTAGAAGTTTTCTGTTTGATCCAAGCTCATTCTCCCCCCCAACCCCCCTTTTAACTCTCTCAGAGGTTTCTGCTTAATTTTTTTTCCTTTTGTGATTTTTCCATAGTTGGGGTATGTTGTATCCTTTTTTTTTTTTTTTTTTACAACTTTAATGTGTCTATACAAAAGTTCTTTTGGTTGAGGATCAGGTTGTACTCTTTTATAACTGCCCCGATGACTACCTGAAGTCAAAGAAGTAAGACTTTTAATGAGGTAATCTACTTTTAATACATTTATTTTCTTGGGCCACTTGTAATTTTCAAACTTTCAAAATATTAATTCTTGAGGTTGCTGTAAACTTTCAAAAGATTATACTAGAATAGACTAATTCATTGCTGTGCATGTGAAATTATTGATTTGACTGGAATACATATTTATGGTCTGCTAATAATTTTGTCCTTAATAGTATTCTTTTGGATAATCTCTCCCTCTATAAGATAGTTTCCTATTATTTTCTGCCTGTAGGTTGGAAAACCTGACTCCTATCCAGTCATATGGCTTAGTACCCTCTCTCTGCGCTGTGATGATCTATTATCTCCGTTATAAAACCAAGTACATGGGATTGGTTCCGTGTGGTTTGCAGTTAAGAAGGACCTCCAATTTCATTCCTGTTTCTCTGTTAGTGAGGCCTTGATTTGGGATGGGGGTGGGACTTACCTTGGTGTGTACATGAGGCCATTTTAATAAATTTAATAAATTTATTCTATAACAGTTTGGGAGACCAGAAGTCTGAAACCACATTGTCAGGAAGACCATGATCCCTCCAAAACTCTGGGTAGAATTTTTCTTGGCCCTTTCTTAGTTTCTGTTTTCATTGTTAAATGGCATTCTTCCTTCTGTATTTGTGTCCAAATTTTCCTTTTCTTGTAAGACACCAGTCATATTGGATTAAGACCCAGCCTACTCTCATATGACTCCATCTTAACTTACTACATTTGCAACTACCCTGTTTCCAATAAGGTCACACTCTGAGATACTGGGGGTTAGGACTTTTACATATCTTTTTGGAAGACACAGTTCAACCTATGAAACTTGTGATTTTTCTTTAGCATAAGCATAGCAGATTTTAAAATTTTCTTTTATAGTTGACTCAGTGTCAGTCTGACCAAAAAATGAAGGCATTTGGGCTTGGGTATAGATAAATCTTCAAATAGGGAAATTAGGTGTTTATGAAAGGAGCTGTAATGAAGGTTAGTTTTGCTACAGGTTAAACAGAGCCTTTGTAGCTGGATTATAATGTATAACGTTACCTGTTCCACCTAACTTCATATTATAACAAGTGGAAATATGATGGGCTTCCTTATCCATCCCTTTAGCTCTGCAGATAATGAATTTTTCTCAGTTTTCATAGTGTCATAGGCTTAGGCATTATAATTATTTGCTGAGTTCTCAGAACCTTGGTTTGTCCATTGGTAGAATGAGAATTCTACCTACATGATAGGGTTGTTCAAGGTTTGGATGAGATGATGTTGGCATAGTGTCTGACACATGATGCATTTTACTCTGTGGGAGTTGCCCTCTCCTCCTCTCCATCTTTTCTTAGCCTTGGCCATGCTCAAAGTGGCTGTCAGTGGAGCAGCTGGAGGCCGTCGCGCTGCCAACAGTAACATCTTGCTGCCAGTGGTGCCAGACTGTGCCCAGTGTTGAGCTGCCTAAAAATAGCAACCAGGAAGACAGCCAGAAGAGGTCTCTTGCTCTGATTTAGAGGCTTTTGGGGGGTGTTCTTTGAGAAAGGCATTCATGCTTTATTAAGAAGCACTAATTGCCTGTGGGTCTCAGTCCCACCTGGTGAGGTGCTGTGGGCGCCATTACACCCCGTGTGCCTGGGAGCAGACCTCGTCTACTTTCTACCAGGTTTTAAATAGTCTTTGGAATTTGCACTCAACCCAAGGTGAAAGCTTGAGGTTTTCTCTGAGCATGCATCTCTTCTTGGGCATACTTGTTGCTTTCTAAGTTTCCCAATACACATGGGTACTTTTGACTGCCCTAATTTCACAAAGCAACTCTCTTCTTGACATTTCCTCCTAGATCTCAAGTGGTCTAGTGTATGTCTCAACTGTGATCTTTTACCTCCAGTGTCTACAAATTGTTCCTCGACTTTAAAATGTTTACAAAGCAATGCCAGTTACTTCTCCAGCATGGGAGGGTTTGAGTTAGGCAAAATAGATTGCACCTGTGTCGTCCTCCAGGTGGCTCCCAGATGGGTTAGAACAGAGTTACATAATAATTTGAAAATCAGGTTGATTGTTTTTTCTGGAACCAAGGAGCAAGATCTCAGTCTGGGAAAATAGTCTGCTGCTGCACCAGAGATGGGGTAGGGCAAGGACAATTAAAAATGCCACAAACCTTGCCTACCATTTTATTTTATTTTTATTTTTATTTTTTAAAATACATTTTATTGATCTTTTACAGAGAGAAAGAGAGAGGGATAGAGAGTTAGAAACATCAATGAGAAAGGATCATGGATCAGTTGCCTCTTGCACACCCCCTACTGGGGATGTGCCCGCAACCAAGGTATATGCCCTAGACTGGAATCAAACCTTGGACCTTTCAGTCCGCAGGCAGACGCTCTATCCACTGAGCCAAACCGGTTTCGGCGTTGCCTACCATTTTAAGTGAATGCTCCCTTGATTCCATGTAGAGTTGATTGCTACAAATCTTTGTTTTTCAGAGCTCTGACAAACTTGGGTCTGACAGTTGGTGCTTATCTTTGATATTATGATATGGTGGGGGGAGCTTGGGGCTGCCTACTCCAACATTCTGACATTACCTTATCAGATTTGGTTCTCTTGTGGTAGTCCACTTTAACACCCATGGACATCATTTCATTCTACCACCTCTACAAATGCTCCAGATAGGAGGTGCCTCAATTCTTGACAGACCCTCTTTCTATATCTCCCTGGAAATCTTTGTAGTTTCTGTTAAGCTATTTCAGTATTGTTGTTGACTGAGTAGTTGTATTAATACTAGTATTTGTTCCTATTAAATATTAGACTAAATAAGTACTAAATATAAGGTTTAAAGACAGTTTGGTGCCTTATGATCTTTATATATATATATTTAAATATATTTTATTGATATTTTACAGAGAGGAAGGGAGAGTGATAGAGAGATAGAAACGTCGATGAGAGAGAAACATCAACCAGCTGCCTCTTGCACATCCCCGGAAGGATGTGCCCGCAACCAACGTACATGCCCTTGACCGGAATCTAACCCTGGACCTTTCAGTCCACAGACCGACGCTCTACCACTGAGCCAAACCGGTTTCGGTGATCTTTATATTTTAAGGCCATATATTTTTTGGATTTTTCCTCCTGTACAAATGCACTTCTGAAATAACCCAAGGCAGTGCTAACTATTATTTGATTTATATACAATTTCATAGTTATGCATTTACTGGAAAAACTAAAGTACAGCTAAAATGGTCTTGTACCTATTGGTGGATAGTATGCATTTATAACTGGTTCACAAATATCCAGTCAGCATCATTTAGTAGAACATTGGACAGCTGTCACTGCTTGTGGCTTTTTTTGTAGCCCTCTTATGTAGCATGAGATAGCATAACAGTGTGTTCAGAAGACAAATTCTAACGTTATATATGAACTAGAAGTGCCCATTTGGATAAGCCTTTAGATCCTTAAATTCAAGAATATATATCTTTCTGGTGTTCTGTGCCTGCTTTTGTTCTTGATCAATCATTTTGACACTTCATTGGGAGTCACTGGTAATTTTCAGGAGTAAGACCTAGGAGTTAACATGTTACATTTATTCTGAAGTCTGAGTTGGGGGAAAAAATAGAAAACAGTTGGTAATAAATTATGGTTTGTACTAAGTGAACCTGAGGCTGCTGTGTAGACTGTATGCCATCTTACCACCTTTTCCTTTTTGCCCCTTACCTTATTTGTCTAGGCATCAGTTTGAAATACAGTTTGGTTAAAATTCTTGCCGAAACTGGTTTGGCTCAATGGATAGAGTATCAGCCTGCGGACTGAAAGGTCCTGGGTTCGATTCCGGTCAAGGGCATGTACCTTGGTTACAGGCACATTCCCAGTAGGGGGTGTGCAGGAGGCAGCTGATTGATGTTTCTCTCTCATCGATGTTTCTAGCTTTCTATCCCTCTCTCTTCCTCTCTGTAAAAACTCAAAAAAAATATATTTTTAAAAAAATTTTTCATAAAAGCATAGGAGTTAGTTGATCTTTACTCCTCTGCTTAAATAGTTATTGCCAAAGGAAAGGTTGGATAACTTAGTATTGATATGTTGCTTCAGGGGATTTTCTTGGATTGAAGGTGTATTTTAACTCCATTGGTATATCTAGTTCTTTGGTACATTCACACATGCACACAGTGTCATTTCTGAACTCCTCATTGGGGAGTTCCTTTGTTTTGCAAATTGGTAAACAAAACTTCAGTGGCATGATTTCTTGAGTAAGTGATGGTGGTGTTCTAGTAGTCAGGTCTACTTTTCTTAAAAAAATTTTTTTTTTTTAAATTACTGATTTCTGAGAGGAAAGGAAGGAAAGAGAGAGATAGGAACATCAATGGCAAGAGAGAATCACCAGTCGGCTGCCTCCTCATGCCCCACACTGGGGATTGAGCCTGCAACCCGGGCATGTGCCCTGCGACCTCTTGGTTCATATAGGTCGACACTGAAGCACTGAGCCACACTAACTGGGCTTTTTTTTTTTTTTAATTTATCTTTATTATTGAAAGTATTACAGATGTCCCTGTCTCTCCCTCCCCCCCATTGACCCTCACCCCTCACCTTCTTCCATCTCCCCTAACTTCACACTATTGTCTGTGTCCATGGGTTATGGATATACCCTTTGAGACAGCTTGCAGGGACCTGGAGAGTATTATGCAAAAGCAAATAAACCAGTCGGAGAAGACAAGTATCACATGATCTCACTTATATGTGGAATCTAATGAATTAACATAAACTGATGAACAAAATAGATCCAGAGACGTGGAAGCATGAAACAGACTGATGAATCTCAGAGGGAAGTGGGCTGGGGGACAGAGAGTTGGGAAGAGATTAACCAAAGAATTTATATGTATATATGCATAACCCAAGGCTAATTTCTTTATAATATTTCATATCTCAGAAGTGTATTTTGAGAAACAGTTTATTACATGGTTAGAGGAGAAGAACAGTGGGTATAGTTAGAAATTAGTGGGTAAAAAAGGGGGATTCTAAGAATGAAAGACTTTCACTGTTATGACGTGTGTGTGTGTGTGTGTGTGTGTGTGTGTGTGTGTGTGTTTGTGTTTATTATTTTTAGGTCATATTCCTAATGTTTTAATGTTTGGTTCTTTTGAAAGGAACCCGTTAAAGCAGCAACTTAAAACAAGAACCTGGATTTTCACTTCATTTGATTTCATTTTCTTTTTTCCTTTCAGACCTTTCATTTTCCCCAGAGGAATCTATAGGGGAGAAGACTCAGAATAACATAAATGTAGGGGCAGCACAACCAAGGGGAAAAGGCTAACGATAGCACTGAGTAAGTGCTGGGAAAAGAGCCTGAACAGCAGTGGGGGAGAGAAGGGAAAAGTAGCAAATGCCTAGAGTAATTGACCTCATTCTAGCATGGCTGCTATGACACACAATTGCAGAGTTTGATATTGTAAAGGATCAGAGAACTGTTGGCTCTGCTTGAGGCACTTTCAAACCTCACTACTGTACCTGAATTGAAGCAGAAGCCTGCGGGACCATTGGCTTTCTGACTGTGAATAGGCCAACTCACTGGGGAAGCAAGCAGGAAGTAGTGCCGGCCTATTCTCATTCATTCTTCCCCATTGTAGACAGGGGAGATTGTAAGGGTAAAACTAAGATGAGAATGTCTCCTCCAAAAATTTATTTTTACCTTACCAGTCAGAATCATGTATCTGTAACTTGCTGAGATAGCTGGGCTGTTGACTGGTTGTCTTTTTTATGGTTGCTTTGCATGTATTTTTTCAATAAGGGCTGGGCTAGGAATAGCAGAGATTTAGAATGAAGTACAGTTTAAACTCTTCACTTAACTCTGTGACTGTAGATATCTTGGACAGGTCAGTGAACTGTGCCTCAGTTCCTCAACTGTCAAGTGAGGTAACGATAGTACTACATCTAACTCATAGGGAGAATAAATGAGTTTATGTATCTAACATGCTGAGACAGTGTGTAGCACAAAATAAGGACTGTATTAAGTGTTGTCATAAACTGAAAAAGATGAGTAAGAGCCTGTGCCAACAAAATGGATATATATTTTATCCCACCCGAAATAGTGATTCTACTAAATTCAGTATGAATTTTGTTACTCATTTATTTTTTATTTTTTGCCCTTTGATTTTATTATGGGACTTAATTTTATCATGAATGTCTATCTCCAGCAAATACTGAACATGCTCAATTATGTGAAAAAGGATAGACCTGGTCCATGAATATTTTTTAAAATATATATATTTTATTGATTTTTTACAGAGAGGAAGAGAGAGGGATAGTTAAAAACATCAATGAGAGAGAATCATTGATGAGCTGCCTCTTGCACACCCCCTATTGGGGTGCACACCCCCTACTGGGGATGTGCCCGCAACCAAGATACATGCCCTTGACTGGAATTGAACCCAGGACCTTTCAGTCCACAGGCCGATGCTCTAGCCACTGAGCCAAACCGGTTTCGGCACATGAAGATTTTTTTAATACTATGTCAGAACCTGAAAAATGACAATGACAACAAAAGAGACAAAATCTCTGATATACCAAGTCATATTTTTTCTGCAATTGTAATTATTTCTTTGAATTAAGTGCATATAGAAATAGAGTGTGCAATACATGCTACATGTGTAATGCTTATACTTTATACAAAACAGTATTTTACAAGCCATCTCATGCTTGAAAGACAGATAATTTTAGGACTGACCGTTAATTTAGCTGCCTTTCTGTGAAATTTGAAATGAAACTACTTAGTACCTTATTATAATAAAATAAATTAGAATTTTTCCTGTATTTCCACAATTGATCAGAGACACTCCTTAAGTTGTAACCTTGGTAAATCTTAAAATGTCATTTGGAAAATTAATGTCTTCTAACAAATTTGTATTAAATTTATTGAATTTTTGATAATTGTAAATGGCCTTATTTTATTAGAAGTAATATTAGCTTATGATTACTGCTTTTGCTATCTTCTATGATAATTAAAGTGTAATATGCTAATTAGACTAGGCCCAAGCCAGGGCTTCGAGGGAAGCCTGGATCCCGGATGCCAGAGGGAAGCCAGTGCCGGCAGCCAGGGGAAGGGAAGGCCTACTCTTGCACAAATTTTGTGCATCGGGCCTCTATTGGTATTATATTAGTAAAGTGTTCTATTTTCCTTGTTTTCATGTACAGGGGAAACAAATTGGATATAATAAACCATTTCTCTCTAAGAAAAGCTATTTTCTTTTCCCTAAAGCGATCTTTTTGGAGACCTATGTCCAAAAAGATTGGCTATAATGAGAATAAGTGACGAATGCATAAAAGTGTCTGTGAGGTCTTAAACGCTTATACGATGTAGTTCTGCTAGGACTCAGCCATTGCATGTGACGTTGCTGCTAATGGATAATGGTTTAAAGAGCTATTGAAAACATTGTGGCTCATTACTGAGTTCTTTTTCTGGCTCTCAAGTGTCAGCCAGACAGACCAACTTAATTAAAACTCTGGAGGTTAAATGGCTCACTGGGTTAACCAATAGGCCTTCTGTAATAATGTCTTAATTTTTTTTTAGAAAATTAGAAGGCACAGATTTATATACCTAGTAAGCCAAAACAAAACAAAAAGTGAAGTTTCTCTTTTGTAATTTATGGAGAAGAGAGTGTTCTATAATTTTTTAAGTTCCAATTTAGCTGCCTTTCTGTGAAATTTGAAATGAAACTACTTAGTACCTTATTATAATAAAAAATTAGGATTTTTCCTGTATTTCCACAATTGATCAGAGCCACTTCTTAAGTTGTAACCTTGGTAAATCTTAAAATATCATTTAGAAAATTCAGGCCATAAAGTTTCCGTGTGTTTGGGATGTCAGAGTATAGCTCTTATAAGCTAAGAGAAGGAAAAGGAGACACTTTTCTGGGTCTACTATTATGGTAGGTGTATATATTCCTATTTAATATAGCCCATGTACATTATCTGCTTCTACCTCCTCTGTCTTAACATTTTTGTACCCTTAACTGTTAGATTTATTTCTTTGTTAATTTTTTTAAAGTACTCTAGAGGCTTTATTATTAAAGCACTGTAGAGGCTTTATTATTATTATTTCCTGTCTTGGAAAATAAAAAGGAGATTTAAAAAAAAATCTTGGACATGTCAGTTTCTCTGGCTCACTGTTTTTTATTTAATATATGATAGAGTTGGAGTGGGGTTGCATGGAGGGGGTCAATGAGGTAAAAAAGTAGACGTATATAATATTTTCAACAATAAAGATTTAAAAATATATATATGATGGAGTTGGATTACTTTTCAGATTGACATCCTGTGAAGTAGGATAAAATAAGATTGATTTTTCTGTAGATCTTTCTCGTTTTCTTTTTTATTTTATTCAACTCCATGTATTTGCCATGACCTGAATAAGTAAGTGACAATTCCTTTAGACAGGCTAAACCTTTATTCTTTACTTTCCTTTTTTCTAAGTAAGCCAACCAGAATTTTGAGTTACTTGATAATATAGTTAAATAAATATTTTACCATTGAATAAGTATATTAAATAGGAAACTACTACTGAGAAAGATTTGTAATAGCTTCTAAAGTAAATCAGTAAGATTTATTAAGGGGCTGAAAATGCTCCCAATATTGTAAAGAAGTGAAAAAGGTCCTGGAATTTGTTTACATAAAATTATGTACATAAAATTGGATCCAACCCAACTATGGGACCAAGTATTTTGATTGCATTTTGTGAGGTTTGTAAATTTCATTTGGGCACAAAGGGTTACTGATGTCCTAAGTTTGGAAGGATATCATGAGCAAAGACACTAGACAGGAATTAGGCTGGGAGATGGAGTGGGATGGGAGAGTTATGGACAACTTTAGGATATGGATGCTGAGTATTTATTGAGAAGTGGGAAATCTCTCAAGGTAGGAAGTGGCAGTGGAGAGATAACTTTAAATCCCAGCCAGAAGAGTTTAGATTGTGGGTAGGTAGATATTTGGAAATCTTTCTTTATTCTTAAAAATGAACACAAAGAAGGGATCTTGTCTCTTCTAGTCTTTAAATGTTGTTAATTTGATTCTTAGAGCTTCTGCAGCCATTTTATCACCCTGTGAGGTAAATTCCATTCTATGTCTTTGAATTTAATTTCTCCTAGGTACTCTGCTTAGATCAGGTCCTATTGTCAGTTTTGATATGATTGTATGTTTTAATGAGACTGTCTTATTTTCGAGGAAACAGGGTAGATACATTTGGACTTGTGTAGAACTTAAAACATTATGTTAGCAATGTCTGCTAGCTTTTTGCCTTCTATGAAATGTATAAACCTGTTTCCTTAGTCTTTTTGTGCATATTTGGGGGAGAGAAAATTGTGTAGATCAGATTGTGCAGAGACCTATGGTTAAATACTTATTTTTGTTGTTGTTGTTGAATGTTATGATGTGGAGGCTAATTATCTTTGTAAGGTAGATTATGTTGGTCAGAGCTTTTATGGCCAATAATGAACCAAACACAAAGTTTTCAGTTGCTTCAGAACTGTTGCAAAAGCTAAAAAACAAAAAAAAAGCAAACCTCTAGGCCAAGCTTCTAGGCATGACTCCCAAAAGCCGACTGGAAAACCAGGCTGCCTCACTTCTTGACATGCTCTGCTTAGCACTCTAAGCTGTAGCCATTGTGAGCAACTGATCATATTCTCTCATTTGTAGGTCTTTGTGTAAGCTTTGTAGGTCTTTTGCAATCATCTTTTCTTGGCTAATGCTTCTTATCCTTCAGGTCTCATTCTAAATTTTACCTAAAAGTTTTTACTGATCCTTCCATCTTAATCTCTTTCAGACCATTCAGATGCTCCCGCTTTCTGCTCTCATTGTATCCCCCTATCATGGTATTTAATCTTTTATTATTGATTATTGGTCTGTCTTTTCCCCACTCCTCACTGTGTCCTAGCACCGTGGTTGGCAAACTGTTGCTTGCAAGCCACATGAAGCTCTTTGGCCCCTTGAGTGTGTCTCTTCCACAAAATACCACGGCCTGGACGAGTCTATTTTGAAGTGGTGTTAGAAGAAGTTTAAGTTTAAAAAAATTGGCTCTCAAAAGAAATTTCAGTCATTGTACTGTTGATATTTGGCTCTGTTGACTAATGAGTTTGCCGACAACTGTGCTAGCATATAGCACAACATGATGCTTTAATACAGAAAGTTAAGTGATTTAGAGTTTTAAAAAATATATTTTGACTTTTTACAGAGAGGAAGAGAGAGGGAAAGAGAGTTAGAAACATCAATGAGAGAGAATCATCGATTAGCTGCCTCTTGCACACCCCCTACTGGGGATGTGCCCGCAACCAAGGTACATGCCCTTGACCAGAATCGAACCTGGGACCTTTCAGTCCGCAGGCCGATGCTCTATCCACTGAGCCAAACCGGTTTCTGCAAGTGATTTAGATTTTAAAAGCCACTGGTTGCACATTTGAAGCTTCAATTATCAAGAAATAGATGCCAATCACTAACTTTTAAGTTGTAATTTATAATTTTTATAATTGTAATTGATGTATTTTTGCTTTGGTTTGAGTGTAATATTTTTTGTAGTCTGTCTAATGTAAACTTAATGGAGAAAGGACAATTGATCTGTTTGCTAATACTTTTATGAAGTTAGGAAATGGAAATCTCAGAAGTTTGTAATACAGATAGACTCTTAAGAAAAAACACCTGTCTTTGAATAATTTTAGGTTTACAGAAAAATTGTAAAGATAGAACAGAGATTCTCTCATCTCCTCACCTGGTTTCCCTTATTGTCAGTGTCTTCTGTTGTGATGGTTCATTTGTCCAAAGTGAGAAACAGGTTTGGTATTGTTCCATTACTATTAACTAAACTCCAGATTTTATTTGGACTTTACCACTTCTTCTATTTGTGTCTTCTTTCTGTTCTAGGACACCGAATTGCATTTTGTTGTCACATCTCCTTAGTCTCCTTACCTTAGTGACAGTCTTGTTTTTCATGACCCTGGCAGTTTTAGGCATCTTGTAGAATGTCCCTCAGTTTGGGTAGGTTTGATCATCTTTTCATGATTAGACGGAGGTTGTAGAATTTTAGAAAGTATACTTACAGGGGTACAGTGCACTTCTTGTCATTTATATCAAATGTCACTAATATGAAGGGGTGCATTTATACTTACATGACATCATTGATTAAACTGATGTTTGCCAGGTTTCTTCACTGTAAAGTTCTTTTTCCCACTCTCTTCTTTGAAATCAAGTCACAAAATAGTTCACCTCAAGGACGAGGGTGGGAGGGAGACAGAAGGGTAAGAGACTTAAACTCCACCTCCTGGAGAGGGTGGTATCTCCTTGTTTTTTAGAATTCTTTAAGCAATATGTGTTTATTCTCTCCTCTCTAAAATAAATATTTAGATTTATCACTGTGAAGTCACTTTGTGAATATATGACATATCTCATTTAAAAGAGAATTCAGCTGATTTTATACTTGGTGAATACTTGTTGGACATTTTCCCTCTTAGATCTATTAAACTATAGGCCACTAAGGGGACTCATTTTAAAAAATATATATTTTATTGATTTTTTTACAGAGAGGAAGGGAGAGGGATAGAGAGTTAGAAACATCAATGAGAGAGAATCATCGATCAGCTGCCTCTTGCACACCCCCTACTGGGGATGTGCCCACAACCAAGGTACATGCCCTTGACCAGAATCGAACCCGGGACCTTTCAGTCCGCAGGCTGACGCTCTATCCATTGAGCCAAACTGGTTTCAGCGAGGCGACTCATTTTTATGGTGACCTCTTTTCTGTCTTTTTAAAAAATCAGGCTTCAGTGTTATTCGTCAGTTCCTAATCTGATAGATACTATTTATAAAGGAATAGAACCTCTTATGAGGGAAATTATTCCTAAATAAAGCATTAAAATGTAGCACATGTTTGAACATAGATTTGACCCTATGCTTAACAAAAGGAGATTTTGGTCACAGTTATAATGCCCTTTGGGCATGGTATTAATTGATTTTGGAAATTAATTTAAAATGAAACTTCATTAGACAGCCATTACTCTTGCATTTTTATTTTTTCTGCTCTAAATCCTTAGTGAAAGCATATGCTCTTTAGTAAAAAACTGTAAACTGAAGTTTTACTGTTGAAATGTTGCCTGGTATTGTAATGATAAACAACTTGCATTTTAAAGAAGCATTCTTTTCTTTTGTGATGGATTTTTGAAAAGATATATTACTAAAATTGCATAATTTGTACTAATTGACTTTGAAACCTTTGAAGTCAGTGTATTTTATGCTTTTGGATTTATTTACTCAGCAAATATATGCTGAGCACGGAATGTATTGCAGTGGATAAGAAAGACTTGGATCCTGTTCTCAAGCTAGTGCAGACAAATTGAACAAGAGTGGTTAATGCTGCAAAAGGTGGAGTATATGTGTGAGCTTACCTTGTTTGTGGGAAGGCATCAAAAAGATCTGTTTAGTAATGTGAAATCTGCAACCTGAGGGATGACTGGAATCTGGGAGAAGAGTTGGGGAAGGATGGATGAAGCAGCAGGAACAGTTATGAAGGAAGGAGTAGGCCTGGGAGTGTGGAGTTCTGTACAAGCAGACCCAGAGGACCAAGTGTGCGTATGCATGGGAGAGCAGGACAGTGGTGAGTAGAGCCACATGATGAGGGTCTTTGTAAGGCTTTTGACTGTATCTGAAAGGCTCTCCAGAAAGCCATTGATGGTAGAAGATCTGATTCGCATTTTGAGTGCTATCTCTGCAGTGGAGTGGAGTGGGGAAATAGATTGATGGAAGATTTGATCTAATGTGGGGAGGCCAGTTAGCCTTCTGTAGTAGTCTCTGCAAGGGGATGACATTCGTTGCTTAGTGAGAATTTGGTGTTAAGCCCTACCTTCTGAGAGATAACTGAAATAGGTGAAAGTTGCATATGTGTATGAAAACAATCAACATGTCCCCTTTAAGGAGTGTAAAGGTTTGCCTGGCCAATATGGCTCAGTGGTTGAGCATCAACCATTGAACCAGGAGGTCGCGATTGATTCCACATCAGGGTACATGCCCGAGATGCAGGGTTGATTCTTGATAGGGGGCATGCTGGAGGCAGCTGATCAGTGATTCTCATCATTAATGTTTTTCTCTCTCTCCTCCTCTCCTTTCCTCTCTCTGAAGTCAATAAACATATTTATAAAAACAGAAATGTAAAGGTTTATAGTATATATATAGTTCTCGAATCTCATTTAAAAATCCTGAATTTCATTAAGAAATTATTGTGAAATCTTTATTAATTTTTTCTTTTTTTAGTGGGTAACGTCCCTTGTTTATTATATAAAATGAAACTAATATTCAAATTATGAAGTATTTGATTATACTGATTTAGAATCAGGTTTTTCTTTTTAATTTTAAACATATCAGACTACCACTCTAGAATAATTGACCCTTAATTAACTAGTAAGCAGGGAATTCAGTCCATCCAAATGTTAAACAGTGCCATTTAAAATTTGGAAGCCCGAAGCAAGAAAAGGCTGTGGTGGCCATAGCCAAGCCAAATGGACTCTTGTTGAGAAATAAAATAAGGTTGCAAAATGAGTACAGTTCTGAGGAGTATCTCATGTAAAGACTGGAGAAGCAGGTGCCAGTCGTGTGGGGCCTCAGGATGAAGCCATGGGGCCAGAAGATTTTTGTTTTCATCTCGAATAGTGCTCCAATAAATATGAGGTTGTGCTGGTAGAAAATTAAAAAAAAATTTTTTTTATTGATATTTTACAGAGAGGGAGGGAGAGAGAGAGAGAGAGAGAGAGAGAGAGAGAGAGAGAGAGAGAGAGAGAGAGAGAGACAGACAGAAACGTCAATGAGAGAGAAACATTGACCAGCTGCCTCTTGCACACCCCCACTGGAGATGTGCCCGCATCCAATGTACATGCCCCCGACCGGAATTGAACCTGGGACCTTTCAGTCCACAGACTGACGCTCTACCACCGAGCCAAACCGGTTTTCAGCTGGTAGAAAATATTTTATATTCTCTACTTGTCTTTTACTTCCTGAAGTAGTAGGAATGAGAAAATTTTAGAATTCAATTTTGAGTCCCTGAAGGAATAGATTGCCTTACTAAGGAAGATTTAAAGAGGAGGATAGAAACAGTGGAGACAGAAGAGGATGGATGAGAGGGTACTTTGCTTTCTATTAAAGAATGGGTGGGTAGACTATATCTAAAACAAAGAAAAAGAGATTACACATACTCTAGAACAGCGATTGACAGCTGATGGTCCATGAGGTCCGAAAGCTTGGCAACCATTGCTCTAGAAAACATATTTTTTTTGCAAGAAAACAATAAAAACACACTGATTGATGCCAGGCTGCAAGTTTTGAGGGCACAGTCCCTGACACTGCCCTCACTTCTGACACCAACTTCAAATTCAGGGGGTTCCCCAAACCACCCTCAGGTTCATTTATTTGCTAGAAAGGCTCACAGAACTCACTGAGAGCTGTTATCTACACAGTTTTAGTTTATTACAGGTCAAAATAAGCCAAAAGAAGAGAGTCATTGGGCAGAGCCTGGAGAGTTCAAGTGCAAAGCCTGTGTGTTGTCTAATGTGCAGTTAGGATACGTTACCCTCCCGGTATTGATGTGTGACAGTACGCACAGAGTTGCCAACCAGGAAACTCACCCAAGCTTTGGTGTCCAGATATATTTTGGGGGGCTTCACTACATGGACATGATTGATTGATTGATTGGTTGATTGCCCATAGAGTTAAACTCAAGTTTCCAGGTCTAATGCTCTCGTATAACCCAAAGCCCTTGCCATAATTTGGTCTTTCTGGAATCGCCAGTTCTCACCCTAAGACTGTTAGATATGGCCAACCCTACTCTAAGATCCAGTATGACCAGCCCCTACCCTAAACAAGGACACTTCTGTCAAATGTAACAGATTGCCTCCCAGAAGCCAAGGCAAAAGCCACACCTTTTTTTTTGGGCAATTCCAAATTGATTGTATACACTTAGATGTTAAAATAATTGCTTTGAGTTTTATATTGAAATTGATATTGAATAGGGGCCAAAGAGGAAGCAGATAATTTAGGATAAGATTATGTGCAATAGTCCAAAGGGAGTGTAGGCTTGACCCCAGATGATAGTGGTAGGGATTAAGGTAGTAAGAAATTACTCCAGTCTGAAAATATTTTGAAGAGGCAATTGGATGTATGTGTACTATGAAAGAATGAGATGAGTCCAAGGTACATCTTGTGGCTTTTGGCTTGAACACCTGCAAGAATGGAGATGCCATTACTGAGATACCAGAAAACCAATTGTCCATCCTAAGAATTAGGTGGCTCCCACCACTACCAGTCCTATGCTGATGGCATATTGCAGCTTATTAAAAGAAAACCATTCCTTGTGTTTCAGATACTTGACAAAAACCAAAACCTGTTGTACTTTATAAACCCCATACCAAGGCTCCAAATGAAAAGACCAACTTATATAATGTTAATACTCTCATATTCATTCCTCTTTAATAATATTATCAACGTGATCTAAACTATATTTAGATATTTTAACTTATCTCTTAATATCACCAGTAGTAGTGTTTCTAGACCTAAAGTTATTCAACTTATTGAAACTGGTCACATTTTCAGAAGTTCTAGTTCTGTATATTATCACACTACATACACAAGTTATGTCATATTTATTTCTAACACAAATAGTTTCTTCATGCTCTTTGCTGATGTAACAAATCAGTTTATTTGAGTCAGTTGAGAGCATTTAATCTAAAGAAACTGTTAATATAGAACTCAGTTGTTCATTATTTTCATGTAGCTTTCTTCTACTTTGATGATGGTTATTTTAATCTAGGTTGAATTTCTTCATTGAGTTTAACTGTGAATGTTGTCAGTTATAATTCACTGGACAGTGTAGAATAAGTGTACTCTAATTTTAATTTAAAAATTGATAAGAGAAATATTATTCCAGATAGCAAAGTTTTATTCGTATTACTCTGTGTTGGTGTTATGATCAAAATAATACCAAACCATTTGGCTATCCATCTTCTATATCAGTACATAATTTGTCACCTGACAAATTTATCAGCTAGAGTTTATGCTATTCTCAAGCCCTAGTAACCCAGTAATATATTTTCTACATTATGGAAAGTAAAACGGTTGTTTAAGACTGTGACTAGATGAACTCAATTCTAATTACATTTAAATTTATTTATAACAGTTAAAAGGATTAACTAGAAAATATTATTTTCATGAGCAAGTTGAGGATCAAATTGTCTTTTCTAGGGTTTCTACTTTGGGTTACTAACTTAATCCTGTTCATTTTGAAAGCATATAGACTGGTGAAATAAAACAACAGATTGATAAAACTGAAGGTAAGCCGAAACTGGTTTGGCTCAGTGGTAGAGTGTCGGTCTGCGGACTGAAAGGTCCCGGGTTCGATTCCGGTCGGGGGCACATCCCTGATAGGTGGTGTGCAAGAGGCAGCTGGTCAATGTTTCTTTCTCATCTACGTTTCTAGCTCTCTATCTCTCTCCCTTCCTCTCTGTAAAATATCAATGAAATATATTTAAAAAACAAAACAAAAAACTGAAGGTAAAATAATACAATGAGACTCTGGTCAGATATATACTTTTATTAGGAAAAAAGTTCAGTTTAAGTTCTTCAGGTGAACGAAATCTCATCCTGGTAATGACAGGTGGGTGTGCATTGACTTTTTCCTTCCCTTCTTTCCTTACTCTTCCTCCCTCCTTTCTCCCTCTGCCCTTCCCACAATTCATTATATTTAAAAAATATAACATTAGGCCCTAGCCTGTTTGGCTTAGTGGATAGAGCATCAACCTGCAGACTGAAGGGTCCTGGGTTTGATTCCGGTTAGGGGCACATGCCTGTTTGCTGGCTCAACCCTCAGTAGGGGGCATGCGGGAGGCAGCCAGTCAGTGATTCTCTCTCATCATTGATGTTTCTCTCTTTCCCTCTCCCTTTCTGAAGTGAATAAGTGTGTGTGTGTGTGTGTGTGTGTGTGTGTGTGTGTGTGTATTTAAAATATACATAATATTTGCCTAGCTTTAATTTATTCCAATGTTTTAACTGCCCTTACTGCTGGTAAATTATTCTTAGGATATTATTTGAATTCTGTATTCTTTAGGAAAGCCTATGTATGCTCTTAGTGTAAATTGAGGGCTAGTCTTTCTTTGGAAGTTTTAGCTCAGTGAATTTTGACAATGCGAATACTCACATGTGACTAGCAACTAGATCAAGGAACGCAAGTCACAGAAATATCCTTGATGACCCTCAGTCACTAAATCTACTCTTCTTTCTTGTCCCCCACTCACAAGGGTAATCACTGATATATATATTTTTTAATCCCCACCTGAGGTTATGTTGATTTTTTTAAAAATTGATTTTAGAGAGAGAGGAAGGGAGAGAAACATCAGTGTGAGAGAGAAACATTGGTTGCCGCCTGTAAGTACTCTGACTGGAGACCAAACCTGAAGCCTACCTAGGTATGTGCTCACCTGGCCAGGGCATGATCTTGTTTGTTTCCACTATTGAAAATTGAGAAATTTTTATTTTGAATATAAGTTCTTTATCAAGATGTATGCTTTGAAAAATATTTTCTCCTAGTGTGTGGCTTGTCTTTTCATTCTAGTAATAGTATCTTCTAATGAGGGAAGTTCTTATTAAGTTTGATAAAACTCATTTTACTTTATTTTTTTCCCCACGAATCATGCTTCAGGTGTTGTGTTTTAAAGATCTTTGTCAAACCCAAGAACACAAAGATTTTTTCCCCTATGTTTTCTTCTGGAGGTTTTATTGTTAACTTTGTTGTTGTTGTTAATCCTCGCAAGGATATTTTTTCCATTGATATTTAGGGAGAGTGGAAGAGAGCGGGAAAGATGAGAGAAACATTGATGTCAGAGAAGCACATTGATTGGTTGCCTCCTGCATAAGCCCTGAGTAGGCCTTGGTCGGGGAGGAACCTGCATCTGAAGTACATGCCCTTGGCCTGAATCGAACTAGGGACCCTTTGGTCCATAGTCTGATGCTCTATCCACTGAGCCAAACTGGCTAGGGCTAGAGGTTTCATTTTTAAGTTTTACATCTAGGTCTGATGATTCATATTAAGATAATTTTTATATGTGGTATGGATTAGTTTTTTGGGAGAGAGGAGGGTTATATCAATCAACATTTAATTGTGCTAGTACCATTTGTTGGAAAGATTATTCTTGCCTTGGCTAGTGTGGTTCAGTTAGTTGAGTGTCATCTCATGCACTAAAAGGTTTTGGGTTTGATTCCTGGGCAGGGCACGTGCTGGGGTGTGGGCTCAATCCCACTGTAGAGTGTGCAGGAGGCAACCAGTTGATGTTTGGCTTTCACATTGATGTTTCTCTCACTCTCTTTCTAAAAATCAATAAAACAATATTTTTTAAAAATCTTAAAGAAAGAAAAGGTTATTTTTTCTGTATTGAATTACCTTTGTTCCTTTGTCAAAAATCAGTTGACCATAATTGTATGAGCCTATTTCTGAACTCTGTTCTTTTCCATTGATTTTTAAAAAATATTTTGATGCCAATAACACACTCTTTTGATTACTATAACTTTCAAAATTAGTTCTTTTAAAAATATTTTTAATGATTTCAGAGCGAAAGGGAGAGGAGAGGAAAGGAGAGGAGAGGAGAGAGAGAGAGAGAGACAGAGATATCAATAATGAGAATCATTGATCAGCTGCCTCCAGCACGCCCCATACAGGAGTGGGGACCACAATCCAACATGTCCTAAATGGGAATCAAACTGTGACCTCTTGGTCCATAGGTCGATGCTCAACCACTGAGCCATGCTGGCTGGGCAACTAGAACCTTGCTTGAAAAATGTAATTTTTAAAATATTAGATGCCTATCCAGTGTTCTGTTCCTCAAAGAAAATGGTTCTGATTCTAACTCTTAGTTGTTTATACTAGTGGGAAAAGATGGTGAGAAAGCCTGTCTGTCAACATTTGGACAGGAGACTTAACAGAGATCTGTCCAAGTATTCATTGTGATTCATTGTGGGAAGTACTCACAGGCTTTCCTTTGGATCTTTGCATTTATAAATTTTTCTGGCATGGGTATTAAGGGCCAGGTTTCATTTAGCAGCTGTTTGTTTCCATATAGTCGATATCTAAGGTAGAGATAGACATTCTCCTTAAGAATGTTGTTTACATTGAATACAGGGACAGGACGTCCTCATCTTGCTGCTTTTCCATCTTCTAAGCCCCTTCTGTCTGACTGTCCTACCTGAGGCAGGCAGCAACTTCTGCTTTTGAAGATGGAAGAGCAGCACGGTTCTACAAAAGGAGATGGCATTATCTGATTAGGTCTATGATGTAATGGATGGCATAGAGTTAATTATGTTTTGAGTGTGGCATGGCTATGAGAACTGACATTTTCTTGGGAATAACATTTCTTGGTTTTAAAAATGTGATAATTATTGGGGACAGGGAGGGTTTTGTGCAAAGGGTGTTTGAGCTTCTTTCCTATTTGCAAAGGAGGGAGGGTTTTTGGTGCCCCGCTAGTGAGACTTTTCCCAGTAAAAGTTGGGGTTCTTATGTTCCCAGTAAAAGTTGGGGTTCTTATGCACACAGTTCTTCCAGTGCTCAGGCCTTACTGAATCTTAGCCTATAGTGTTGTCAACATTTGTTTCTTTTCAAATCTCCCTGGAGACTTCTGAGGGAAGCGCCATTCCCTCCAGTTCCGGGTCTGCTCTGCCTTACATTTTTACAAGATATAGTTGGGACCCTCAGTTTGTATCCTCCCCATGAGGTCAGCCTTAAGGCTATTGTTCATATTTGGCCCAAGGATATGAGTTATGTCCAAGGTTCAGAGTAATGATTTGTTGCTCCAGTCGACCTCTAACTTGTCTCTCACAAAGAGAGACTCTGTATGAAGCTGGCACCATATTTTAAAATATATATATATATATATATATATATATATATATATATATATATATATATATTATTGATTTTATTTACAGAGAGGAAGAGAGAGGGATAGAGAGTTAGAAACAGCAATGAGAGAGAATCATCGATCAGCTGCCTCTTATACAGCCCCCCATCGGGGATATGCCCCCAACGAATATAAATGCCCTTGACTGGAATCGAACCCAGGACCTTTCAGTCCACAGGCCGACGCTCTGTCCACTGAGCCAAACCGGTTTCGGCCTGGCACCATGTTTTTATAGATCTTTCAAAATGTGATTCTAGCTGGTTACAAACATAACAATGGCAGCACTTTAGTTCTGATGCCTAAAAACACTAAAAATTAATAAATGTGCATTTAAATTCCAATTCCTGGTAGCCATTTGCACCTCCTCCCTGTGTGCTTGTATTTAAAGCCAGTTATATTCATTTGTTTGCATTATAACCTTCAGTTTAGTATTTCCCTTTACTGTAACATTAGATGTCAAATGAATTTCTTTTCCTCATTTTCCTCCCAGAGGTTTTTTTATCTTAAAAATGTGTAAACTTACTTCTGACCTTCTTTTTAACTTAGATCTTTTTTGTCTGACTTGAGCAGATTTTTGTCCTTGGGATATTTATTTTTGGCTTTTCCAATTGAAAGATGTTTTCTTTGCATTATCACTTTACAGGTGGATAAAGTGTAAGTGACAGAAACTAATAAAGTCTACCAAGAGTATATATAGGAAGAAAAAAAATGAAGAAAGTAAAAGTTAAGGTTATGCCATTAATAGTATGACAGAGGTTTGAATGAGATTTAGTTTAGAGGAATTACTTCAGACTAGAATAGAGTTGCTTATACAGTAACTCTGCCCAGTAGATTATTTGATTGTATTAGATCAGTGCTTTTCAAAGTGTGGTCCTGGCACAGTAGCATTCTGTTAGAAGTGCCAATTCTTGGGACTCACCCCAGATCTACTGAACCTGAATCTCTGTGGATGGGGCCCAGCAATGCTGAAGTTTAAGATTCACTGTATTAGAGCTTAGAATGTAGAGAAAACATGGCTTTTAGGGTCAACAGTGCTAGGGAATAATGACTTCTCTTTTGTTGGCCATGATCCATGTTCATAGCTATGATTCCAATGGGGGGAAAACTCCAAGGATTTGACATTGTAATTGAATTGAGCATTTGTGTGTTCTGGTTCCACTCAGTGAGCATCTTGCATTTTCTATAGCTTTACAAATCTCAGCCTTTCTTTGTGTTTGTTACACAGACAGGACAAACTATACTCTCTGTTTTTTGTAGGCTCTTAATCCAGATTGTCTCTTTAGATTTCTATGTGGAAATGTGTGTGTGGATTTAGGAATTTGAAATTTCCTTGAAAGATGTAAGTTAAAAGGAAAAGATTCATAATTAAAATAAAAGGCATGATGGAAAATATTGAATTTTTCTTTTAAATTTATGCTATGGAAATGAAAAATCCTTAGAAACATTGTTAAATCTCATGATCTCAGTAAGAGCTAATATTTAAAAATTGTTTTGCATAGGTTAGCAGTATAAAATTGAAAAGGGAAAACAAGGATATATAGTAAAAAGTCTTTCATCCTTGTCCTTTAGTCATTGATTCTCTTCCTCTCAAGTAGTCAATGTTGTTTGCCTGTCCTTTTATATATGTACTAGTATATACACACATATACACACTATTTGTATATATATTACTGTGTATATATATATATATATATATATATATATATATATATACACATACATACATGCATATGTATTTACTTTTTGCCATAGATAATATACTATACATTTTATGATGGACAAATGCATTTTTAAAAATCTTTTGTTATCATTGCTATTAGTAATATTATATGTGTGCCATGCCTGCATACATATATGCACACACATCTTCACATGTTAGTATATATGTAGAATGAATTTTTAGAAGTTTACCGGTTATGTCAAAAATTACATGAATGTGTAATTTTGATATATTATTGTCAAATTGCCTTTCATAATGGTTGTACTAATTTGAATTACCACCAGCAATGTAACAGTTGCTTATTTCTCCATACCTTCACCAACAAAAACTTTTAAATTTTTTCCAGTCTGGTTGGTGAAAAAAATTTTTTTTAAAGTATTTTTTTTTAATCCTCACATGAGGAATGAGGATATTTTTCCATTAATTTTTTTTTCATATATAAGAGAGAGTAGAACGGGATGGGGGGGAGGAGAGAGAGAGAGAGAGAGAGAGAGAGAGAGAGAGAGAGAGAGAGAGGAGAAACATTGATGGAGGGAGACACATTGATTGGTTGCTTTCCCTATACCACCCAACTGGGGCTGGGGATTGAACCTGGAACCCAGGTATGTGCCCTTGATTCAGTAATTGAATCCGAAACCCCTTAGGTCTGTGGGTTGATGCTCTAATCCTGAGCCAGAATGGTCAGGGCTGAGAGTGAACAGTTTAACAGCACCACTCTCCCCCCAATAAATAAAATGAAGCCAGCCACTAAGTTTTACTTTACCTTAAATGCTAAATGCTAGTCTAGTTTTAGAACTGAAAAGGACTTGTCTTTCTAGAAGTATATAGTTTGAATATATAATGAGATTTTATTTTTCCTGTGGCTTTGAGTAATTAATTTACTTAATTTTCAAGGCTTTTTTTTTTTTTAAAGAAATATGATCAGAGATTTTCCACACAATCTGGAACTAAGAATTTAGATTTAACATTTGAGCTTTATAACTTAAGTATCCTTTTTCTTACCTCTGTTATATATCAAATAGATGAGATTTTTAACGGTGACGATTAAAGGCCCTGGCTGAGTTGGTTAGAGCATCAGCCCAATATGCCAAGGCTGTGGGTTCCTTCTCTGGTCAGGCATATATAGGAAGCAAAAATAAAATAAAAGTGAAGATTGTGAACAGAAATTTATTGTGAACAGACAGAAAAGTGGAAAGATCATTCTTTGAGATAGTTGTTGACTTGGCTGAGTAGAAAATATTCATTTTTATCTTGTTTCCCTGTCTTCCTTTTCACCTTTATTAAATAAGACACAAATGCAAGATCCAGAAATAGTAGACTTAGAGTGAATTAAAATTCAGGTAGAATTGAGGTATTATAATTTTTATATAGCATTTGATACTAAATGTATGTAATCTTAAAAAAATTAAATTGAATTTAAGAGAGAGAGAGGGAGGGAAAGAGAGAGAAAACACACATTTGTTCCACTTGTATATGCCTGATCGGGGATCGAATCTGAAACTTTGGCATAGTGGCTTGATGTTCTAACCAACTAAGTACCTGGCTAGGACCAATGTATGTAATCTTTTTAAGAATGGTATTTTATAATTGTCCATGCCCCATGCATATTCTCATTCAATTTTAGTCAGTTATTTATTCTTTTAAATGAGATGGTTTGAGCATCTAGTAGTCTACCTGTGGAAGTAGAAAGCAGATTTTTCCCTTTGATACCATTTAAAACCAAAGATGAACCACTCAAGATAGATTTGGTGATAAGATTTTTTTGAAAGCCCCATCAGTGGAACAGTATAAAAAAATTACTTCAATATCTAATTTTACCAATATGACTGCTGTGATAAACTTTAGTTTTTAACACCAGGAGTATTTTTTACAAAAAGAGGATAATTCCATCTTTCCTAACAATCTGTCTTACTAAATTGGGAAATCACTTGGCAAATGAAAAGGAAGTATTCTTTGAAGGCAACAATTTATCTCCTCCTCACTTTTGAATTGCTGTATCTGTTTTAGAGTACATGGTACAATAGGAAATATTCATTAGGGTGATGGTCTAAAAGGTCAGTGTGTAGTGTGCTCTGTTGTGGAATGGGGAAATGTGCAGTACACAAAGGCTTGCTTTCAGAATGGGTGAGCATGAAGTTTCTGTTCATAACATGATTTAATTGAAATTAGAAGAGCCCTCAGTGATAATCTGATTTCGCTCACCCTCCTAATTGTATAGCCACAGAAACTTAGACTCGGAGCATTTAAATAGCTGATGCAGGCCTCAGAGCTAGTTAGTGTGACAAAGTTGGCACTGGAGCTGGAGCTGCTCTCTTGTGGGTGATCCTTACTGTGCAGTGCTTGTGGAGCGACATGAAGTCTCTTGAAAAACTTACCTATGTGCATTTCACTGATTACTGCATGTCTACCTCCTAAATCAAAGCAGTGCTGGAAAGACTAGAAATTTTGGGTAATAGCAATCTTTTTGAACCACTTCATGTGTTCATTGGAGATTGAACTCTTAAAAGATACCTGCATTGTGGCTTTGACTCTATTTCATGGTAATTTTGTCCTATAGTCATCTTTGCTCTGTTCATTTCCAATTAGTTAAAAATACCATTTATATATTCTTTTGAATTCAAAAAGGGTGTTTCACATTTCCAAGTAAATAGCTGTCTTTGACTAACCTTTTGTTAATTTTCAATTAATTTTTAGTTCCCTTGCAATTTGGCTAGTTGATTTGGCTTGTGCTGATTTTTCTTTGGAATATGCTAAGATTTTTTTCATTGCCTTAATACATAATGTTTGTGAATATGCAAATGCATATTTGGAAAGAATGTGAATTCTCATTAGATACAAATATATACCATATGTACCTAATGAGAAATTACATTCTTTCATATATATATATATATATATATATATATATATATATATATATATAGCTTATGGCTCTTTCAAATCCTTTATATCCTTGCTTATTTTTTACCTGCTTTGATATATTGATTTCAGAGAAAGATTTTGCTATGGTCTGAATGTGTGTGCCCCCACCAAATTCATGTGTTGAAACCTAACCCCTAAGGTGATAGATTAGGAGGAGGTGTCTTTGAGAGATGATTAGAGGTCAGAGCAGGAAGCCCTGCTGTCACAAAGGGCATTGGTGCCTTTATAAAAGTGGCCTGAGAAAGCTTCCCCACCCCGTTTCTGTCATGTGAGGATACAATGAGAAGCCTGCACCCAGAAGAGGACCCTTACCCAAACATGTTGGCACCCTGATTTTGGACTTTCAGCTTCCAAATGTTGAAAAACACTTGATAGACTTGATATTCCAGCGATGTTGAAAGTTTGGACTAGATGTTCATAGCTTTAGGCTTTACCATTCCAAAAACACATGATGAAGCACTCAACAGTTGAGATGGAAGAAGTTGGGATCCACTTAGCTTCTCGATTTGTGTCCTCTGCTCTGCCAGGAGCTCTTCTTTTTTGAGGGTAAATGTGGAGCGTTGTTTCTCCTTGCACTGAATAGGTTGTCTGTGCTTTATAGTTTCCAGAGGGAAGGAGGTAGGACATAATTTTGTTTTAGCTTGAAAGAGCTTTTCTGTTGTTTATATGCATTGATTTATGAAGAGAAGAAAGTGTCTTAGATGTCAGAAGTTTTGTTTTACTGTAGTCATTTAAATGCTTTTAATCTTTTTAGATTAGTTTTTTTTTTCTTTTAAAAAATGGACCAATTATTCCAGTCTTAGGCATAGAGGCTACTGTAGGGTCACAATGAAATGATAATACTTTGGAAAATAATTATAGTGGCAGGCATTTATTATAATTGTTTTGTGCTATTTGAATTAATAAGTTGTGAGTACATTCTTTTTATATTGAGTTCAAAATAAGTAGTTCATTATTAAATTGCTGTCTTTCTACTCTGAATTTCAAGATGGTAGTGAGAAGCTAAGTAATTTAAAATATTAAATGAAATAGCAATGAATCTACTTTTATTTATTGTGGATGTTCCCAGAAACTTCAGATTTAAGTCATTCTCATTGTTTAATTGGGTTTTCTTATTTTATATTAGAAATGAAGGCAAAAAAGGTTTGTATTCAGGTTTCAATTCCTAACCTACCTTCTGTAGCAAAGGTGGTATAGAAAGAGAGAAGAACTGTCCACATATTATTGTGAAACTTCTTTTTGAACTTAGTTGTTGTTGTTTTTTTATAAAGTATATTTGGCTTAAGCTACCATGCATGGCTAAAAATAAGTTAAAAATAATGAGTCTTTTAAAAAAAATATATATTTTGTTGATTTTTTACAGAGAGGAAGAGAGAGGGATAGAGAGTTAAAAACATCGATGAGGGAGAATCATCGATCAGCTGCCTCTTGCATATCCCCTACTGGGGATGTGCCCGCAAGCAAGGTACATGTCCTTGACTGGAATCGAACCTGGGACCTTTTAGTCCGTAGGCCGAGGCTCTATCCACTGAGCCAAACCGGTTTCGGCAAAAATAATGAGTCTTCTATTCCACATTACCACAACATTTCCAAAGTTGTGAGATGAACTCAAAAGTAGACAAGTTTGTCTCCTGGAATGGTGACATAACTGATAACCGGTAGTTTTGTGAGGTTCTTTTTTTCTTCTCAGATTAGACTTCTGTTTCTTTCACTCTCCCAAGACCCATTCTGGTAGTAAGACCTTTTCTGGTCCAGCTCCAGATTCCTTGCCTAACAGGATTAAGAAACAAAACCAAAACATGGTTAACCCTGAGAAATTAGCCAATAGGTGAAAATGGATCTTTGACCTTTTATGTCCCTCTTTATGCTACATATTTTAGATATAATTTGTAGGGTTCTTGTTTTCAGGTAGCCAGGTTGATCTTTCTTGGGTAGTGATAGACTCTAGACCTCCTATTTTTACTCCTTTACTAAAAAGGATCAGTTCTGTATGTTTCCTGCCTGTCAAGCTCTTGTCTGTTTCGTGGTGATTAATTTCATATTCATCTCTGGAATTGTGTTCACGATGTTTATATGCCCTCCCCTACCTTTATTTAAAAAACAAATTTGGGAATGCCTGAAGACAGATTTTGGCCCTATCAGTTGTACTATGGGTACCAGTGGCCCCTGTGAGTGCCTTCTGTATTTAGAGGTAAGGGTTCACTTTGCCTTTCCCCTGCTTTTGCTGCTTGGAGTGTTAGTACTTGTCATGTCTCTGGTCCTCAACTCAATATACAGAGCCAGCTTCATGGGCAGGCAACTTGTGTAGTTGCACAGTGCCCCACACTTGATTTAATGTTTTCCCATTACATCTTGATATTCTTAATTTTTTACAAGGGCCCTGCATTTTCATTATGTACTAGGCCCTGGAAATTATGTAGCGGTCCCATTAATAAGCTTTTATTCGTTGCCTTCTTTCTCTCCTCCATTTCCTTCTAGCTTTCCCTAGGGGCTTTTAGTGCTGCCTCATAGCTCACTATCTTCTGCTCACCCCATTTACTTTACCCACCCCACCATCCCCTCATATATGACTACCTCTACAGAAAACCACAAATAAGAGTTACTTAACTATCTAGCCAGTACCTGTGAAGTTTACCTGTTAAGATACTCGCAGCTGTTTTAAGATTAGTCTTCCCTTGGTAGCCACAAATATCATTCCATTGTTTAGAGTTTCAGTTGGGTCCTTTAAGTCTTGGACTATTAATATTTTTAGTATTTAGGTAGCTACATATCTAATATTGTGTGATATAGTCTGCTTAAATCAGTGTGATGAGAAAGAACCATTTATTTGAAACTGTGGAAACACTCATAATATATTGTTAAGGATCTTGAATACTTGCCAGTAGATCAGGACTCCCAGCTAGTCAATTGTGTTTGAAGCATTATGTAACACAATGTATGTGATATTACTTTGTAAACTCCAAATTTTTGCCAAGTGCCATATGTCTTAAAAAAAATTGTTTATCATTGTGTACTGTTGGTAAGAATGTAAACTAGCTCTTTAAAAAATCAACGGGAAGGAGGAACTAAGATGGCAGCATAGGTAAACACTCCTAAATAGCTGCCATACACAACAAGTTCAAAAAAACCTATAAAATAAAACGTCTATCCCAAAAACCAAACGAAAGCTGGCTGAGAGGAAGCCCTACAACCAAACTGACAGAGAAAGAGGAGAATCCAGGGCACAAGCGCTGAAAAACTGAGGTAGGGGGGCGAGGACGCAATAAGGGCTGGCGATGGATCCAGGGCGGCGGAGGTGGTGCTTTCTTCAACCCGAAGAAGAGACAAGCACCCGATCTCTCTGAAATCCAGTTTTTGGGGAGAGGCTAGACCAGGCGTGGGCAAACTAAGCCCCATTCGGCTGTTCTATCTGGCCCGCACAGAGCCGAAAGAGCAGCCGTACCCTTTTATGTAATGATGTTTACTTTGAATTTATATTAGTACACACAAACACTCCATCCATGCTTTTGTTCCAGCTCTCTGGTCCAGTTTAAGAACCCATTGTGGCCCTCAAGTAAAAAAGTTTGCCTACCCCTGGGCTAGACTGTCTGCCATCAGGTCAGAAAGTGAGGCTGGCTTGCCTGCAGAGATTGTTTGCTGTGCTGTGGTGCGAGACGCGGGAATGCCATTGGAGAGGCCTAGGACAGGCAGCCATCGCTGTTGGCCACGCCCCAGCCTAGTGACGCCCTGAGACTCTACCCCTCACAATACATCCAAGCTCCAAGCACAGACTTTGCATATGAATGGCCCTCTCTGTTGCAGTTTAACAAAATTGCAACCTGGGCAAACAGATCCAAGGAGGATAGTACTGTGGTTCACGCTGAAGCTTCTGCGACAGTACTGGCATCAGGCAGTAGCTGAACTGTACCTCATGGAGACCCAGAAACCAGAGTTCTAGTGCTCAGTTTCAATCCCTCACACCCATAAGTGACACATTTGGGAGACGGTCTCAGTGAGCACCAAAGTCCCATTGAAACAAGGTGTGTCTCCAGTGCAGCAGTTCTTCTTTTATAGACACAGCGGATTCTCACAGACAATTGGCCTGAAGGTCAATTCCTCCCAGTGTACCAACAGCAATCAAGGCTTAATTACACCAAGACTTTGCACTAAGCCCACAAAAGGATATAGCAAAAGCGACCACCTCAGGTGATTGGGGAAGCTGAGCTACTGACCTCTTTAGGTCACCGACCACACAAAGCCACTCCATCAACACACGGAGGCAGCCAAAATGAGGAAACACAGAAGCATGACATGAATGGGAGAGATGGAGGAGAGTAAACTACTGGACGACACACAGTTCAGAATCACATTTATAAGATTACTCAAGAATCTTCTAAAAACCTTTGAGAAACTTGATGAGACCTCCAAGAAGCATGGTGAGACCTTCAAGGACCTTAATGAGAATACCCCCCCCCCCCCATAAAAAAGGACCAGCTAGAAATTAAGCATACAAAGTCTGAAATAAAGAATATATAGCCGAAACCGGTTTGGCTCAGTGGTAGAGTGTTGGTCTGTGGACTGAAAGGTCCCAGGTTCGATTCTGGTCAAGGGCATGTACATTGGTTGCGGGCACATCCCCAGTGGCGGGTGCGCAAGAGGCAGCTGGTCGATGTTTCTCTCTCATCGATGTTTCTAGCTCTCTATCTCTCTCCCTTCCTCTCTGTAAAATATCAATAAATATATATATATATATATTTTTTAAAAAGAATATGTAGAAACTCAACTATAGATTAACATGCCCCAAGAATCAAACCAAAGATCTGGAATATAAGAAAGCAAAAATCACCTAACCAGAGGCAAAAAGAAAGAAGAATTCAAAAGTGTGAGGATAGTGTATGGAGCCTCCGGGACGGCTTAAAGCATACCAACATCCGAATTTTTGGGGTGCCAGAAGAAGAGATCGAGCTGAATATTGAAGGCTTAATGGAAGAAATAATGACAGAAAACTTTCCCTACCTGGTGAAAGAAATAGACCTACAAGTTCAGGAAGCACACAGGACCCCAAACAGGAGGAACCCAAAGAGGAACACACCAAGACACATCATAATTAAAATGCTAAGAGCAAAAGACAAAGAGAAAATCTTATAAGCAGCAAGAGAAAAACAACTAGTTACCTACAAGGGAGTACCCATACGACTATCAGCTGATTTCTCAACAGAAACTATGCAGGCCAGAAGGGAGTGGCAAGAAATATTCAAAATGATGAACAACAAGAACCTACAACCGAGATTATTCTACCCAGCAAAGCTGTCATTCAGAATTGAAGGTCAGATAAAGAGCTTCACAGATAAGAAAAAAATTAAAGGAGTTCATCAACACCAAACCAGGATTACATGAAATGTTGAAGGGTATTCTTTAAGAAAAGGAAGAAGAAAAAGGTAAAAATAAAAAATTATGAACAATAAACAGCATCAAATACATACCTACCAAAAAGTGAATCTAAAAGTCAAGAGAATAAAAAAAAAAAATCTGAAGAACAAAATGGACTGGTGAATATAATAGAATCAGGGACATAGAAAGGATTGGACTAACAATTCTCAGGGGGAAAGGGGTTTGAGGGGTACGGGAAGAGATTGGACAAAAATCTTACACCTATGGATGAAGACAGTGGTGGGGTAAGGGCATGGGTGGGTTTGGGAATCAGGTGGAGGGGAGCTAAGGGGGGGGGGTTGGGGAGAGGAAGACCTGTAATAATCTGAACAATAAAGATTTATTGGAAAAAAATGTAAATTAGTATAACCACAGTGAAAAATAGTGTGTTTTATCAGAAAATGAAAAATAGAATTACTGTATGATCCAGCAATTCCGCTTTTGGATATATACCCAAAAGAATTAAAAGCAAGCAAGGTCTTGAAGAAGTATTTGTATATTTATGCTCCTAGGAGTGTGTTATTTATAGCCAAAAGGTGGAAGCAACCTAAGTGTCTATTGATAAGTGAATAAACAAAATGTGGTATATAGGTACAAATGAATATTATTCAGCCTTTAAAAAGACGGGCACATTACAAAAACACATGCAACATGAATCTGGAAGACATTATGATAAGGGAAAGAAACCAGACACAAAAAATCAAATACTGTAGATTCTACTATATATGAGACCTAGAGTAGTCAAATTTATAAACACAGAAAGTAGAATGATGGTTTTGAGGGGAAGAGGAAAATGGGCAATTATTGTTTAGTGGTAACAGTTTCAGTTTTGCAAGGTGAAAGGAATTCTAGAGATGACTTGTGGTTGTAACACAACAATGTAATATACTTAATACTGTTGAATTGTGCACTTTTAAAAAATGGTTAAGGTGGTTTAAAAAAAAAAGGTACTTAGTTGTATATTTTACCTCAGGGAAGAAATAAGGAAAATAATAGTCCTCATCATGTTGGGGAGAGACAAGTGGGAGAAGATCTAAGTGAAACAAAAATGGCTGAGTGTTGATAGTTGCTGAAACTGAGTCAGGGTACATGAGGGTTCATTGGACTAGTGTCTTTTGTATACATTTGAAATTTTCCATAATAAAAAGTTTTTGAAAATGATTATTTGCCATTCATTTTAGAAATCTATATTTGTTCTCATCGTCAGCAGAGTGTCCACCCAGTTATGACATGTTTTAATTATTAGTCTGATCATCTTTTAGACAGCAGTCTCTTTCTGTTAGCAGGACTGATACATCAAAGGCCTAGAACATCCAAATCCGCTAAGAAAATTAGACACGGGAAAGCACAAACATTCTGATGTCTATACACATGAAACTTCAATGTGCAAATTCTTGTCTTTAAGCCATTTAAAAATGGAGGATGAAGCAAATTAGAATTTTTAAAAAATCAATATGTTTAAATTTTATAGTTCTTTCTCTTGGTTATAAAATACATATCATATGGGGATTTTGTACAACATTGATGGAAGTACACTTTTATTTGTTTAGAAAATATCTAATTAAGTTTAATCATATGGTGGGTTGATTCTGAGCATAACTCAGACTATCCTGTATACTGAAATATCTAGAGCTGAAATATCTAGAGCTCATGTTAGAGGATGTATATTCATTTTTATTTTATTTTTTGGACTTTTTTATTGAAGTATAACAAATACTACATTCCTTTCTAAGTCTATATCAATAAGTCTAAGGGAATATGGGCAGAGCCCTTAAATGTTGAACCTAGCAAGTTGATATCTTGCCCTACTTAGCAGAATAAGGTGGAAATACGTGGTGCCATACAACTAGGTACTGTGCTAAGCACAGAGATGGCTGGCCCCATGATCTGAATGTTGTGTCTATGAACTAATCAAATTATACTTGGACCTTTATTTAAAAAATTTTCTTGTTTGAGTTCATAAATATTTCATCACTAAGAGAAAAAAATGAGGCAAATCCATAAATTAAGGCAATTTCAAATATGCTTTAGTAGAGAATCTTATTAAATGTGGTTCTGTTGTAATTAAGTTTTTAGCAGCCTATTTTCTGTCAGGACTGACTTGTCAGATGTGTAAATTTTGGACACCTATTATGTACAAAATATTAAGCAAAATACTGAGAGAAGTGGAAGGTTAAAAATCAGTGACAGCTAGTGCTTTCAAGCTCAGGATACAAGGCATTTCAGAAACTGAGTAATCAGTTAATGAGAATTGAGAAGATTCAGTGTGGTATTAGTATTACACAGCTGGCTTTAAAACCTATAAACTTCTGAGTGAAAGCACTTTAAGACATTTGTTGAGATTAAATTTAGTTGGACTTAACATGAACAATTGTGGAAGGTAAGCTAACTGATAAATGTATTTATTACTTTTGATTTAAGATGAACATAGAGCTTAAATCAGATGCCTATATATATATTTTCTGTGTAATATACCATATTTCCACAAAATTAAAGATTTTAATTGGTATACTTAGAACCAGAGGAGAAATGCAAAACATTAATCAATAATATTGACTCTAGTGATAATGTATTCTATTTAATGGATGTATATGAATGGTATAAAATATTCATAAATATTTGTCTTCATTACATTATAGTTAGGGGGCAGTTCTTTAAGTATAACTTGCAGCAGACTTTCCGAATTTTAAATTATGGCTTCAGTTGAATTAAGTACTTTTACATTAAGTGATTTTTTTTTAAAGGTGCGTGGCTTATTTATTTAGCCTTGCAAAATAGTCTGAGATTTATATTTGGGATTGAAACTATCAGTGCTCTCCAAATGAAGAAGAATTAATTATCAGGATTAATACAGGATTTTGAAAACATAAACTTCACACTAAAGAGACCACATGATGCCTGGAGGTCACATGCGACTTTAGATTTCTCAATGGATTTTGTTTTAAATCCTAGTTTCATTCTGTCATGTCATATACAGCCCTCTTCCTGTCATGGAGACATAGAAATAAAACTTATATTCTGTTTCTTTAGCACGAAAGACCAAACTTGAGACCAAAATATGAAAATAGAGACTAGGACTCATTCCACTTGTGAAGTTCAGAAATACATTTTTCATATTTAGTATTTGACTTCCAGAGCTTAGAAACATTAAATTGTAGAAACAGGTTAGTTTGTCCTGTGCTGCTACCACTGCTATTGGAACTAGGAGTTCCAAACAGTCAAAAATGTTTTTCTCAGGGCCAGACCATTGTTCCGATTCAATATTACACTTTCTGTTAGCAGTGAAATGGCACCAGGTCACCAGGAAGTGTCAGACTGGACCTTGATTAGCAACCTTGGTACTTGAGTTCTGGCTAAGAAAGAATTCAAAGCCAAGATTCAGACTATAAGAGAAAGTTTATTTAGGAAGTCGCAGAGGTAGAAAAAGTGAGCTGCAGAAGAAATGAGCTCAAGAAACAAATTATAGAGGCAAAAGAAGGGCCCTTGGAGTTTAGGAGAAAGAGAGAAGCAAGGAAAACGAACCTTGGGAAAGGGGTTGGGGAAGGACAAGAGAGAGGGGGAGAATATATATTCCTTCAAATATTCATCAGCCATCAGCTTTTCAGGTGTGTCCCTTTAGAGTTGTGGTCTCCACTAATTGGCCAGTGCTAGGGCAAGGGTCCTGATGCCCTCCACGGCATCGCTTGTCTGGTTTTGCTGCTTTTCAGAGCCTGGAGCTGAAACACAATGAGGCCTAGATATTATCCCTTAGGGGTTAATGCTTAAAGGCCCACTGGGAGTCCAGTGAGGCCAGTCTTTAGCCCTTTGTTCTTCTTCCAAGTGGTCTACTGCATGATAGCAACATACCAGGGAGGGTCCAAACTGCTTGACAGATATGAAAGGTCACGGAATCTAAAGCTCATGTGCTAGGGGAGGAAAGGTTACCCTTGGGGAGAGGTCCTTGTTTTCCCAATTTTGCCCTTTGCTGGGCACCCAGGGCTTTCCACCCTGGCAACCTTCTCAGTAGTACCTGGCCCATCACCTCCGCTGTGCTCATGTCTTTCTGACCACCTACCACATTTTTTCCTTGCCTTAATTTATATGCTTAAAGAAGAGCTAAGTTGCTGTCTAAAGTCATTAGCTTCATTAATGATATTGTTATATTTAACTCTGTAAAAAAAAAAAAGAGCATTCCACAGTCTCAGGAGATGAATAAAATATTACTCTTACTTTGTAGTATCACCTTGGAATTAAATAGTTATTATCTCAGCAGCTGATGGGATGGGGAGAGCACCCTTCCATTCTAAATAGATTTGTGATGTTCTGGATAGAAATGTGTACATTTTCATCTTTCTGTGATAAAAATTAGCTTTTAATGTTTTGTATTATAGTATCATGTTGGCAATTTCATTCCATGATTATTCATTCACTCACATGTATTTTTATTTTTAGCTCTAAGCGAAAGACATGAGGCCTAAGGCTGACAATGAGGTTGTTTTGAGGCCATCTGATTTCTGACTAGAAGGTGTGTGCAATCGCCTCGTCCTGAAACCACTTCAAACAGAATGGTAATGGCAAAACCCAAGGGAAAGAGAGGCCTTCATGTTTTTCCATGCCTGCTCTCCTACCCAGTTCCTTCCTTTTTAAAATTAAAAAAAAAAAAAAGTTTTAAAATTGTGAACAAAAACTATTAAACAACATGCTGACAAGTCATAACTGAATTGGTTCAAATGCATAACAAAAGGATTAATTAAACAGTTTAGAGCTGTTAAAACACACTTTTTAAAAAGTGAGCTATATTGAGCTATTTAGCAACAAAATTCTTATTACATGGAAACACCTGAGCCATTATAAATTTGCAGATTGAAATCATTTTCCTCCTTTAGGGTTTGCTCTTAAGTGGCACTAAGTAGTTTTGCATTTAAAAACTCATAAGTTTTTCCAGCTAGAAAGTAAGGATTCTTGCCACAATTTTCTCTTTTCATAAAGAATTTTGATGTTTTATGTATGTGCGTGTGTGTTTTTCTTTTTAAAATGTAAAGTGCCTATTAAGAATGTTAGTTGTAAAAAAAAAAAAAAGAACGTTAGTTGTATCAGTTAAGCTTGCTTTAATTATATGTATTTTAGTTCAAAATATATTTTATAGTTGAAGATAATAGTACCTTTTTTCATTATAGTAAAACTTTTTTATTGGGGGGGGTACTTGTCCGTATTAAGTTTATGCCAATAGACCATGTCCTATTAAATATGTAGACATAGCAAGGCTTATACTAGGCTTTAGATCTTCTGGGAATAGCATTCTAATATGTAGGTTCTTTGCCCAAATTTAGATTTTATACTAACCCATTCTTTCAGAATAAATGGTTCTTTATGTTATTTCATTTCCTATTCTACATGTAGCAGTGTTAATAGCCCAAGTTTACTTATATTTAGCCTAAATTATGCATTTGTTTTAATTGATGAGAAACTAGGAAAATGAAATTGTCAACCCATTCTAAAGAGTAATACAGAGGGCAAATTTTATGGAACTGACAACATTTCTATATATTTTTAGTCATGTTTATTTTCTTCTAGGGGCTCAGCTGTCACTATAGTTCTATACATGACCTTATTTCTCTACAAACAGTATTTTCTTACCGTATTGCCAATGGCATTTTACAAACAGTATCTTTTCAGATGTTGAATGATTTAAAATTTATATAATGTGTTTTATTTGTGTATGTGGCTTTCTGTGATGATAGACTATTCAATTCACATGCCATGTAAATCTAGCACTGTTTAGTTTGAGGTCAGAATGATTTTATATCTATGATTTCAATTTATACTTAAATAAGCCAGCCCAGCCTTGTTCTAAAGAAAAACAATGAATGTACATTAGCTTGTTTCTTTGTTTTACCTTATAGCCTGATATGTTTTATTCTTCTGGAAATGTGAACTATGAACTCTTGATTTTCTATGGAAAAATTAAATAGGTTGGTTTAAGTAGCAATGTTTTTTGTTTGTTTTGTTAATCCTCACCCAGGGATATTTTTCCATTGATTTTTAGAGCGGGAGAGAGAAACATCAGTTTGAGAGAGACCATTCATTAGTTGCCTCAGCATGCGCTCCCCGATAAGGGCTAGGGATCGAGCCTGCAAGTATGTGCCCTTGATGAGAATCGAACCTGGGACCCTTCAGTCTGAGGGCGGATACTCTATCCACTGAGCCAAACTAGTTAGGCCTAAATGGCATGGTTTTTATGCCTGTAGTAGAATTCTTTGTATAATACACTTTTGTGTATTAACGTTTTTATGATAAACAATTAATAATTCTTTTTATTTTTTTAGAAATTCTCATTACTTATTTACCCAAACAGTTTTTTCTTCTCTAGAGTAATAGTTGACCCATTTGAAGGTTGGAAGAACTTTGAAGATTATCTTTCTTATTTAATATTCTAAAAGTTAATGTGATAGAAGCATAAAATCTTGTTAACCACTGTTAATTGGCTAAAAATATATTTTTAGAGGTATGAGTTACACAGGAATGAAATCAGTAACTTTATTTATGTACCTGAATGTCTTTCACCATAGTTTTTAAAAGAAGATAAAGACAGAACTAATGCCACTTTAATTTAAAGCTTAAAATTGTAAGGGTAAAAATATTTCGACCCAGTGTTAAATAGGTGATGTGTATGAGCATAGTTTAATATTTATTTTCTTGTAAGTAAACTGCCTTGTTTTTTAAGCAACACTTTAATATTAGACTTATAATTATAAAATGAGAAAAAAAAACAAATTTTAAAATGTCATTTTGAAAATTATAAAAGTAAATACTGACCTTTTCTAAGAAAGTCTTTTCCTTTTGACATTGTTTAATTTTTTTTCTTTTCTGTTTTTTAGGTTTGCAATTTTTTTTGGTGATGGCATGTTCAGAATCTTGGATCCCTAAGTTGAATATGTTGGAAATATTTTAGGAACTCTGGATATTGTTGTTTTTGTATATATAATGACTTAATAGGTGAATCAGTAGGTTTAATAAAAAGTATATAAAAGAATAGGATTATATTCTTTATTTCTAAGTTGGCTGCATGTCTCAGATTCTCCATTCTCAGTTTTAGTGTCATACTCCAGGCGCAGTTCTCTTTAAAAATTTGGGGGGTTTCTTTTCCCAGGCAGTTGATATATTCCTCTTATGGTGATTTGGTCAGTTTCTTTTTCTTTATGTCTACCTTCAGTGTAGCTTACTTAGATCAGAGGTAATTATTGATCAGGAATTTTTAAAAAAAATCCTAAAGGTGGTAATTATACAATTTTGACCTAGAAATGGTCTCAGAATGGTCTGTGTTAGAATATGCAAATTCTATCCAAATTATATCCAGAGATACTATGGCAAAATGCTGCCAATTTTTGTATTAGATACTATATGTAGCACAGAACTACTAATGAAGAGGGAGAAAAAGCTATTCATTCTCAGCTCCCTTCTCTCTCCCTATGGTTGGATGAATGAATTGGTGGAAAGTAAAATGGCCAGAGTAGATAGTGCAAATGAAAAGGTTAAGGAGCAGCATTTTAATCTCGAAGGATTATTTCCTCTTAAAAATAGAAAGTTGGTTATATTTCAAACCCAAAACACTAATTCAAAAGAATATATGCACCCCTATGTTCATTGAAGCATTGTTTACAATAGTCAAGGTTTGGAAGCATCCCAAGTGCCCATTAGTAGATGAGTGGATAAAAAAGCAGTGGTGTGTTTACATAATGGAGCACTACTCAGCTGTGAGAAAGAAGGAAATCTTACCTTTTACAACAACATAGATGGACCTGGAGAGTATTATCCTAAGTGAAATAAGTCACTCACAGAAAGACAAATATATTTTTTCACTTATATGTGGAATCTAATGAACAAAATAAACAATTAGAAACATATTCACAGATACAGAGAACAAACTGATAACCATCAGAGGAGAGGGCTGTTGGGGAATTGGGTGAAAAAAAGTAATGGATTAAGTAAAAAAACAACAACCCAAAGACAACAGTATGGGGATTACCAAAAGGAGGGTGCGAGAAGAGGATAAAGGGGTAAGTCGTGACGGAAGGAAACTTGATTTTGGGTGGTGAACACATAATATACAGATGATGTATTATAGAATTACACACTTTATTTTGGTTAATTTTATTAACCAGTGCCACCCCAATAATTCAAAGGGAAAAAAAAGACTGCAACAGAGAAACCTTGTCTTAGTTTCTGGCCTACAGATGTCAGAAACAGTACTACCATGTCAACTCTTCCCTGAATTTTTCACTCTGCCAGCCTACTATTCTACCCTGTTTCCCCGAAAATAAGACAGTGTCTTATATTAATTTTTGCTCCCAAAGATGCGCTAGGTCTTATTTTCAGGGGATGTATTATGTTTCCATGAAGTAGGTCTTATTTTAGGAGGATGTCTTATTTTCGGGGAAACACGGGTTCATGTTTTGGAATTGTGAGCCCCCACAATTGTGTAGCATAAGCCTTTTCCTTAAAGTCAACTCTATTATCTATCTTCCTATACATACATACACATATACTCACACATACATTTATCTATATCTATATATATATACACACATACATACACACATGCATTTATAGATACACACATATTGCTATAGGCTGAATATTTGTATTCCTCCCCCCAAAATTCATAAATTGAAAACCTAATCCCAAAGTGATTGTATTTAGAGAGGGGGTCTTTGGAAATTAAGTATTGAGAGTTGAACCCTTCTGAATGGAATTAGTGCCCTTATAAAAGTAACCCTAGAGCACGCTCTTGCCACTATCTGTCATGTGAAGTTTCAGGGAGAAGACAGCTGTCAATGAGGAAGTGGGCTCTCACCAGATACCACATCTGCTGGTGCCTTCATCTTGGGCAGTCTGGTCTCCAGAACTGTAAGAAACAAATGTATGTTGTTCATAAGCCAAAAAAAAAAAAACCCAAAACAAAAAGAAAGTTATCTATATTTTATACACCTCAACATACTACTTTAAAACTGTAGTTTACTGTCATGTAGACCCAGAATGTGAAAACTTGGGCATTCTCGATCATAGGAATGAATGGATGGAGACCTGACCTGATAGGAGAGGCAGACAGTCCTTGGGTGACTGGAGTACTATTATCTGTGGTTATCTTTTTCTCTAGGCTATTCCTGCTAGAATTAAGAAATTTGAGGAACATTCTGGGCATATAAGTTACATGTATGTTCAAATGTGACTGGACTGCCTCCTTACTCTTCATTTTATTACAGTTTTTATTTACTTTTTTTGGTATTAGTTTCAGATGTATAGCACAGATAGATATCCATACATGTTATAAAATCTTCCCTTTAAGAGTTCAGGTGCCCACCTGGCACCTGCCTCCCTATTCTTTTGATCAGAACTGGGGAAAGATTGATTTTTAAGACCATAATCAAAACAAGTGAAAAAGGATCAAAAGGAAAGGATGTGAAGAATTCAAGGAATTATAGAAACTGAATGGTACTAATACATTAATATTCCACTGAATATTAATGTATTAGTTTATTATTGGTAGATTATCCAGTAATATAGAAATAGGTATATAACAGAAGTGTTAAACATTTCTATTTGAGGGCTTTTAGAAACTAAATAGGCCATACCATAATTCCTCCACCCCACCTCCTTTTTTCTTTTAAGGGGAATTGGCTGTTACTTAATAGATGGCGCAATGAAAACATCAGAGTTTTAAAAATCTAAATGTGTATTGCCTATTTAGTTGCTTTCCCATTACAACTGGCTTTTAAAAAACTCTTCTATGATACTTTTATCAATAGAGGTGTTTCCTCTTAGCCAATTCTAGCCACAGTATTGACTGTGCCTTGGCATTTGATATGCCCAGAAGGAATTAGGCAGGGAGGAAAAAACTTGGTCCCTGCTGGAATGAATATTTTAAAGACCTTCTTAGATTCTGAACACTGAGTACAAATGAAATGGACCCAAGAGAGGGAAAAGAGCCCAAGAATAAAAAACTAGGGGGGTAGGGGTGGAGTTAGGTGTGGGAGGAACTCATAGAATAAGTAGCCTAAAGGAAAGGAATAATTTCCTGGAATTATGTTGTAGAGAGGGGAACCCCTGTACTGTGATCTTTATTTGGGTAGTTCACATTAACACTGTAGTATTAGGGATAGTGGCAGTGATCTTGAGAAATACTAATGTATTCCCTAATAATGAGTTTGATTTTATTCTGCTATGTTATAAATGGGTTCATGGCTCAAAGGTGAGCCTAATTCAAAATAAATACCTTTGATACCAGAGAAAATTTGTAGAAAAGGATCGTTTGTCCCTGTCATATGACTTTAGAAAATGTAGAATGCCAAGTATAGAGGAGAATTGATGATGTGAATACAGTATTTGATGGTTGCTTTCCAGAAACTTCTGAGTAAACTTTTAAACGTGTTTCATGTTGGCTCAGTTGTACTATAACAACATTTTTAGTGTGTGTCTCATGGGAAAATCTGTACCTTCCTGGGTCTCTGCATTTCTTAGTCTGGCACGTCACTGTGAGAATTCAGACACCTAACTATCCAAGGATGAACAGAGCTTGTAAGTTTGGGTACAATAAGAAGATAGGGACAGACACAGAAAAAGTGAGCCTAGAAAAGTGGTTCTATTTTGGAAGTTCAAGACCCTCTTCTGAATATCTGAACAAAGCTATGGATCCTTTCCCCAACAAAACTCATTTCTTGGGTTAAGGTTGTCAGGTCAGAAAGATCATCTTCATTTTACTTCTGCCTTGCTCTGACTTGATTGTCGCTCTCGGTTAGTGCTTCTCTGAGACTTTTGAAGGTCATTTCCTGCCTTACACATTGAACTTAAGCCATACGTTCAGAGCTTTGTGATGCAGTAGAGCAGAAATTCTCTGCAAAGGGCTGCTGCAAAGTACAAGTGGTGAAAACAGAGCCCAGGGCATGAAGATGTGGAACAGCCTCCTAGAGAGTAACTACCTCCAGCTGCGTTAGGGGTGCTTATTCATGGTCTGAATGTTTATGTTTTATTTTTTTCTAAAATGCCTACTTATTATAAAGGTTTTTTCTTTAAATCTAAGTGTGAAGCTTTCTTATATTTTATCATGTTAGATTCATGCTGTAAAATGTGAACTTCAAATCAACGCAATAACTGGAATTTGTAATTCTGTTATTTTGTGACTCTGAAATTTTTAGCACATTTTCAGGAAAATTATTGAGATTCCCAGGTAGTTCTTTATTCCTTTCAAGTTTCTGGAATGTATGATTATTTCTGAACTTTATTAGTCCACTTATAAGTTTAGAGAAAACTGTCCTCAGTTTTTATTTTGACACAAAATGGGTGCATTTGATTTATATTATTAGAAATGTGTTTCAACCAAAAAAAAAGTCCATACAAGCGGCTATAATCTCCAGTTTGGAATCTCATTTCACATCCTTTTATGTCATTCACTGGGATGTTTCTGCAAAACTCAGCTTCACTGTCATCCTTGAAAAACCAAGAAAACTGAAGACACTGACGTGGGGACAACTCAAGAGCTGGACCAGTATCATCAGGTTGGCAGCACAGCGCACTCTGGACTCAGCCGAGGCTGCATGACTCTTGTGCGTGGAGTGTAATTTGACTGTCTTTTATGAATCGGACATATCTTTAGCATAAGAAAAGCACAACTCGAGTCTTTAAGCCATTTCTGTCAGTACAGTATACTCCTCATTGCTGACACGGGTGGAGCAGAGCCTGAAAATTAATATCGTGTATTCTGGGTGTGAGGTGGTTTTTGTATTTCCTTTTGGAACATAGAGTTTTGGGCTTTTACAATGTGTGCCTCACAATTCCATGTCCCCTGGGAGAGGAGCCTGAGCATCCGAGTCCCGATGCTTGTTCTCTGTCCTTCCTTTTCTGTGCTGTTGATTTAAATGTGGGAGAACATCAGGTGCATAAGATTCCCCAAATGATCAGAATCCTGTTCGTTCTTTCCTGCTTATCCTCCCACCATAATATTTAAAAACTTTTTTAAAATTGATTTTTAGAAAGAGGAAGGGAGAGGGAAAGAGATAAACATCAATGTGATGTGACAGCAGAACATAGATTGGCTACTTCCTGCACGCCCCCAGCGAGGATGGAGCCTGCAACCTGAGCATGTGTCCTGACCAGGAGTCAAACCAGCAACCTTCTGGTGCACAGGGTGATGCCCAGCCAACTGAGCCACACAGGCCTTCCTGCATAATTTTATTGCATTTTCTTTCAGTTCTTCTAAATGTTGCTTGATTTTAGTCCCTTAGTTAGGTCAAGATGGAATTATAACTGCACTGTTCAGGCCTATTAAGTTGTCTTACAGTAAAGAATCCACTTACATTTTTTCATTTCCATCTCTCTTTTTTTGGGGAAATAAAATAGAACTTGACTTAGAGATCTTGGCTGTATAAGGTTTGTTTGTAAAAATTCATAGCATTGTATTTCAAATTCAGCCTTTTAACTGGTGTTGGCAGTAGCCTCCATTGGACATCTCTGTGCTGCTCCTCTGCACTGCCCTGTTCTCTTGAGGCTAGGAAGAGGCCTCATGGTGCCTCAGGCCTGGAAAGACCCGGGACTGACTTCTCTGTAAGCCTGATAGTTCCTGCAGCAGGAGTTCGTGAGGTAGTTGAGATCCATGTGTTCCCCTCTGGGTACTAGTACAAATGGATCACATGCAGAGGAAATGTTCATGTCAATAATATTTAGAAAGCAAGTTTTATTAAAAAAAGGGGTGGGCAGATTTTAGGTTTATCTATATGAACCCAACACATTGGCTATTCAGGTGTGTCTTACTAAAAAAACCAAACTTAAAAACATTACCAAATTACTAACATATTTAAAATGTGACACTGCTCTAAGATTTTATTATATGTGGTTTTCAGAAATACGTGCAAATATGTTTTGTATAAAAGCATTTTTTGTATATAAAAATTTTCTGGCTCTTGCTCAAAAAATATTAAACTTAAATGGTCTTATTATTTAAAATTTAATAGTTTGAAATTAGTCTTTGAGTAAAAGACTAATTACTTTTTTACTTTTCATGTGGTGTACAAATATTCTTAAAACAACTATGCTTTAGATATGTGTTTTTTCCACATATTGTAAATGGGTCATATCTTTAGTTAGAGTTTCAGAAAATTTGGCTGTAAATACCAAGTGCTTGGGAGTGGGCTGTCTGGAAATGCATATTGAGCTTTTCTGTGTGTGGCAAACTTTGTCCAAATAAAGTAGCTTTGTACTCTGAAGGAGATTTCAGTAAATTTTTGTTCAAAAAACTATGTGCAAGTTAAGGGAGTTAAATATGTGCCGCAAGTTAAGGAAATGAACAAAATGATCTGTAAATGTGATTGTGTAAGTGGTCTGTAACCCTTTTCTATCCCAGTCAGCAGTGGGAGTCAGGAGGAATGGAGTGGGGTGGGATATGTAGTTTGAAGGGAAAAGAAAGACCCCCACCTGGGATCGGCAGTGTTGTGGGTCAGTGTATGTAAGCTGTGCGCTGGGACCTGAAGTCAAGGTCAAGGAAGCTTGGTACTAGAAGTTTCTCTCCACAGTTCCTGAATGACCACCAGAGAGGAGGGGGTGTGGATCTGAGGCAAAATAGGAAAAAGACAGTGTAGGGACTTCAAATTATTTTCCAGTTTAAAGATTGTTCTTTAAATTTCTATGTTCTTTTCTCTACTGTATGTCCTTAAGTGGTAAAATAAAAGGCTTGTCATCCCAAGTTCTCTAAAGACATCTTAAAAATATTTTATTGGTTTTAAGGCTGGGAACTGCTGTTTCTTTGAACCATGTAATAGCATACTAGAGGCCTGGTACACGAATTTGGCCAGGCCTGCGGGATTGGGCCAAAACCAGCTCTCTGACATCCCCGAGGGATTCTGTATTGCAAGAGGATGCAGGCCAGGCCAAGGGACCCCACCAGTGGATGATCGGGGCCAGAGAGGGATGCAGGAGGTAGGCCAGCAGGGGAGGGACCACTGGAGGGCTCTAGGGTGTGTCCAGCCTGTCTCAGTCCCCATCTACCAGACCCCAGCAGCAAACTAACCTACCAGTTGAAGCATCTGCCCTCTGGTAGTCAGTGCACGCCATAGCAACTGGTTGACTGGTCAACTGTCTGCCTTCCTGTGGTCAGTGCATGTCATAGCAAGCAGTTGAGTAGCCTTAGCATATCATTAGCATATTATGCTTTGATTGGTTGAACGGATAACCGGATACTTAAAGACTTTTCTTATATAGGATTAAGGTTCCAATTGTTTCTCACACAACCCATGCCTCATAGGACTGATTAGGGTGCCAGAGAGCAGTTTGGGGAAGTTTTGGTAATTATCTTCAGCATTTCTTTATCATAGGAGTTGGGGCAGCTGGTATTACCTTGTTTCAACCAATGGTGGTCTGGAAATCTCAAGAGTTTCCGTAGTTTTGTGTGAAAATGAACTGAAACCAGATGAGAGATGCACTACAACACAAACCTTGAGGAAATCATTTAGACTACCGTGCAGATAATTTTCCTACCTGCAAAATAGTTGCCAACCTACAAAAACTTCTACACTATTAGATGACCAAAAATAGTGCAATGGTTATAACTGATTTTATTTTTATTTCTGCTTATCTCTAATATCAAGTTTAAGATTACCTTACTATGCCATGGTCTTGTGTGACTAGACTGCTTTTTATTAATTTGCTTTAAAGAACAGGACAAAGGGATCCTGGAGAAGGAGAAACTAAGGATGAACCCATCTTATATTGGGGTTCTTCCCAGTGTAAGGGCATTTTTTCTTCTTCAGGAAAATGTAAACTAAATAACCAACTTTTATATCTTGTCCACATATGTGCTAGATAGACATTGTTCTGAGTGATAGAAAAAGTGGCAAGGAGTGAATTTCCAAGAAGGACACTGAGCTTTCTTCCTTTGACGTCTTTAAGGTGAAGATTTTTCTTTCCTAAGTCAGTGCTTGGAGGCCAGTTCAGAGGAGTCAGTGATCTCTAGTCATGGTTTACAATTCTCCAAAGGACCTCTATTTATCTCCAGAGATATTGCAAAATTCTTACTGAATTGCTCATTAGGGAAAGCTTGCCATATCCTGCATTAAGGATTTTCCTTAGAGACTTTCTTTGGAGACCCAACTTTGAATTATTAAACCCAGGGCTATGATTAGTGAGGCAGACACCTGCTTCCTATATTCACTGGGACTTGAAAGCAAGAATGGAATTACTAAATAAAGTGAAATTGGTTGGAGGGATAGTTTAGACTGCATTTGCTGAATTCTGTGCATCCCGTCCCTCGGGTAGAAAACTAGAGTCAAGGGCTTTTAAATTTCTCAGTACTGGAAGGCATTACTTTGCCATTAAAATTTTGGATAAGGTATTTTGAACACTCAGTTTTGTAGCAGAGGAAAAATGATAAATCAATATGTATTGATTGAAGTAATTTCTCCTAAAATATGATCAAAACTTGTGGTAAGTTTGTAATTTTTTGTTTTTTAAGAGGAAGCCCAAATTATATACTGTGGAACTTTGATGACACAGTTCAAAGCGGGGAATTTAGTTTGTTTTCTGTCTCCCAATATCTCATTCTCGCACCAAACCAAGTTACATTTTCAGTTAAATAGCACCTCTGAAGTTTTCCCTTAGGAATTAGGATTTTCTTAAGCTCTTGAGTTGCCTCTTCAGGCCCCATTTCCACCTAAGAAAACCATATCACAGAATGAGTTATGCAGCTTTAAAAGCCCCATTTGTAGAACCTAATAGAAAATATTAACATATTCACACTATTGTGGGGTAGTTTTCCCACTGTGCAAATGAGGAATTAGAAAGGCAGTTGTGGCTCCTGGGCTGATTGCTGGTATAGGGGCTGAGTGGCAGGGCTGAATGTCTGAGCAGCTGAGTTTCCTGATGATTTCAGGACGTCTAAGACTGGTGTCAGAGCGTTGCTTTTCATATCTACCAGTATAAGCAACTCCTGTTTGTTTGTTTTTAATAACATCCTTCCAGGAAGTCAGTGTAGCAAATTATAGTTTTTCCCTTCCTCTAGGTTTTATTTTTTAAATTTATCTGTTTGTTAAAAATGAGGATAAGAATTTGGGTTCATTTCCTCTAAAAATTTGCCATCAGCAGCTGACCTAGAATTCCATCTTGTACCTCAGTATTATATACAGGATGTGGCAAAAGTAGGTTTACAGTCGTGAGCATGCAAAAACAGTTTATTCTTGTCATATTATTTGTTAACTAGAGGCCCAGTGTATGAAAATTCATGTACTGGAGGGGGAATCCCTCAGCCCAGCCTGCCCTCTCTCACAGTCTGGGAGCCCTCAGGGTCAAGAGATGACTTAGTGATCATGGGAAGGCAATGCCCTATTACACCTCTGCTGCTGCCACTGCCTGCAGCACAAGCTTTGGCTGGCCCTTGTTACCTGAGCCTCGGGTGGCCCTAGGCAGCTGGACAGCCGCCATCTGAAGCTTGCCTGCATCTCAGGCCAGCCCTAGGTGGCTGGGGGCTGAGGGGACGGGGATTTTAGAGGCAGGTGTGCAGAGCGGGGCTGATGATTGGGTGCTGCCATCTTGTGGCTGTGGGTGCATGGCAGTTAATTAGCATATTCCCTCATTGGCTGTGGGCGACACCATCTTTGTGACATCGTGAGGGTCAACTAGCATATTCCCTCTTTATTAGATAGGATTATTGTATTTTCCATACAAATAACTCTAAACCTACTTTTGCCCCACCCTTTATAATACATTAAGTCCTAAATTCTGACCAAACAAAAGGATAGATTAGTTTGGGTGGAGCAAAAGATTCTAAAAGCCCTTTTGTGTTTTCATGAAGAGTGTCCTGCTTCTCAGATCTTTCTGACTCCCTTTGGTAGTGAATTTGATGATCGTCCTTTGAAATTTAGAAAAGAATCAGAGGTGATAAAAGGGACGCAGGACAGGGATGGGGTAAAAACCGGTAACAAATACTGGATGATGAGGATGAAGTCTTGTGGCTTATCAGTCTGTGTTTATGACTGAATGAGTCAGGGCTGAGCATTGCACTTGCACTCTTGCCTCATCCATTTCTGTTTTCATCCACATCTTCCTCTTATTGATGGGAACTTGCATTTGCAAGAATGGAATGTTACTAAATGATTACACTGGTACCTAGGTGGGCATCAACTTATGAGTGGGCATAATCATATCCTTAGACTCTGCTGAATGAAAAGACTGCATTTCTTGACAATAGGAAATTGTCACCATTCTTACTTCCCATTGTCCCCACTTTTTTAGGTTTGAGAGTCTACAGCAAAAGAATTTTCTCCAAAAGTTATTTGGCAGGAAAAGTTGAGAAGCATGATATAGTTGGATGTGGCATTTCAGTATATTATCCATCCCTGCAACATACTGATGGGTGCTTACTATGTTTTGGACACTGTTGTGGGCTCTTGGGAAACCACATACAGTGCAGAGTTTACATGCTGGCAGAGGTAAACAGACCCAGAAGCCAAATGTCTTACGTAGAATAAATGGACAAGAGCGGGGAATGTGCTCAGGACACAGTGTAGGGTAGAGGAGCAGGTTTCAGGTTTTGTGTTGTGTTTTCTAAAAATATGTTTTTTAAAATTGATTTCAGTAGAGAGATAGAAACATCAGTGATGAGAGAGGATCATTGATCATCTGCCTCCTGCAGTCCATCCCCCTGGGGATTGAGTCCACAACCCAGGCATGTGCCCTGACTGGGAATCGAACTGTGACCTGGTTCAAAGGTCAGTGCTCAACCACTGAGCCACACTGGCCAGGAAGATCTCAGGCTTCAAAGAGAGATTAGAGTAGATTTCATCTGGAAAGTGAGATTTGAGAAAGATGATGGCCATACATAAGTTGGAGCTGACCAACAAGTTTATCTTAAGGAAGAGAAGACAGAAGGCTGGGAAATGGCCAACAATTGTTTACTGCTTTTCCATTCACTCTTGAACCTGTACTGGAAGTGCTGGCTCTGTCTAAATGTAACTGTGCACAATCCCTCTTTCTTCTTCTTTTTTTTTCTATTGTCATTCCTCCTGCCTAGATTTGTTTTTTCTAGGGAGGGCCCAGCCCAGATGGCATTTCCATGATATTGTTTGTGGAGGTAGGCATGTCATAGCAAACTAGACCGCATGGCAAACTGCGACCCACTAAGTGTGCAGAGGTCCCATTAGGGAAGATGACTGGGCTTTTCATTGGGGCCCTAACGTGTGGGCCACATGCCATAGGGTCTATAAGGATGACAGGCCAGGCTGAGGGGACCCCAGGAGCTAAAGCAGGCAAGGGTGAGCAAGGTCTAACTTCAGGGTGATTAAAATGGGAAAGATCACGGAGGACCCCACATTTCATGCTAAGGTGTAGGGCTTTGAATCCACAGGCAGGAGAGAACCATTGCTGTCCTCTGGACTTGTCCCCAGTGGCAGTGTCCAGTGACTGCAGTAGAAATTCAGTGGTTCTTGTGGGTTTTCAGCTTATGATCTCTGGCACATGAAGACTGAAAAGAGACTACGGTTGACATTCTGACCATCGTCAGTTCAGACTTGTTCTCAGCTGCACACAGTGTCCATTATCCATGCGGACAGCATCCTTTGTAGCAGCCACTCTGTGCAGACGTCAGCAACTTCCTGTGGCTGGAAGTTAAGTGGTTGGTTTACAGTTTTCATGCAGGTTCTTTGCAGTTTTTCACTCTTAACAAACTCAACGAGTATTCTCCTGCATAGTGTCTGCACATACCCAATTTTCTCCTTGATGTAAGTCATGAACACTAAAACAATCGGGATGCCTATACTAGAAAGCAATGCAGCAACACTAGAGGCCAGTAGTAGAAAGAAGTATGGCAAGACCTTATGTCCGAGCCGTGTGTGTGTGTGTGTGTGTGTGTGTGTGTGTGTGTGTGTGTGTGTGTTTGGCTCATCTCTTCAGATCTGCTTAATAACATTTCATGGTGGGTTAAGGGAGGGGCGTTCCCCAATAGGGCAGGTGAGGGGACTCTGGGACTCCCTCGTCCTTGGTGCTGCAGCCACAAGGAGCACCTGCTGCTCATGAAGCATGTTTGCCACCAGTTTTCAGAGCACTGATTCCGAGGCCAACACCACAGAAGCTTTTGGAATATACCATGATTAGCATGTTTCCCAGCTGAACTAAAAATGAGACTTTCTGGTTTCCTCCCATGAAACTGCCTTGATTCCAAGTTTAATTAGGCAGATCAGACACAACATGTTTTGCTGAGAAGTTGAAAATCATGTCACAATTCTGATCTGTTTCTTGATTCAGGAGGACTTTGCAAGGGGGATGCGTGTTTAGTCCTTTCAGAGGAGCGTGTCCTCTGGAAGTGGTCGCATTGGATTACTTTGGGGGGCGGTCTTCTCTCTGCAGTTCTCCCCACTTTTCATTCATCAGGTGGTTCCTGGGTAAACCGTTGTGCACTGAACACAGTGAGTAGAACTCGGCGTTAAAGATTCTGGTTCCTGCCCTGGCCGGTTTTGCTCAGTGGATAGAGCGTTGGCCTGTGGACTGAAGGGTCTCAGGTTCGATTCTGGTGAAGGGCACATATCTTGGTTGCAGGCTTGATCCCGACCCTGGTCTATGGAAGGCTACTAATCAATGTGTCTCTCTGTTTGTCCTCCTGCTTTCTGCTCTTTCTCTTAAAAACTACAACAACAACAAACAAACCAATGGAGACAATATCTTTGAGTGAGGATTAACCCCCTCCCCCCAAAAAAAGATTCCAGTTCCTGCTGTGTGAAAGGCTTGACCTAAGTTAAGTCAGAAATTCTATTCTCTCCTCTTAAAAAAATGAGTGCTAGTAAAAATGAGTGGGGGTGGGGAGGAGGGAGGGCGAGTGGTATGGGGCGATAAGGACACATGTACCGTATTTGCCAGCGTATAAGACGATTTTTTGGCCCTGAAAAATACGTATTTGCCGGCGTATAAGACGACTGGGCGTATAAGACGACCCCCTAACATTTCCACTAAAAATACAGAGTTTGTTATATACTCGCCGTATAAGACTACCCCCCACTTGGAGGCATATTTTTCAGGGCCAAAAAATCGTCTTATACGCCGGCAAATACGGTAATACCTTAATAAAGGAGAAAAACTGTAGCTATAATCACCTCTCTGCTCTTCAGCCAGCTGCTTAGTGCAGTGGTCTGCAAACTGCGGCTAGTGAGCCACACATGGCTCTTGAGCCACGGTTTGGTGCTCTGTTAACGAATGAGCACTGACCTAGACTCTTTAAAAAAAAATTATTTCTAGCCAAAACCGGTTTGGCTCAGTGGATAGAGCGTTGGCCTGTGGACTGAAGGGTCCGGAGTTCGATTCCGGTCAAGGGCATGTACCTTGGTTGCCGCCACGACCCCGGTGGGGGGAGGGGGTGCAAGAGGCAGCTGATTTATGACTCTCTCTCATCGATGTTTCTAACTCTATCTCTCTCCCTTCCTCTCTGTAAAAAAATCAATTAAAATATATTAAAAATATTTTTAAATTTTTTTTGATTAAGGTATCACAAATTGGTCCTCAACCTCCCATCCCCCCCCCCCCCCATTTCCCTCACCCTCCTATTGTCCTTGACCACTGGTTAGGCTCATACGTAGGCACATAAGTCCTTTGGTTGATCTCTCCCTTTTATTGACCTAGACTCTTGATTCCAATAATTACCGGCTGTTGTTGTTCCTTGTGATTAAGCCCCTGGTGCAACCCCTTCCTTTCTGCCTCAGGGTCTTCACACTGCTGATCCCTTTGCCTAGAATGCCCCTTCCCCGGTGCTCACATGGCTCCCTGCTTCACTGAGCTCTCTGCTCAAATGTCCCCTCGTTAGGGTTTCTCTGACCTGCCTATATCTTCCTTATTTCCTCGTAACAATGACCACAACCTGACACCAAAGGCTCGTCTCCTACAATATAAGCTCAGAGGGGGCCATCTATGTGTTTGTTCCCGGCTGTTTCTTCAAAACCTAAAATGATATCTGACATGTGTTAGAAACTCAGTAACGATACATTTGAATGAATGAATGCAGTCCTGCTCCTACATAGGGAGTTGTGGAGAAATCAGAGCTTTTAAAGAGTTTGGGAGGAAGTCAAGGACATAAAAAAGTGCTAGCTGCCTTAGAGAAACAGGCCTCAGCTCATGTCCAGCAGTGCCATTCCTGCCTGCAGCTCCTCTGCCCGAATGTTCATTCACTTAAGACCATTAGGCCTAACATTCCCCCAATTGGAGGGTGACTTGTGCTAATAGTAAGCACTGCCTTTAAAAAGCATTTTAGTGGATTAGTGCATTCAATACATTTATTGAGCAACAGCTAAGGTGCCAGGCATTGTGCTAGAGGCTAGGGTTGCAAAAGTCAACTGGATAGTCTCACTGAGCTTCGAGTTTTCAGAGTGTGCATTTGGTTGGACAGGATCGCCCTCCTGCCATCCCCACAGTAAGAGAAGAGCTCCGAAGGAGGAGGGTGCTCTGCTCAGTGGGGAGGAGGGCTGTAATGTGGAGCTCAGCTGTTCATGGGGAGGTGGTGGGCTGTGGTGTGGCATGTGGTCTTGGGGCAAAGGAGGGCAGAAAGGGGAGAATGACATGTCTATTCAGGACTTTGCTTAGACTCCCCCAGGGCTCAGGGAAGAGAGAGGAAGATCTCAGGATTCTTGTTTTCTCCTGAACCGTATCAAGAAACAAAGTAGTAGGATGACCACTTTCTGTGTTAGATTTCTGTGGACTAAAGTCTGAAGCTAATGATTTAAAGTGTTTCTATGGGTGAATATTCCAAGCTCAAGGCATGAAAGTCTATTTAAGATTTTTTTTTTGAAACACAGCGAATTTGTATCCCCCTCCTCAAGATTCAAAAGAAGAAAAAAAGGGGGGAAAATCTTCATTCCTCCAACAATGCAGATAGAATAAAATTTAATGGAACAAGATTTCTATGTGATTTTTTCACTTATGCAAGCAATAAATAAATAATCCTTCAAATACTCTAAAAGAGGTATCTTGAACTTTTCTATTAGGAATATTTAATTGGAAAGGGATATAGGACCGTCCATGACCATGTGATTTTTAACTTGTTAGCAGCTTGGGGTTTGCATGGAGACAGCTTTCCTGCATAGCTCTGTTGAGACAGATTCCTGTTCTCTAGCAGTGAAATGAGATACGGTGCTGGAGTATACTTTCTGACACCTAATGTTCTAAGGGTGAAAAGTACATAAGGTATTAATAGCATCAGGAAAAACCCAGGACTGGTAAAAATAGGACCTCGTATTCATCCTGTCCACCGGGTCCCCTGGCTCACATGCAGCTTTCAGAAATAACGCCGGTACTCAGGCCTTCTCAAAGTGTGTGTGTGTGTGTGTGTGTGTGTGTGTGTGTGTGTGTGTGTGTGAATAATCTAGGGACTTACGGTAGTTCAATGGCAAATTCAGATTCAGTATTTCTGGGGACTTGGAAACCTGTTTTTCTAACAGGCTCCAGGAGACGCCAGTACCACTAGTCCACATGTTACAGGCAATAGTAAGGCTCTTGCTTTCCAAGAACTTACACGTGCACTTAAAAATTACATTTTAAATGAGTTTTGCAGAGAGAGGAAGGGAAAGGAAGAGAGAAAAACATTGATGTGAGTGGAACGTCCATCGGCTGCCCCCTGCTGGGGATCAAGCCTCAACTTGGGCATGTGCCCTGACACTGAATCAAACCGACAACCTTTCGGTGCATGGGACTGACTATGCCCAGCCAACTGAGCTGCACTGGCCGGTTGGCTGGGCATAATCCAGGGTCACATGCTTTTTATTTATTTTATTTTTATGGAAATTCTATAACTACCCTCTAAGTTGAGCAGTGCTGCTGGTGTTACCTTCTTTTACACACAATGTAAGTTTTCAAGAGGTAGATTGTGTAAAGTTATGCTAGAAGCCAAGTTTTCTAACTCCTTCCAGGGTTCTAATTTGGTTGTTGCATCATAAATGGAGAAGTGGGGAGCAGGTGGGAGTTGAAACTAAAATGATGTTTTTGGAACCTCAATGGAGAAAATACACACATATACTATTATTATGTCTCCCGAGGTCTAAGGAGTAAGAGCTAATGCACCAGGGGGTACAATGGTAAGGGTTATGTGAGATGTCTTAGACTTGCCTTTTGTAGGCAACAAGAAGACAGAGCAGATGGCGAGTGTCCTGCTGGTGACTGATTTAACTGTCCTTGGGAAAATCAGATTTAACTTGACGATAGGCTGCCTTCCGTCTTCCAGAAGAACTTCAGAGCTCGGTGGCATGGATTTATGGTGCACTGCTCCAGTCAGATGGTACAAAAAAAAAAAAAAGTGCAAATGACATGCAAGTGGGCTAAATCTCACTCAAAATTTGCCAACCGGAAGCACGATGTCTTTATTCCAGCTAGATTAGAATGTGCTCTTTGGGTAACTTCCAGTGAGGCCTTGATTATGCTTATTTTTCATATGGTGTATGCTGAGAAATGGCTAAACACTGTCAAACAAAGAGGAAGAAACAAGCATAGAAACCCAGCACAGCATTTGTGAGCCTGGGTCCTGGAGCCTGGGTCCAGCAGGTGAGAGGAAGTCCAGGCTGGCCCTTGAGGCAAAGTGAGCCTCCTGTGGCTCTTTATTTTTCCTCATGAAAAGGCTGCTTTATTATCGGTGTTGTCTATCTTCCTTTTGTAAATTGTCTCAGGCATTTGCTGCTAAGTAGTGCAATGATAGCACAAAGATTTGATGCATTTGGTATCTTATTCAGCTCAAAAGCATGAATGCCTTGGTTTCTCAGTGTTCTAATGGTGTCTTGTAAATGTAATACCTGCTCATGGCAAAAAAATGTTGTAAATTAAAGGAAACTCTTAAGAAAAAACCATCACACTCCTACCACTCACTCAGTGGTAATTAATCACCATTTTGGTTAGCATCATTCATGATCATTTTAACAAGTTGAGATGATGATGCCTATTAAGTTGTTGTTGTTGCTATTAAAGGTTTGTAACCTACTGTTTCACTTAAGAATCTTGGAATGAATGTTTTCCCAAATTTTGAAATATTATTGAAGAGGTGTTTGTTTGTTTGTTTTTAGTTGGCATTCCAGCGTATGGAATGTTAGAGTTTAGCCAGCCATCCTTGTTGATGACCATTTAGTTTGTGTCCTGTGGCTTAATATGTTATGCTGCAAGGGAGAATCCTTATACTAAACCTCTTTACATATCTCTGACTGTTCTCTTAGGATAAATACTGAGAAATGGGATTACCAACTCAAAAAATGCAGTTAAGCTATTTGTTGGATGAATGATGCCTTTTGATATATATATTAGCAAAGCATGTTCCAGAATGGTTGTCCAAGATATGCCCTTAATTTAATTAGCAGTGCACACTAGTTGTTTTGGGTATTGTTTTTAAACTCTGCCTCTTTGACAGTCTAAAACGATATCCCTTTGTTTTCATTTGCATATATTTGCTCTCTAATGAGACTGAGTTTCTTACATCCCTTTCCTTTTCTTTCGTGAAATGCCTCTTAGGTCCTTGGCTCATCTTTCTCTTGAAGTTTGCTTTGTTCTGTTATTGTTTAATGATCCCTGAAAGTGCTGTCTATATGAATATATTCACCTCTGTCGGTATTTTTTGACATTCAGAAAAGTTTACACTTTCACCGAGTCATAGTTATCAATCTTATTGTTTTGTGTTTTCTTCTGCTTTTATGTTTAAAAATATTTTCTCTGTCATGAAATAAAAGGATCATTAAAAAATGGTCTTAATTGTAGGCTTACTTAGAAGACACCGGACTTAGGTATTGATAACAAGTATTTTGAGAAAAATACAATCACTGATTGGATGTGACCTGGTTTTAACCAGAGGTGCACATTGAAATCACCTGTTACCGCCAAAACTGGTTTGGCTCAGTGGTAGAGCGTCGGTCTGCGGACTGAAAGGTCCTGGGTTTGATTTGATGTTTCTCTCTCATCGACGTTTCTAGCTCTCTATCTCTCTCCCTTCCTCTCTGTAAAATATCAATAAAATATATATATTTTTAAAAAAGAAATCACCTGTTAGAGGCATTTTTTAAACTTTATTTTTATTGTTGACACTATTACACATGTCCCCATTTAACCCTTTGCCCTTTGCCTACCTCCACCAAGCCCTGCCCCCTTCCCTCTGGCCATCACCACTCTGTTGTCTGTCTGTTTGTTTTATTTATAAGTTCTTTGGTTAACCTCTTCACCACTGTTAAAGCTTTAAAAAATTACTAATGCCTAGACCACAACCCAGAGCCAATGAAATGGAAACTTAAAAAACAAACAGGCAAACAAATAAAAAAAACCATTACACAAGTCCACAGACTTAAAAGGAGCATAGTCAAGTTGCTCATGATTTTATTTTTTTTGCTTGCTTTGCACATTAAATTTTATCAGCATACTGGGTGTGTTTTGGCTTACCTATCACTGTGTGATAGCAATGAAGGTTGGAGTGCTTTCGTGAAGAAGGGGGCTCAGAACAGTGTGATGGGGAGCTCCCTGCAAAATCACAGTGGCCCTCTGAAAGTGCCCATCTCAGTTGCTTCCATGGTGCTCATGTGATTACTTCTGAGTTCCATGGCTGGTTTTACAACATGCTGGCCTTAGGAGTCACTACTCTACTGAAAGTGGATTTTTTAAATTTAAATTTAAATTTTATTTTTTTAAAAATATATATTTTATTGATATTTTACAGAGAGGAAGAGAGAGAGATAGAGAGCTAGAACGTCAATGAGAGAGAAACATCGACCAGGGATGTGCCCGCAACCAATGTACATGCCCTTGGCCGGAATCGAACCTGGGACCTTTCAGTCCGCAGACCGACGCTCTACCACTGAGCCAAACTGGTTTCGGCATGGATTTTTTTTTTAAATTAGAAGAGACAATATATTTACAAATGTGTTATATTTGAAGAACCTATACAGTAGAGTACATAGGACATATTAGAAGATACAGTGTATTTACAAATTATACACGTATATTTCTAAAACCAAGATCCATTACTCTTTGATATTCAGTAGTGTCTCATTTGAAATGGGGTGTAAACCTTGCAAATTAGTATTTGCAGCTTGGGGAAAAGAAAGTCAAACCAAAATGGCCAGTTTTATATCTTTGTGCAAAATTAAATTATTCTCATTAGTTAACATTGAAAGTACACTCTTGTAAGTCTTATAAGAAAATACACTCCTATTTCTCTAGCCTGGAGTTATCTCATTAAAATGTCTCATAAGGAAAATTGGCTTCTGGTTAAAGATCAGCCAGTCTGTCCATAGGAGGTGGCAAGTCATGGACAGGCCTTAGTGTTTGCAAGGAACTTAGCATCTGAGTCTTGGAAAGGGTGGTGGTGGTGGTGGTGGTGATGCCTCACAGGGCTGTGAGGAGGAGCAGGTGTGATCATTTAAGTCTAGTGTCTGGCAGATGGCAGCTACTCCATCAGTGTTGGTCCCACCATCTCCAGTGTGTTCACTGAACTGGGTGATTTGAAATTGGATGTTTGGGGGTGAGGAGCAAGAGGCAGAGGGTTCCAAGGAGAGGTCCTGTTCTGTGTGTTAGGTCCCCTGATCAATTTGAGAGAGAAGTTATACATGCCTCAAACAAGGTAGATCATTTCAATATACTGGAGTGATTTTGTCAATACACTGGGGTAGAAAGTACTGGATTTTGTATAACAGATAATACAATTTATTACTTATAAGAAATCCAAAAAGGAAGAGACCAGTGTGGCCTGAAGTGGTTACTACAATATTTTAAAAATAATTTTCCTGTAGAAAATGCTTACACCAGATTTGAATACATCTTAGATAATTTCAAGAAGAAGAAAGGCCATCTTGCCAAAAACCTCTATTATAACAAAGAGTCCACTCTAAGACTATGTGAGAGGAGATTAGTGCTGGCAGGACAAAGCCCAGTCCACACTAGAGCACTGAAGGCAGGGGAAGTGCCGAACTCGTGCCAGAGAAAGTTTTCTTGTATAACCATCTCTTGCTGTGGTTGAGGTTATGAGACTTGAGATAAACAGTGGATGAGAAGGCTGAGGTTGCTGCAGAATTGGCCACTGTAGCCATCCAGGGCTACCGGGTGGCATTCCATCAGCTGTGCCAGTTCTCCCTGAGCTGAGAGCCCTGGGGCCAGCCACCGTGATCGCACTCCACATTGCCTTCTCTGTAAGTTGACGGTCTGACAGGCTGGATTCTGTGGTCTTCAGGCCTCTTTCAGCTCTGACATGCCATAATGAAAACTGATTTATTGATTATTCCGGGCCAGAAAAATTGAAAGAGGTTAAAAGGAATCCTGAGTTCTTTTCTGGCCGAGGTTCCTCCAGAAGCAGAGCAAAATGAGCTTTTTGATCATCATCAAGGAGGAAGAGTTTATCTTTGGACCTCTTTCCAGTCTACTTGCTGATCTTTGCAGGGCAGGACCATGGACAGCTCTTGACAAACTGCACTAAGCAGTTTCTTCTCCTTTTCTACCACCCATGATATCCCGCCCCTCTGCCCTCCGGCAGTGTTTCTCATACACAGCTTGCCGAGGATACAGATATTTCCAGCCAGGGCTCCACATCACCACCCCAAATTTAGAGATGGTCTCAAGGTCAAAGCATTCTATGTACAAAGTCCATGGTGGTGTTTGCAGAATTATTACTCTTCATTTTGCTCAACGGATACTTAGCCAATATCTCTTGTGTTCAAAGTGTTGTGCTGGGTTCATGGGCACTACTCTTTAAACTTTAGGTCTCCACCCAGTAGTGGCCTTTAGTCTCAATTTAATTGTCTACAACCAGAATTCTGAAAATGAAACAAATAGAATAAAATAAGTTATCAGTGTCTCACACATAGTACGGCTGTGTATTATTCAATCAAACATGTTTCAGTTTTATACCATGTTTCCCCGAAAATAAGACATCCTCTGAAAATAAGACCTACTTACAGGTTTCCTTCTGAGTGAAATATAAGGCATCCCCCTGAAAATAAGGCCCCCAGGATTCACAGTTTGTCTGGTTCGTGTTGACAATTACTGTACTACCGTACCGTATGCAGGTAATAAATTTCCTTTATTTTCATTTAACAATAAATGTGTACCATATTCTTCTTCATGGAAAAATAAGACATCCCCTGAAAATAAGACCTAGTGCATCTTTGGGAGCAAAAATTAATATAAGACACTGTCTTATTTTCGGGGAGACAGGGTACTTGTAGGTTTATACTTGTGTGTTTCTGTGTGTTATGAATTGCAATGGGAAATGTATTGCTCACTGCACTGTGGTTAGAAAAGTTTAAACCAATGCTCTGGGGCTCACAATTCTTTACCTGCAATTCCACATTCCAAACATGAAAACATTTTTAAAGTTTGGCACAAATTCATTTGGCAGCAAAACATGACCTAAAGTGACTTAAGGGCAATTATAGCCTTTCTTTATCCCACTTACTGTTAATATTTGTACACTTCACTACAGAATGGAGTCAGACCTTTCACCCAGTGGGCATGTTGCACTCAGTTACTTTCCTAAGAAGCAAAAAATTCTGCACCATAGGATCTTCCACAAGACCGTGTGGATCTGTATAAGGGACATAATAGTTTTCATTCATTCAGCAAATATTTATTGAATGCTTACTATGAGTTTGACATTGTACTGGATGTCAGACATGGAAGAAAGAAAAGTTAGTGCAAGATGAATTCTTAGAGAATTTAACAGTCCCATGGGTGGATAGATGTGGGACCACCAGAGCTGGACTTCAGCATTCTCCTTTCATGTTTTTTCTCAGTGTTAGTTCACCCAGGCCCTCAGCTGCAGGGATTTCTCTGCTGATGAGTTCTAAGTTTCCTACACTACATTTCTGACACCACTTCACACCAGCATTTCAGGTCAGCCCATTTAAAAGCCGACTGCAAACTCCTTCCTCCTGCATCCCTATATCCTTAATCGTACCACTGTCTTCCCCACCTGGACACAGCCTTATCTTTGACCTTGACCCTGTCATCCAGTCATTTATTGACCAATTTCTGTTGATTTTTCCTGCCAATAATCATTGCTTCCTTTCCCTTCTCTCTAGTCCCAGCGCCACCTGTTGATACTGTGAATTATCACTTGTCAACTGGCAGATTAGATGGTGAGAAGTATAGTTGGGAGAAGCAAGAGTCTGAGGATCACAAAGACCTGGGCTCAAGTTGCACATCTTCCCTCTTCTGGCTGAGGGACCTTAAACATGTCACACAGGATCAGTTTTGTTTAGATAAAATGGAACTGATGGCCTTAGCCTCTTTGGCTCAGTGCATAGAGTGTCAGCCTGCAGTCTGAAGGGTCCCGAGTTCAATTCTGGTCAAGGGCACATGCCCAGGTTGTGGACTTGATCCCCACTAGGAAGCATTCAGGAGGCAACCAATTAATGATTCTCTCATCACTGATGTTTTCATGTCTCTCCCTCTCCCTTCCTCTCTGAAATTAATAAAATATATTTTAAAAAATGGACTTGATGATACATATTTCATGAGTTATAGTCAGGAATAAAAATATATACTCCCAAAATAATATTAAAAGGTAAGCTACAGATTATGTGCAAATATTTGTAGGGCATGTAACTAACAAATGGTGAATAATAACTTTAAAAAAACCTCCTTCAAACCAATAATGGGGGGAAAGACACAATTTTTAAAAATGGGCGAAAATATGAACAGGCAGTTTCTAAGGAGGAAATAAGAAAGACCAAAAAATATATAGAAAGAGGTTCAACTTCAATAGAAATCCATGAAATGCAAATTAAAACAATGAAATACTATTTCATATATATCATTTAGCACAAATGTCAGCAAATATGTCAGGCAATCATAACTCATATTGCTGGTCCATGTGTAAACTGGTCCACCCTCTTTAGAGAGCAGGTTAGCAATCCTATATAATAAAGAAGTAATTTGCAAATTAATCCTCACACCCTCACAAGATGGCTACTTATGACCAGGCTGGCGGGGGGGTTAGTGAGGGACAACCAAATACTGAACAAGCAGGCTGTGTGGGGCAATCAGGCTGGCAGGAGGGAAAGTTGGGGGTGACCAGGCTGGCAGGGGGGCATTTGGGGGCAACCAGGCTGGCAGGGGGCAGTAAGGGATGACCAGGTCAGTGGGGGGGGGGGGCAGTTAGGGCAACCAGATAGGCAGGCAGATGAATGATTATGAGCCAGCGATCCAGGATTGTGAGAGGGATGTCCAACTGCTGGTTTAAGCCTGATCCCAAAGGGTCCCCGATTGGAGAGGGTGCAGACTGGGCTGAGGGGAACCTTCCCTCATCCCCTCATGCATGAATTTTGTGCACTGGTCCTCTATTATCAAATAACGTTGAAGATATCTATACCTACCACCTAGTGATTCCACAGTGCCAGGAATGTCCTTTGCAGCATTGTTTTTAGTGACAAGAACATTGAAAATAACAAAAACATCCATCAAAAGGAAACTGGCTATTCAATGAAATCCTATACAGCAGTTAAAGTGAATAAATTAGAACTACATTCATAACATCATAGATACAGCTAAACAATGTTGAATGAAAAAACTGCAAAATACAGTATGAACCCATTTACATAAAATTTTAAAACATGCCTAACATTTTTTAACATATTACATGTTGACATAAATGTATGGATAAATATCTATTAGTTTATGAATAAATACATATTAAAGTTTTCATGAAAATTATTAACAACAAATTGAGTATAGTGATTACCTGAGGAAGAGGAATGGAATGGAGACTAATACAGAGAGGGTTTCAGTTATAAGCAATTTATTTCTCAGGAAATGAAGCTATTAATGCAAAATGTTAAATTTTGACAAAGCTGGGCAGTTTTCCTTGTATTATTTTCTTTACTTGTGTCCCTGAAATATTTCATTAAAAACACACACACACAACCCCAACCTGGTCCTTAGTGAGTGCATAGTAAATATTCCTTCTGCTCCATTCAGAAAGCTTCTAAGATTTTTTTCTCCTGACCAGTCGAGTTCCATTCCCTCCATCTGGCATTCCAGATCATACAAGGTCCAAACTCTCTCTTGAGGCACTCATGGCCCTCCACTCCCTGGCTCCAGCCTCTCTCCATAGCCGTACGCTGTAGTGCTTCCCCTCAGTGGACCTGATGTTCCAGCCCTGGTGTCCCCGGTTATGCTTGGTGCATTCCAGCCCCTTTGTCTTGGCTTGTCTGGTTTTCTTGGCTGTGATTTCCTTATCCCCTTTCTCTGGTTATACAAACCCAGCCCCCTTCTACCCCATCTGTCCATCCATGCATCCATCTATCCATTTACTGAGCATCTTCTATGTGCAAAAAGCATACCGTATTTGCCGGCGTATAAGACGATTTTTTTGGCCCTGAAAAATATGCCTCCAAGTGGGGGGTAGTCTTATACGGCGAGTATATAACAAACTCTGTATTTTGAGTGGAAATGTTAGGGGGTCGTCTTATACGCCGGCAAATACGGTATATAGCCTGCCCTGATTTGCTCTGCTGCAAATAATCACCAAACTTTCACCAAAATCTCTCAAATGACTTAATCCCTTTAATGTGGTATTCATCTTATGAAAATTAATTGTATCTTTCTAGACTAGGCACTGAAGGGCAGGTACTATCTTATCCATTTTTAATTGCACTTATGAATGCTCATTCAATATTGGTGGAAGAAATAAATGAGTTTCAGATTGTGTCCAAATATTGAAATCAATGTTAAGATTATGGCTTAATCCTTAGCACTTGAATCTAAATAGTTAGTGTCTTGAGCTCATTGATTTTAATAAGAGTACCATGCACTCCCTTACATCTTTGTCCCCTGCCTTCACATTTACTGAGGTTCCAGATCCTAGAGCTCCAGGCATGATCTCATTTCTCTAGGGACTTCGCATTTATTTAGAGAAAGAAACAGTGCTGCAGAATACTAGTAACATGACAAGGCAGTGTGAGGGGTAGGTCAAATAAATGATGCTGGCATCATGATCTGAAATCACCCTTAATGAACCAGCTTGTCTTATGCTTGGCTGTGTAAGACTGGTTTTGAGAATTCATCCTTTTGCAAAGGGATCTGGGTCAGAATTATCATTTTATGTCAGCCTGGGTTTCTGTTTTTTGGCTCAAGTGGATACTTAACATCTCTATTGCATGTAAGCTGATACTCAGGTGTGATTTGGAGATGTCTTCTGATACCACAATTTTACGAGGCATGAGCCTGAAATCTTTCTCACCTGACACTGAATGGAATTTTCTTTGTGCTTTTTCAAAACAGGTGTCTCTGAATTCTCCAGTGCACTGCTGGAAAACAGTTTTTAATCTGACTGGCAATTTTTTATGTTTCCAACAACCAGTCACAGGTTGTTTGTTGCCATGGTTACTCCTTATCCAGGAGGGCTATTTGAAAACTTTGAGTTGGAAGGCCTCTTTATGTTAACTTCACTCTTTCCAGGACAAACTTCCCTTCTATGCCTTCGGCCTCTGCTGGAATATTTCCGGCGACGGGGAACTCACCATTTCTCACTGCTGATGACCTTTACAAGTAGGATTAGAGACTAAGTGTGTCTAATGGGAGGGTTGAGCATAATGGGAGGTTGGGCTCTCCCCAGTAGTGGGGCCCACACAGCATTCCAGGGAGATCCCGATCCTCCTCGGAAGGTTCAGGATCTGCTGGCAGATCCCAGTCTTTTGGGACATTGGGTCTATGGCAGCTTCTTTGAGTCATAGCATTCTGGCGTCAAGAATGCTGGTCGCAGTCCTTTAAGAAGATTGCAGTTGTGCTTGGCAAAGAACAGAATGCAAGTCTGGCTGGCTGAGGGGGTGGGGAGGGGCCGGAGGAATGAGCATGAAGGTGTAGGAAGAATTTGGGCCCTTACATACAGATTGGACAGGAGATCAAATGACCAGGGGGGAACTGCAGAGGCCCTGACACAATCCCTCCAGCTGGTCAATGTTGCAAATGTGACCCTGGAATCTCACAGGATCCCGCTGCCCAATCAGTGTGTCTGATTGGCTGAGATAATGTCACGTTTCTCCCCCCCCCTCCCTGCTCATCCCTCACACACACCTCTTCTGTTCCTAGCAGAGGAAGGTCAGGATTGGGTAAGACAGAGTCACATGTTCCCCCACCACTTCTGTTCCTAGCAGAGGAGGGCTCAGTGGAGCCTTCTACTGCCAGGTGGGCAGCCGCCACCACCTGCTACCAAGAAGGCTCACAATGGGGACTGGGAACCCAGCAGATGGAGACATGGCTGCTGGATTGCTCAAAATACCCAACAGGATGTCTTTGAGGTGCAAACTTTGAGGAAGTCCTGAAGTCACCATATTGAATATGACAGCGTCTGAAAAAAGAAGAAAAGACAAATTGCTTTACTCATCCCTGTTCTTTGCTTTGACCTTTGGAATGTCTGCTTTTGGCTGAGGAGTTAGTAACGGAACCAGTGCCAACCTGGCCCTGCCTAATAGGGTCCAGCGACCGTCTGCCAAGAGGAGGCGGGCTGGCATTGGGAGGTATCACAGGGGATGATTGAGTTCCTCCAGGACCGTGGGCTGCTCACTTGTACCGCACACCCCTCCCTTTGTGAGTGATGTCAAAGCATGGTCAGCATTGTTGGAATTTAGATGTTGGTGGGACCTCCAAAGCACCCAGAAGCATGTTTTTTCTTTCTGTCTTTAGGTTGTGTGTGGTGTGACAGGACCCTGGAGACCCACACCTGCGGTGGGCAAACTTGACTGGGCCCTTTCGTGGTCCTTGCTCACATGTCTGGCCCACCTTCTACCTTGGTTTCCCCTTCCTGCCTACCTTGCTCCTGTGTCTTCTGACCACACATCTCTTCTGCTCTGAGCCTCCCAGGTATTTGATTCACCAGTTTGACCCAACAGAGAGTTCAGGTGCAGCTGGGGCGGTAACTTGGAGTCCAGAAAGAATCCATTTCCTTGGTTTCTAAGGAATATGAACATAAATAGTAGGTGCATTTTTTGTGTGCGATTTTTAAAATATCCAATTTTATTGATTTCAGAGAGGAAGGGAGAGGGAGAGAGAGACAGAAACATCAATGATGGGAGAGGATCATCAGTCAGCTGCCTCTTGCATGCACCCCACTGGGGATCCAGCCTGAAACCAGGTATGTGCCCTGACCTGGAATATAATGGTGACCGCCTGGTTCATAGGCCAACACTCAGCCAACTGAGACACAATGGCTGGGCTTGTGATATATATTTTTAAAATATATTTTTATTGATTTCAGAGAGGAAGGGAAAGGGAGAAGAGAAAGATCAGTGATGAGAGAGAATCATTGGTTGCCTTCCTGCATGCCCTACACTGGGGATCCTGCCCACAACCTGGGCATGTGCTGTTGGCTGGAATCGAACCCGGGATCCTTCAGTCCACAGGCCGACACTATACCCACCGAGCCAAACCTCTCATATGGTAGGGCTGGGCTTGTGATATTTTTAAAAGGCCACTGTTGTAAACACACCTGGGGCTTAAAAAGCTGAACGGCAGTAATGGATTCACAGCCAGCTTAAGTGGAAGAGCGGCAGCTGGTTGCTAGATAATTAATAGCTGCAGTTGACTGGGTGGGAGGATCTCATAGGCAGAAGTCATATCTACACCACTGAAAGACTTATACGAGGCACAGCCCCCTGAATCTCAATGGGTGCTCCCTTAGGGTGGGGCACCCCAGCTGGGCCAGGAGAATCCTTCAGTTGCTGGACTGTGATTAGTTCCAGGAGGTGTGTGTGTGGGGGGGGGGAGGCAAGGAGGAACTCTGGGGCGACAGTTTACCAAAGCAGAGGAAAATTGGTTCCTACTTAATATCAGTCCCCTGTGTGTCGTTCAAAAATGGACAGAGATGCAGTCTGTGTTTCCAGTGCTTTATTCTCAGGGAGCCAGGATTTGGAAATAAATTTGTCCTTATTCTGTATGGGTAAATGATAGTTGGATTGTTTCCTCTCATATGCCAGCCTCAGTCTTCTCACTTCAGTTAAAAGCAACACAGGCCTCAGGGTGAAAAAAGGTGGGACCCAGTCTGCCTCCTCCACACCGCGGCTAGGTAACTGTGTAAGCTACTAACCTCTTCTGTAAAGTGGCCTGATGGTACTTCCCTTTTAGGGATATTGTGAGCGCTTAATAGGATGGCATGGGTAAAGCACCTAGCACTGCTCCCATGCCAACCAGGAAAAAGTTACATCTTGGAAAAAGCACAGCCTTTCAAGAAAGACAAGACTGGCTTTGAATCCCAGCTCTGCTATTGACTATCTGTACTTTCAAGGCAAGTTAGCTTCTCTGAGTCTCGGTTTCCTCATCATAAAAGTGGAATTCTTACCTGTTTCATCGAGTCAGGACGATTAATGGAAATGATGTGTGAATTGTCTAGCACAAAGCTGGGGTCATAGAAGAAGTCAATAAATGGTAGCCATTATTATTGTGTCTTTCCTTCCCTTGGCTGTTTCTAGTAGATACGCTGTCATGGTGATGGTGGGTGTTATAGTGACGGTATTTGCGGAGGCACTTGATATCATTGGTGATGGAGATTGGGAGATGGCTGAGCATACCGTTCTAGGTCCAAGCATGGAATGCCATAGCTCTGGTCCTTCTCACTGCCATGCCACCCTCACATCATCCCCCAAATTCCGTCTAAACTTGGAAAGTGTGATAGCAGGCCTTGGAGAGATACTGTGCAAAGCTTTTAGATTTATGGCTGGATCCTATTTTCCTGACTGGTTGACATGCAAGACCTCTTTTTATGAAAGCACCATTCTAATTTCAAAGCAAAAGAAAAACATATATGAATCTGACTTTTAAAAATTACTACCATATATAAAATGCACACTCAAGTGTTGAAGATGAAAAGTACTTACAAGTAAACATTACAGCCAATAGCTATATCTGGCAATATTTTAAAATAAAGTAATTAAGTGGCTTTTGTACCACTCCAAATGCAAGGGAAACAACTTTGCCCTGGTGTCTTTGTCCTTGTGTCTTACGTTCCATCTAAGTGTGATGCTTCTTGTGAAGGGATCCTGTGTGCCACTGCAGAGGGGAAAGGACAACAGGCTGTGGGACCTCAGCATCCTTGTCAGGGCAATGCCGGGACTCAGTGGCTGACCTCTGAGAAGTTGTGTCTCCCCATATACCATGAGGCCATTTATTCTGGTCAAATACCATGGGCTATGTTTTAGACACTTGGGAAGTTCAGTTTACATTCTGGTCATGCAAAAAGAATTTCTGAAATGCTACACATTTACGCTTATGTATAATATGCTGGTCCTCGTGTAATTTGGCAATTGGTGTTGGTTTTATTCTGTCTTGCCAGTTAAATGCTAAGAATATATTGAGAAGATAGGTTGCTAATTAAGGTGCTTTTGGCTACAGGAACAGAAAATGAACTTTTAAGTAGCCTATGTAATAAGGAAAATGCATCGTGTCATTTAACAAGAAGTCATAGGTAATGTGATTCTAGGGTTAGTTAATTCGGTAGCTGAAATTATGGCATTATAGACCCAGGTTCCTTCCATCTTTTTGCTCTGCCCTCTTCAGAATGGCAGGCTGGGTCGCTTTGTGATTGCAAAATGGACTTTGTGCTTCCTAGTATAATTTTTAGATATGACAGTATCCAGAAGAAGGGAGGTCTCTTTCCGTGTAACTTTTTTTTCAGAAGGAAGAAACCTTTCTACAAGACATGGACTTCCGCCATGTCTCACTGGCGAGAATCCAGCACATTGCTTTGTCTAAACTTAAACCCTGACTGGAGGATTGGTGTTTCTGAGATAATGTAGGCGCATTAAAATTTACCTTGAACTTGAGATCAGTCATTTCCCCTGAGGGGAGGAAATTTATCAAGATCAGAGTTCTGTTAGCACAGAAGGAGGGGAGAAATGGAAGTGGGTGGTTAACTAATAAAGGCAGTCAAAATGTTTTTCTCCGAGACAATTGTTGAATGCTTCCTCAAAGGGTGGATTTAGCATCATTTAAACATTGAAGCCCCTCACTGTGGTGTTACAGGATTTGATAGGAGAAAAAAAGAGGTATGCTATAGAGAAAGACTTATAGAATTTCAGACTCTGAAACAGTGCGGTCAGGGCAAGACCGAGGAGAATGAGTATGTGTTGGGGGTAGGGTTGGAGTTAATGGGTTTCCGCTGGTTACACTTCCAGCCCTAGTCTGAAGGCAGATGTCTATGGGAGGCAGTCTCTGCCTTTCTCTGGAGATCTCTAAGGGCAGGACTGATCCCTGCGGGACCCGACTGGCCAAGTGACCTCCGAGGCCTCTGTTCTGTTTTAGATATTTCTGGCGTTAAATCTTTTCAGAGGATGCAGGTGGCAGCCGCCCCACTGCCTCTGTTAGCAGCGGCCCAAACTACTGCACTGACTCTTTTTTTTTAATTTGAAGTCTCCCCTTTCACAGAGGAGGCAGCAGGATCTAGAAAAGAGATATTATCAGAGTGGGACACCAGAGACCTGGCTGGTGCTTCTGCTCTGCTGGAGATTCACTTTGTAGCTGAGGTAAGTCACTTAACCTCATCGTGGTGCTTTCTAGTGTGTGCAACTCGGCTTGTTGCTTAAAATGTAAGAAAGAGAGCTTTTGACGTTTTCTTACATTTTTTAGATGTGTCGGGCTAGGCTTGCCTTCATGCGGGCTGGGCAGGATACAGTGCCTTCGTCCCACTGGGCTTCTTTGCAGCGAAATATCTAGAGTCCTGATGGCCGCCTCCACATTTCATGCTCCCCTCAGCTGCAGTAACAACAGTAACAACTAGCACAGCTTACGTACCTACTGTGTGCCAGGTATATTGGCAGCCCGGGGTTTGGGCCCTGGCTTATGAGTGCTTAGGTTTCCAGAAATTTCTGGGATCAGCCAGGTTCAACTTTTGTGTTTACCTGTAGTGTGATTTTTCTGTCTCAAATAATGTATTTATATTGAAGCAACCATTCATAAACCACCGAGTCAGCATATTAGCAAGAATCTGGGTCAGGATCATGCCTTCTCCTTGTTTTGTTAAAACACATTTGGCTTCCGCTCCTAATTCTTCAACTGAGGGATAGCCAGTGGTGGTGTGAGCATGCGTGGACAGTGTTCTCTAGGAGACCCGGGGCCCACCCACCAAAGAGGAGGCTTAGTTCCTTCTGCTGGCGCTGCTCAGACTTTAAGTAAGCGTAAGAATCCCCTGGGGAATTTGTGAGACCTTAGGTACCACTTGTAAATATTCTTGAGTCCCCACCTTCAGACACTCCTGGGTCCCCACCTGCACACACCCTGACCCAATAGATTTGCAGCGAGGCTCGTGCATTCTCACCGCTCTATAAGTGACGCTGAGGCAGAGCCTCTGTGGACCCCAGTTTGGCAATCACGGGTCTTCCTGATGTGCGGAATGCAGCCCATGGGAGCAACCAAAAAGACCTTTGACAGAACAACTACACCAGGACAAACTGAGTAGATGCCTAAGTGCTCTGGAGAGGTGGGGACTGGTGTAAATGGCCAACGCCACAGAGCTCCCAGGAAGCCTTCCGCTGGGACGGGAGGTTTGAGCTGAGGTCTGAAGGAGGTGGAGGAAAGTTGGCAGTTATGGAGGTTATGCACCTCCCTGCTTCACACTGGCAGCCTGAGGAATGGTCTTGAGTCTTTGAGTGGAGGTCTGTGAGTGGTCTGCCTAGTGGCTGACTAAGGCTGGACCAGAAAGGCGAGGTTCCTAGCAGCCTGACCTCGGGGGTGGTCTTTCCATCCCTGGTGACTATCCACCCTGGCATCTCCCATTGTTCCATCATTTATCCCTGCTCCGCTCTTCCACCCTGGCCAACACCATTAACCCCTGTGGATATTTTGGTGATTGTGTCTGTAAAATGAGAAAAACTGGCTCTTCTCATGAGATCGGTATGAAGAATGATGAAGTTATCACACACACACACACACACACATTAACAAGCGTGCGCTTAGCACTCTACTAAGCTTAGAGCACTAGTTAAGTATACAATTTCACCTATATGTTCCCAAAAATTCTAGTTTAGCACTTCTTAGTTGGGATTCAGGAATCTGTATTTTAACAACCCCACCAGGTGATTCTCATCATGAGAGAAGCTTGGGAAACACTGGCCTAGGCTATAGAGATGGTGCCCTGGGAGGTACTTCTGTGAAGGCCATAGGATGAGGTGTGGGTGCTGATGCTAATGGAGTTTGTGCACACTGCCCCAGGATGACAGGAAGGACAGCGGTGCCGGAGGTCAGGAAAGCCTGCTAGGAGAGCCTGGGAGACAGAGAAAGCAGTGACCACAGGGACAGAGAGGGGCTGGGGTAAGGCCATTCCAGCCAGAGGGAGAGCTGAGAGTGAGGAGCAGTTTAGAGGTGCAGCTGGGATGCTGGGGCCCCAGATTGCAAAGGCTTATTTTCGAGGTAAAGGAGATTGGGATTTGCCTCATGGAGAGATGAATGTTGTTTAGATTCCATTTTTCAACAGATACTCCATTTCATAGGTGTAAGCCAGTGTTTCCTTAGGAGCCAATGGTCTGCAAACTTGTGAGGAAGACAAAGGACATTGCAGGTCTCTTCCATCTAGTGTGTGAGTAACCCCCTTGTCCCGAAGCTGGTGGCAGTCCCTTCTCTGAGTCTGGGGGAATAGCCAAACTATTACTGGCAAGTGACTCTTTGTAAAAAGGAAAAAAATAGACCCCACACATGAACTCTGAAAACAGGTGAAGTCTGCTACCTTATTTCAAACACATTTGGACTGAATCCTAAATAGGCCAGTCTGGTGGGTGTTGCTCTAAATTTACACCTTCCTCTCATCATCGTTAAGATGCGCTAAATGTTTCATTAGGGTGAGGTGCTATGTAACATATGAAGAACTTTGTGAATGTATATTTTCTCTCCCCTCCCCCCCCCCAAAGTAAGATATGCTTTGTGGTAAATAGTGCAATGCTCAGAGACAGGGAAGTTTTTATTTTTAAATTCGGCATAAATCATACCCGAATTCCTGGAAGGACTAAGTGATCCAGGCTTGGATCTGTGTGTGCGCAGCGAAGTCCAGCAGGGCTGAAATCGTACGTGGCAAATTGCTCTGAGCTCTTGAGATCACTGGATACACAGATGGTGTCCTGGCCAGATTTCCTACTCCCTTGGTTTGGTAAATATCGATGGTTGAAGTCATAGTCTATTTAAGTCAGTAATTACTGTTTGTAGAGGACAAAACTGTAGGAAATGGGATCTGGAAGATACACTGGCAATTATATACAAATATATAATGAGGGTAACCCATTACTTAGAGAACAGTTGTGGAAACTGAGTCTTGGGAGGTATGCTGAAGATCATGGGATGAGCTCGGGCAGAGACAGGACTTAGGAACCCCCAATAATCCCCCCCCCTTTTTTGTGTGACAGATTCCTTATTTTCTCTTTCAATGTTATTTATTGTAAAAGTAATGTGTTACTAAAGGAGTTAAAAAAAAAAAACTTACTATCTCCCTGCTTCAAAAGCTTTAAAATATATTTCTGCATTTCCTTGCAAAAAATTTGAAACATGTAGTTGTTACCGTAGTGGGCATACAATTCAGTTCTCTGTTCCCCTTCTTAATTAATATTCAAGTCACTTTCCCTTATGGTTATGTGCTTTCCATAATCACTTTTATGATAGCTCACCAGAGCTCTCTTTGATATACATCCCTTTATTGTTTGAGCACTTAGGTTATTTTCAAATGTTTAACTTGGACCTGTGATGCCAGCATGAACATATGCATTTGGCTTTTTTCACGTTGAACTAGGTCCTGGCCCTCTCCCCACATTGAAACACTTCCAGGCCCTAAAGGGGAGATCCAGCCATCGCTGGTGGAGTTTTGTACTCTGAACCAGGAGGGAGTTGGTAGGGAAAGCTTTGACCCAAGCTGGGGGCACAGATAAATAAGAAAAACAAAATGAAGCACTAAAAAGAATAAAAATGAATAAATAAAGCCCAAAGCTCAAGACTATCAAATCCCACTGTTGCTGGGAACATTGAAGAGAGATGATGACCTTTCCTGATGATGAAAGTGGGGTCTTTGTAGGAAGAAGGAGGAATTCATGCTACAGCTAGTTTGCAGGAGGAGGTGGAGGAGGAGGAGGGTGGTAAGGGGAACACTGAGTTCCCCCTCACCTCTGCCTGGTGGTGGTGGTGGGGGGGAGGGAGGAGGCGGGTGCTCCATTGTACTTAGCAGAGTGTTCAAAAATAAGGCACAGCTCAGGGAGTTGGGCTTCTGCTGGCCACCACGTCTCTCGGGGGGGTGGGGTGGGGTGGGGGGAGGTCCCAGGAATGGCGGTGTTCTGCAGGGGCAGCCTCAACAATCACAGGAACAGAGCAGGGCAACCCTAAGAGAACATCGGTCCCACCCCTGGGCTTTGCCTGGCTCTATCTGCTCCACTCTCTTCCGTAGGAAGCTAGAAACACATCAAAGGCCACCACCAGGGACCCACCCTGTTCCTCTGTGGCTTCGTTAGCTCCTCTTCAGCTCTCGAACTCTGAGGGATCAGAGTGGCAACGTGGCCCAAACCCTCTTCAGGAAAACTTGCCGTGTCCACTAAACATGTGGGCTTTGTCGGATCGGCAGGGAGTCCCAATCCAGGGGATCTCAGGAAGGGGGGTTCTGGAGCAGAGGGCTCTTTGACCTGCTCCCAGGCTGCAGGTTGACCAACTGTCTTGCCCACTAGTAAGCCCCTTCCAGCTTTGCCTGGCTTTCGCTCCTACCGATATAACATGGTGTGAAGTGATTGCACGTTGTTTTGTAAGACCCACCCTGACTTTGTAAGATTATCTGGATTCCCAGTTGTCAGCAAAGTCATACAGAGAGTGCAACGGGGATTTGAAGGTGCCCCCTCCCCTTATTCCCCCAAACAGGAGTGGGTCACCGTTACTATGTTCAGAGCTAAAGTCATCTCCTCCAATCTCCCACTTCCAGCTCCCCACTCCTGGCCACACAGCGGCATATCCTGGCAGCGGAAGGAGCCAACTGTGTCAGCAGAGCCAAAATTGCCCTGGTCTTTTGGGCTCCCCTCCACCTGGGGTCCCAGGCCATTTGTGTCCTTCCAGGTCTCAGAAGAGAGGGCACGTGGGCAGAGCATCCTCATGTGGTTCACTGACCAAGGTCCCGCTTCTCTGGCTGGTGGCTGCCCATCCCGCTGCTAAGGAAGAGGATCATGAGCTTATGCTGCCTTTGACCGAGGCAATGAGGCTGCAGCCAGTGGCACTGGGGGAAGCGTTGGAACCTCCATTGAACTACTGCAGCGTAAGCCCCCCTGCTAATTAATACACACGAAAGCTTCTCCGTCTCTCCATTAAGCAGGCAGGGCTTATTCCTGTTTACGTCTTCTTTGATTGTAAGGTTCCCTTTCCACTTGATGGTCAGAACTCAGGGTGGGGATCCGTGGGGAAAAGAGAGAATCCTCGTCCGAGCCTGCTGGTGGGGAGATTCCTGGGAGGGAACATTCCCCAAGAGAGGAAGCAAGGCAGATGCATTTAATTTTTTTGATTAAAACTAAATACTCGCAATTTTGATGGGTAATCAAATCATATTGGAAATACATCGGGCCAAATACACTTGTGAGGAACTGCTGTGCAGATAATGGAAATCATTTCAATAAAACTCCCATCCGTGCTAAGACCTTAATCAAGGGATAACCTGTTTGACATTGGATCACAGAGAACTGTGTAATTCTGCCCCTGCAGGAATGGATTTATTCCATTTGCCTGATTAATGCATGAGGAAGCCAAGGTCATACTCAAGTTAAAAGTCCATCTTCTGGATTTCACTGGCACCGTTCAGTTTTCTGTGGGAGCAAGTTTTTAGAGTGTGATTTTAAATTCTCTCTCAGTCATCCTAACTTTTCTCAGAATTTGTTTTTCTGTTGTTAGGAACTGTCCCGTCTGGAGGTAGATTGTCTAAAAAGTAGGGATATCTCTCCTAGTCCCTTAAAAGTTTCCTATGTTACTGTTACCGAGCCTTGATGGTTTCAACTTGACCCAAAGTTACACAGGGAGGGATTTGTCCCACATAACTACAGACCGCTGGGTTTTCTTGAGGTATTTACCATTGATACGTCCTCAACCTTTTGTCTTTTTATTATATGTCCTGTTCTCTGATCCCCAGTTTCCTTGTGTGGAAGATGGGGGTAATCACAGGTCCCTTCTCCTTTCCAAAGAGGTCGACAGCTCAAAGTGCCCGGAAGGGCTTGTGTGAACCACAGAGAACAGCCAGCCACAGGTGGACTTTGGAATCATTGTATGCCCTCCGGGGGTCGGGTCGGTGTTTTCTTTCCAACTCGACTGTATGCTTTTTGTGGGCAAAGGATGTCTGTTTGGTCCCTCAGTTATTTCTTGGCCTGAGTCAGTGCTCAGCAGACTCCTTGGCCGACCAGCTGGGCAGTAGAGGGTTGTACAGACAGCTCTGGAGACCAGCCAGGGAGGCCTGCCTGGTTTGTCACTAGGACGATGAGCTGAGGACAGACTTGAGCTCGTGGAAGGCACTGACTTCATATTTCCGAAGTTTTTATTAGTACATTCTGATGCGAGAAGTAGATACAGAGTGAAACTGTGAAAATGAGCCTAATGATCAGGTCAGTGGAATTGCAGAAGATATCTCTTCTGACACATTCTGATTTCTTTTTTCCCTCTTCCCTTACCCTCCTCCTAAAAATCTGTCCTTTCTCATGAAGAGACAGATTTTTGATTTGGCATAGGCTGTAGCTTGGACAAATTGTGCGAGAAGAAATCTCTTTTTATTAGCTTGCGAGGAGGCTGTCTTATCATGGGGACTAAAATGACTGGAGAGGCCCCAGGCTCTTTTAATTAGGCAGAGAACAAAAGGTATATGTCAATTACAAAATGCAAGTGGGCATTTTTTTTCTTGCTTTTTGAGGTGTGTCTCTGCCAATATTTCCGGGTATTGCCCATTTGGGCAAGTACCCGAATCTCAAGCAGGCACTCTCTTTTAGGGGTATTTGGGCAACTTTTGGATTTTTGTAAACCTTTATTGGTTATTTTATTAGAAAAGGTTATGTAATTTTTGTAACAGAACTCAAGAGTGTCTATAGTAATACCATACTATCTTTCTTCCTCACCCCTCTTCCTGGCTCCCGTCCCCACCTCTCCTTACAAAGTTGATGGCTGGTAACTATCGGTGTGGCGTAAACTTCCAGGCTGTTTTAAACATGTGCTTAGCCAAACTCATGTACAGATACATGGATTTTATTGTACAAAAGTGGGATAATTGGGAACACATTGTTCTGCAACTTGCTTTTTTTCACCATGGACACTTCTCAAGTCAGAAATGTAGTCTACCTCATTTTTTAAAAAAATATATATATTTTATTGATATTTTACAGAGAGGAAGGGAGAGAGATAGAGAGCTAGAAACGTCGATGAGAGAGAAACATAGACCAGCTGCCTCTTGCACACCTCCTACTGGGGATGTGCCCGCAGCCAATGTACATGCCCTTGACCGGAATCGAACCCGGGACCTTTCAGTCCACAGACTGACGCTCTACCACTGAGCCAAACTGGTTTCGGCTACTTCATTATTTTTTAAAGCTGCATTTATTCTGTTGTTCGATAGCCACAGTGAAACAATTTGGTGATGCACCAAAATGTATTCATTTATTCCCCTACTGATGCACACTGAGGTCCTATCCCCCTCCTCCTTCCAACATCCGCACTTCCTTTCGCCGTTGCTGGCCTGCAAGGAGGATGCCCACACACCGCTGCACACACCGGGCACGCCCTGCTCAGAGGCACTTCTCCCCGTGAGCGGGTGGCTGGAAATTGGCGCTGGGCCCTTGTGTCCTGCTTTCTGCCCCCGGAGGAACAGAGTTCAGGGTGCAGAATGGTAGGTGTTTTTAAGGTCCTCTGCTGCCCCACTTTTCCGTCTTTGCTTGCCCTCCCCTGTGGTCCTGGTGTGGCCCATGGGCCCCTTTTGCCTTGGCCATCAGTCTAAGTTGTTTAGAATACACTGCTCATGGGGAAAGTATGCTTGCCGTGGGGGCTGGATGAGAAGGCTGGGTGTCCACTCTGACCCCACAGCCTGGAGGCTGGCCACTTGCAGGACTGGTTGGATGGGCTCCCTCTCACCATTCTTGGCCTTCTAAGCACCTCCAATAGGCTCTCCATGGCCAGCTGCTAGGACCTTCCTGGACTGCTATTGAGACCAGCCTTTGCTGCCACCTGGGCACAGGGAGCCCCAGGCAAGAGAGGCTGAGTGGATCCGCACCAGTCAGTCATGAGCACTCATCAGCACTGCGCCTCGTGTCCCCAGAGCTCAAGGAAAACGAACAACTGGTGTAACAGAAGACATGGAGGGGGCCCTTTGTTAGGTAAGAGGAGTGGTCAGAAAGGCACCTGCCAGCTGAGCGAAGAGCAGGGGCCAGTAGGAGGTGAGCTAGGCAGAGTGTGATCCAGGAATGGTGATGGTGGATGAAAGGGCCTTGGGTGAGGGATCCTTAGGCTGGGACGATGGGCAGATCCGGAACTGGCAGCAGGGCACTGGACAGTAAGTGAGGGGACTGCAGCAGGAGGGGAGGTGCCAAGCAGCCAGACAATGTGGATCCACCAGGCCTGGATCAGCTGCACGCCCACATCTCACCAAATTGTCCCATTGTGGAACTTCTAGGACAGGAAGAAACACTTTATGTGGGGGATCTTGAGGGTAGAGGCAGAAAACACAAGTTTGTCCATTCTGAGGCAAGAATGCCGAGTGCCATGTGGAGCCGATCAGAATGTGAGGAGCTCAAGTGTCAGTGGCACCTCCACTGTGGGGACAGGGCAGGCTGTATGGGGCTGGGCCATGAGGGTGGACATTGGGACTTGCAGAGAGTTCTGGAGCTTGGCAGGGGACAGGTGTGGCAAACAGCAGAGGCACTTTTGGAGCAGAGATGCATGAAGGTGGAAGAGTCAGGCCTGGTCCAAAGCAGGGAGCCTCAAGGCCTGAGATGAATGCACTTGGTTTGTAGGAAAGGGGATGAGGCAAGATGCTTTGTTCTGAGCCGAAACCGGTTTGGCTCAGTGGTAGAGCGTCGGTCTGTGGACTGAAAGGTCCCGGGTTCGATTCCGGTCAAGGGCGTGTACATTGTTTGCGGGCACATCCCCGGTAGGGGGTGTGCAAGAGGCAGCTGGTCGATGTTTCTCTCTCATTGATGTTTCTAGCTCTCTATCTCTCTCCCTTCCTCTCTGTAAAATATCAATAAAAATATATTTTAAAAAAAGATGTTTTGTTCTGAACTGGTTTGTGGTAGAGTAGTGGCCTTTGCCTGGCTCATGTGTGCTTGTGGCCATGCTATCTAGTAGCTTACATTTCAGTCCCTCAGGATTCAGAGGGGAGGTACTCTAGCCCAGGATCCTGTCCCGAGCTGCAAACTGTCAGGGCTGGGAGGTCACCAGGCTGCCACCTGTGCCCAGCCCCAAGGCCTGGCCAGATCATGTCCTCCCAGAGTGGGGCTCACCAGGAACTGCCAAAGTGGAGCCTCGTGGCCAAGGTCACATAGAGGACCTGGGGAGAGGGGATGCTCTACAAGCCTCCAGCATGACCCTCTCTGTAAGCCAGAGAACATATCCTCTCTGGCAGAGGGGTGGAAAGAAAAAGAACTGGAATCTGACCAGTGTTCTCTGTCCAATGGTCTACAGTCCCAGGGGTCACAAGAAGGGAGTTGTGTTGGCTAGGTCTTCTCAAGGCTGCCCCTCATATGGCCTCCACCCCTGACAGAGGTGCATGCACTTCCTCCCCTAAACCTTTGCTTCCGTGGGATTCAAAGTGACCCAAGTCTGGTGATAGGCCATAGACTTCTTCCACACATGTTTGGCAGCCTGGTGGGATGGTAAAGAAGACACTGATAGGAAGGCAGATGGAATCCGGGTTTGGATTCTGGCACTAGGAGTCCACAGCTGTGTGGCCTTGGATAAGTAACTAGAGCTCTCTGGACCTCATTCCCTCATCTGTAAAATGGTGACAACAATCCACAGCCTCGAAGTGCCCATTAAAGTTGACGATGCCAATAAAGTCTCAGGGCGAATAGTAAGAAATTCAATAAGTGTCAGTTCTCTTTTCCCTTCGGAATTCCTTCCCCTACTTTATCCTTCCAAATGAAATTTTAAAAATAGGTCTGTCTTCCCAGTAGACTCAGTGAGACTCAATAAACTCTAGAGTAAGGTACCAAGAGAGGTTGCAGAATATGTCTCCCCAGAGACCTTTAACCACACAGCTGTCTGGAGTGACTTGGGGTCAAGGTCAAGGTCAATGGTGAGGCCCCTCCATCAGAGGGTGAGTGTGCTGCTCACACCTGCCCATCTGGAATCTCCTTCTCTAGCCCTGCACCACCCCCACCTCCCTTCACACAGGCCCCGCTTGGCAGCCAGCGCAGGTGAACGCTGGGAGACGGCCTCCACGTTCAGCCTCTCTCCTCCGAGTCCCCTGGGGTCCAAATTCTGAGGAGCAGAAAAGGCTAAGCCTGCGAGGGTTTCCCCCTCCTTTAATTTTAGCAGCAGCTTACTGCGTTTGAGCTGACACAGATCGCAATGGTTGCCATGGGGACCAGAATCCGTGCCCAGATTCCTTCTGGAGCTGGGAAGACAGTGGGGGCTCCTCCGAGAGGTTGAAGGGTTTCTACTTTGTGGAGGTGCCTTGATCGTGGACTTCCAGCCTCCAGAACGGAGGGAATAATGCCTGCTGTTTACGAGCTACCTCACCTATGGTATTTTGTTATAGCAGTGTTGTGCCCCTGAACCTGAACACCAAAGACCATCAGGGAGCCCCATCCGATGTAACTGCAGGAAGCCTGGATTTATTTCGGACCAGTCCGAGCTCAGTCCCACCAACGCCGGCAACAGCGAGGCGAGAAAGAGGGCGAAAGTCCCATTTCCATGGGTTTTATACCCGGGGGCATATCACCCTGATTGGTTGGGTTAGGGATAGGGGATAAGGGATTGGTTGGGTTAGGGATAGGGAATAGGGTTGTCAGGGGCTAGCTCCCGCCTCCTCCCGCAGGGAAGGAGCACACAGAGGTGTCCGCTGGGGCCTGGCACATGTGCGCTGGTCCCGGCTGTTCAGCAGTCCAAATGGCCTAAGAGAGAGGGGCTTTATTCTACAGAGTGGTCAGCTTGGGCCTCACAAGAAGGCCTCATTGAGTTTGGTAATGGAGTCAGCCCCATTGATACCGGGAGGAAGGACACTTCAGACTTGTGCTTCCGCCACGCTGCAGACATGGTAGCTGCCGGCCAGGTACAGCTGTTGAGCCCTTGAAATGCGGCCAGTCCCCATTGAGATGTGCTGTCAGAGTAAAATACACACCGGATTTCAAAGACTTAGAATGAAAGAAAAGAATGTTACAATATCTCATGAATATTTTATATTGGTTACATGTAGAAGTGATAATATTTGGATATATTGGGTTAAAGTATAATATTAGGATTAATCTCACCTTCTTAAAAAACTTTTTTTTTTAAATGTGGCTACTGGAAAGTTAAATTTATACATGTGAAATGTAAAATTGAATTATGTATGGGAAAGAGCACATACATCCGTGGCTTGCATTTGTGGCCGGCATAATTTTTCTCATAGAGGGTGCTTTTTCTAGGCAGCGTTTGCTAAGCTGGGCGCAGGCCTGGTGGGGGCGGGGATACAAAGAAGGCCAGGGTGGTGGATGCAGCGAGGTGGGAAGGAGGGCAGCAGAGACTCCTGGATTTTGAACAGAGGACTGACATGGGGCTAAGGGTCTCCCGTCTTCACTGCTGGCTCTACTATAGTAAAGTAGCACAGACCAAACGGCTAAAACAACAAATTTGTTTTCTCACAGTTCTGGAGGCTGGAAGTTCAAGATTAAGGTGGGAAGAGGTTTGGTTCCTCCCGAGGTCTCTCTCCTTGGCTTGCAGATGGCCATCGTCTTGCTGTGTCCTCATGTGACCTTTGCTCTGTGCACTCAGACCTAGTGCCTCTTCCTCTTCTTGTAAGGACTCTAGTCGGATTAGGGCCCCACCCTTTCCACCTGCTTAATTCCCTCTTTAAAGGCCCAGTCTCCCAGTACTCACATTAGGAGTTAGGTCTTCAATAGAACACAGTTCAGTCCATAACACACCCTTAACAGCTGTGTGCTCCTTCTGCCCGGCCGGCTTGAGGGAAGATCACTTGTGGGCAGGACCCTTCCTGTCCCCAGCTCCGGCACGTGGTCAGTAGCGTGTGAGAATGAGCATCCAGCCCCTAACACCCTTTTTTAAAAAAAATATATATTTTATTGATTTTTTACAGAGAGGAAGAGAGAGGGATAGAGAGCTAGAAACATTGATGAGAGAGAATCATCTATCAGCTGCCTCTTGCACATCCCCTACTGGGGACATGCCCGCAACCGAAGTACATGCCCTTGACCGGAATCGAACCTGGGACCTTTCAGTCCGCAGTCCAATGCTCTATCCACTGAGCCAAACCGGTTTTGGCCTAACACCCTTCTTGACGAAGCAGTAGGCCCTGGGCAACCCCCAGAACCCTCCAGGAGGCTCTCCGTGGTGCTTCCTAAAGGGAGACAACCTTCCTGAGACCCCTTAGGTACAGGCCTTCAAAATCCAGGACCCACCCAACCCCTCGCAGCCACCCTGAGGAGGGGCCGTTATTCCCCATGCCTTCCAGGTGGCGCGTGAAGAAATGAAGCGACATGCCCAGGGTCACACAGTGAGAAGAGGCCACGCTGAGGCCCGTCGGATCCCGAGTCTGTCCTCCAGCCACTGCCTGGGCTTCCGGGCAGCTGGACGCAGCTCTCCACTCTTTGAAGGAACAGTGAGTCAGACTCTTACGTGTAAAGGACTGGACTTCCTCGTCCCTGGGGCTTGGGAGTCATGGTTGCAGTTGGTGAGTGGACACTCTTCTGCACGCCCACTTAGGGCAGGAACACCTGTGCTGGCTGAGCCCCGGGTCCCGGCCGGACTAGCTGACCCTTCCTTCGTACCTGCCCCGTCTTTCAGCGGGTGCCTGCCTTGTGCTTGGGGCCCTTTCCTGTCATGATTGTGTTCTGGCTTCAATGGATAGGTTAGAAAATTGAATCTCAGGGAGGTGAAGGAGGCAAGGCCACATGGCCACATGGCTAGTGCAACCCTCGCCCAGCTGCTGCTGTCACTCCAGCCCATGTGCCCTTTCCAGCGTCCCATGGAGATGCTGCTGTAGAGGTCAGGCCAGCAACCTGATAGGCAGGACACCTGAGTTCAAGTTATTTTCTACCAAAAAATTTTTTTTCCCCAAAAAATGTTTAACTGAGGTAGAATGCATGTAACAAAATTTAAGCAGATTCACATTGCACAACCATCATCACCATCCCTCCCCAGAACAGAACTCCACACTTGCTAAATAGCAACTCCCTGTGTTGTCTCCAGCCCTGGGCGACCACCATTCTCCTTTCTGTGTCTACAAATCCGAGGCCTGTAGGTGCCTCATGTAAGGGGAATCATACAGTCTTAACACTTTTGTGATCGGCTTACTTCACTTCAGTTCATCAGCATTGTAGCTCTTGTCAGCATTTCCTTCCTTCTGAAGACCGAATAATATCCTATTGTCCGTATACACCACACTTGATTTATCCATCCACCGACCATGGACACTTGAGTTGCTTCCACCTTTTGACTGTTGTGAATGATGCTGCTGTGAACATGGGTGTGTAAGTATCTCTTGGCAATCAAGTCACTTCGTTTAATCGATGTGCTGGGAACAGTGATACCAGCCTGTCTGCCTCCCAGGTTGGTTTCAAGGATAAAGTTGCAAATGTGTGGAATGACCGGTGAAGTGTAAAGGACTACCTAATGGGATGGGAGGTGGTCTTTATCGTCCTCCCCCATCATCAGCCTGACAGGGAAGGGTCAGCTTTCACCAAGAGGAAACAGGCTTGGAATGTTCTCCTAATCCCAACCCTGGGAGGGACTTCATTTGGCAGAGGAATCTGACCTAGACCCTAATGAAGGGGTGGCTTGGAGGGCAGATTCAAGCCCAGGTTCATGGTCTATGTCCAGTCTCTGTTTACTTCCCCGATAGGATGAAGCTTGGGGACAGAACTTGGCTCAAATTTCTAAACCCATGGCTGGTGAACGGACCCACCATTTTCTTCCCCGAGTGCAAGTCTTAGCAGGGTTCCCACTTTTGCCTCCAGGTGTGAGGGGCCACTTTGTGGGATCCCCTGCAGGGCTGCCGCAGCACTGAAATAGCCCCCTCTGCAGCCGCCCCCCTCAGCCCTCCCCTGCCTTGCCCAAGGCCTCAGCTTCCCAGGAAGGCTTTTCATCCTGTGAACCATTTGGAACCTCTCTTGTCCCCAGGCTCTGCTCCGAGGCCAGGCTGGCCCGCCGTCCTGTGGGAACATTACTGTGGTTCCCGCTGAACCTCTAGTGTGTTTTCCCAGTGCTCTGCCACCCTCCCTCCCTCCCCCTTGTCTCAGCGCTGTTTATTCTCAGCCTGCTCCCAGAAGACTGCTGCCTACAGATGCTCCAGCGGTGAGAACTTCATTCACTGGGGCCTGGAGCGCAGCCGCTACTTGGCAATCTTCCCTTGGTGGTCAGGGCCCCGAGGCAGCACCCCCCACCCCCACCCCCACCCCCACCCCCAGTGCCTCCCATACAACTTTGCCATCTTTGTTCATCGCCCGTTCTAGACGGTGAGTGTTGAGGGGCAGCGGTGGCCCAGTCAGTGCTCAGCGTAGCTCTGGCACACAGCAAGGGCTCAGAGAATGTTTCCTGATGGGATGAAGGCTCCCCTCCTAGACTACATGCTTCAGAGCATAGACCTGCATTTCCTCCATCCCCCACATCTAGCATAGTGCCTGGTACCTCGCCAGGTCCAGGAAATGATTGATTGAATAAATGGGGGAAAAATGAATGAATCATGAGGCCGGAAGCCCGTGTCAGCTCAGAGCAGGTCAGAGCAGTGCCACTGAATGGATCTTGCTGCCATGTCATCAGATGCTGTAGCTGAGGCTGCACCGTGTGTGTGTGTGTGTGTGTGTGTGTGTGTGTGTGTGTGTGTGTGTGTGTTTGTGGAGGGGGGGAGGAGGGGGCTGAGGTGAGGAGCCCCAAGGTGGGAGAAAGGGTAGGGGAGGCAGAGGGATGAGTCAAGCAGAGCTGGCAGCCATGGCTCCATGTGCGTGGCTCCTCTCTTGTTGCTGCTGGAGGTGATTCGGAGCAGATCTGTTTGCAATGTCCATGAACCTCCGAGGTAGGACATTTGAGGAAACATCCGGCTCCTCATCTCCCATTGTCCCAGGAATAGGCAAAGCTGCTTCTTCTGAGTCTTATCTTCCTGCTCAAATGCCCTCGGCAACGAAAAGTCTAAAATTTCCATGATGTCACCCAAATCTGCTTCAACGCTTTTTTTCCCCTCAATGCTCTTCTTCAAACCAGCCAAACAGACCACTGTGTGTTTTCGGTTTGTCTGGCTTGTTTCCTGGAGGCATTTTGGAACCCACCGTCTGGGCTCCTGGCCTAATGAACGGGCCGGAGCGCCCGGGTCACCAGCTGGGGAACTGCTCACTGGTGGCCACCCAGACGGGAGAGTCTCCCCCAGGGCCTTTCCCCCCGAAACGCCTCCATCCACGCCGGCCCCTCTCTGTCTGCCAAAGGCCTGCAGAACAGCTTCTTGGCAAGAGTTTCTACTTCTTAATCTATTTTCACAATCTGTGATTGAACTGTGTGCATTGCAGGTATCAGAAGTTAGTGGCATCTTTTAATTCTCTATTATTGATGGAAATTTTTGGTCTGGAAAGAAAAACTGGGTTTGGGATTGATTTTCATCAGCTTAATTCATCTTCAGTATTGACCGGTGCATACGTTAGAACGAAAGACGAAATCCAGGCTGTTGCAGACAAATAGGGATGCTATGACAGAGCATCTAAGTTTGGGAAACAGAAGGGCACACCTGACTCTCCGCACCTTATGACAGTCATTCACGTCCCTCCATGAGGTCTTAACAGGCAGGTGTGTCTCTGCTGATTCTCCTTCTGACCTCCTAGGACCTAGTACGGTACCTGCCACAGAGTTGACTCCCAGCCAGCATTTGTAAAGCACATTTGTTTAAACAGCCCCCAGAGTTCACCACAGCCCTTAATTAATGCTCATCAGGAGGGAATCCCAGTGCTCAGATGGTACCAGTATGCGTCAATGCCCTGGGGAGTAGGATTCTGGGAAAGGTATTGAATATCAATCCTACAAGCCAATAAACGATTATTCTTCTCAGGAAAATACAGTGGAGACCCTCATTTTGGATGTGCTTTAGCATAGAGAGGCAACTTGAGCCGTCAGCTTCTGGCATAATTCAAGTACCCTAGCTACAGCCATCCTGCCTTGAGACCATCAACACCCACATCCTCCCATCCCCACACCAATACCTCCTGTTGTTGCCTGATAGGTCTGGCTCACTTTCCCTCCACCCAGAGTCCCTGGGTACAGCCAAAGAGGGCAGGGAGTGGATGTGGGAGGATGGGGGGGGGGTGGCGGCGGCAATAGAATTCTTTTCCTTCTCTCTCCACTCAACATGAGACCTGGGGACAGAAACTCTGGATTTGACTCTTGGCTCCCCCAGTGCAGGGCCCAGCTTGGGTAAGTCCCCAGAGCTCCCTCTGGGTCTGCAGCACCCCTTGTGAGATGTGGCTATTGAGACTCATCTTCCTGCCCTTCTGGTGGGCAATTTAGTTCCATGTGGGAGACCAAGGGAGGCTTCCTGAAAGGTGCCAGCAAACTGAGTCCCATAGAAGGAACACAGCGAAGGGTTGGGAGAGCAGAGCAGGAAGAGGAGCATCTGCCCACAAACCAGGAGGGCGACACATGTGGGCCAGTGCTTGCACTAACCAAGTCTCAGGAATGGCATTGGTAGTTACAGGCATTTATTTAATGTGTATTAAGGAAAAGGTTCTGCAGCTAGCACACCAAAGCTGTGATTCCCTGGGATGACATAAAATTTATTAAGAAAAAAATGTGAGTAGAGTTAAAGAAAAATATGTAGACAAGACTACAAGGGGTATGGCTGGTATGGTGTATATATCAAGGTCATGGTACCCAAGAGATTGGGGAACACTGAATCAGAGGATAAAGGAAAGGTGCCTGCCAGCATGGCTCAGTGATTGAGTGTCCACCTGTGAACCAGGAGGTCATGGTTCGATTCCTGGTCTGGACATATGCCTGGGTTGTGGGCTCAATTCCCAATGTGGGGCATGGAGGAGGCAGCCAATCAATGATTCTCATCATTGGTGTTTCTATCTCTCCCTCTCCCTTCCTCTCTGAAATCAATAAAGAAATATATTTTAAACATCAACAACACAACAACAGAAAAACAAAGAATAAAGGAAAGGCATGTTGGAGGCAGAGAGCTGAGTAATGTGGTGAAGCTATTGGACAGTGGAGTACACCAAGGAATTTTAGGATTATGTGATTAAAACCCTTGGAAAGTTTTTTTGTTTGTTTGTTTATTTGTTTGTTTGTTTTTAGATTAAGGAAAATGACAAGACCCACAAGACAACTTCTTCTCTTAGTTAATAGTTAGGAGGCAATTATCTTTGCAACCGCAGTTAGGAAAAACTCATTTCTGTGAGCCTCCCATGTTTCCATCTTTGCCATGGGTGCTAGGAAGTACACCCATGAGTAAGAGCTCAGTTCTTACTCAATTGTGTTCATTCACTTGAGTCTAGCTTTTAAAAGGAAGTTATAATTGTTCCTCCTTCCACTCACATATCCCCATTTAGCATGTCTCTTGCCTTTATTTTTATAATGATTTTTTAAAAAAAATTGATGCTATGTCATATCCTTTTAGCAAATAAGCAGAATGTAAAGAAATATTTTAAAAGCATTTCCAAAACTTTATTAATATGATTTCTAATGGTAACCATTGAGATCTTTGTCAGTCCTTCTGGGTCTCTTTTTGCATTGCCCTTAATTCTACTTGCATTGAAGTTCAGGGCTCAGTTTTATGCTTAATGTCAGCAACTATCCTTAGTCTAGGAGAAACAGATCCATCGGTTTCATCTCTTCCTTAATGTGAAACATCTCTTCCCATGCTTTCATGTTATAAATTATTTTATTACTAATGGCCCGGTGCACAAAATTCATGCACATTAAAAGGGAATTAATTAGAGGAAATATTTTGATATTGCTATTTACCCTTTCTCTATAATCCGAGGGTCAGAGATGAAAGAAAATTAGTAAAATGTATATGAAAATCTCCCTCCTGTCAGAGTCTGGGGCACACTGCAGGACCCAGAGTCAAGTCCCAGCCCACCTGTGTACACCTCAAAATTGCGAGAGACCCAGACCTGGCTGGTCCCACCCCTGTCAAGCCCCACAGGGCGGAGGTTGCAGCCTCACATCCCCCATCAAGCCCCACTGATTGGGATAGGGCACAGCCTCAGGTTCCCTGGCCCAGCCTCAGGTACCCCAGCCCTGATGTTGGGGTGGGGGAGGCATGGCCTCAAGTCCCCTGGCCATGGTGTGAGGGCACGATGGCATGATGACCATTTGCAGATTAACTCTTTATTAGTACATAGGATTTTTGTGCCTTCTATCGTGCCTTCTATTTTTACCACAATTCTTTTTTGGAACGTGAAGGGAGTATAAACACCTGGAGGTAAAAGGAATTAAAGGATGGAGTATGTGAGTATTTGAAACGTCTCAGGAGAGTTGATAGAAGTTGATGAGTATTTCGTAAGATGGCAATAAAATGGAATGTTTAAAGAGGTGAAAGTTGGGAACAAATCATGACAATTCTTGCAACGTCCTTTTGGCTAAGCAATTTCCTTTCTTTTCAATAAACTGTTATGCTTTCTTTCCTGAAAGTTGGTGGGGCTTTCCCTTGCCTTAGCATGATGAGAGATTAGGGCACGTGAGGTCAGAAGACAATGGGCTCCCACCACGGGAGGTAGGAGAGTGAGGATGATAATGGCCAACTAATTTTTTATTACCGTATTTTCCGGCGTATAAGACGACCCTTTGGCCCTGAAAAATATGCCTCCAAGTGGGGGGTAGTCTTATACAGCGAGTATATAACAAACTCTGTATTTTGAGTGGAAATGTTAGGGGGTTGTCTTATACGCCCAGTCGTCTTATACACCGGCAAATACGTATTTTTCAGGGCCAAAAATTGTCTTATACGCCGGCAAATACGGTAGTTATCCACATGGCTCAGCTTAACGAAGGCAAAGATGGGCAAGAATAGGAAGAGAGGTTTTAACTTCTCTTCCCTAGTTGAAAGATTAATGGGGAGGGGATGTGTCTCAGAGAAGAAGTGGGGTTTGTGGTTGGAGTGCTGGGAAGGGAAGATGAAAGAAACCATTTACGGGAAAAGAAACAGGAAACAGGGCAGAGTGAAGAATGAGACTGGAGGACTCAATGAGGCAGTCTAGGGAAGTGAAGCGTGAAAGAGATATAACCAAAAACACAGTATAAATGGAGACATCGATATAAAAGTCATTGATATGAAAGGAAACTTTAGAAGGTTGAGTGAAATAGCGGGTTGGAGGAAGGCACTCGGTAAGCTTTTTGTCAGACCCGATGGCAAGTTGAGAAGATTTTAAGGGAAATTTTGAGCTCAAGGAAAAGGTTTGAAGAGAAAGAGATGCATTCACTCCATCTCTTAATGAATAAAAATTGGGTCCATCCGTTACATACAAGTGTCTGGCAGAATAGCCCCTAAGGGGAAGAGTTGATGAGAGGTGATTAGTGAGTATCTGTGGCCAGGTCCAAATTACAGCTGGCGACGGGTGGCAGTGGAAATGTTCCAGAAATTTACACTGAGCCAAGTGTGTCTGTGACTGTTCCTGGCATGGCCTCCCCACAAATTCACATTTGACTCCTACTCCGGCCTGTCTTGTCATGTACTACGTGAGTATTAGTCAGGCTAGTGTTGGAGGCTGTAGTAGGTGATGCCAGAGTGTCAGTGGCTTCAAAGGAATTAAATGGATTTGTTATCCACATAAGAGTTCAGGCCTTCCATGTGGTCATTCAAGAACTCAGCCTACTCCATCCTCCATCCCCAGGGGTGCTAGGATCCTTCACCTCTAACCAGTGCATGGGGAAAGAGGGTGAACAGTTACTTGCGGGCCTGGAAGGGATGTTCACTTCTCACTTCTCATTGGCTAGAGCTTGGTCACATGGCTATTCTGATCACTGAGGAGGCTGGGAAAGGCAGTCCAGCTGTGTGCCCAGGAATAATGAGGAAATAATTTTGGTAAATACATAGCTGTTGATGTCACATCACAGTATTTAAAAAAAAAATAAGTGAAACTCAACTTTAAGACTAGGTCTTATGGGAGGGTAATTATGTTTATTGCTGTGGGAGTCTTTGCTCTTTTGAAGGATTCAGTAAAATTATTCTATATAGAAACCCTCGGCCTGTATGCATTTAAGAAGTCGCTCCATCCTCACTGTGTTTGGGTGCTGTGCTGTCCCAGGCACGAGAGGAGAGATGATATGGATGGAATGACTCCTGATCCCTGAAGCCGGAGATCATGGAGTCTGCACATCTATTTATACGTTCTTACTGGGGGCTGAGGGAGAGTGGGGTAGGTGAAGGAACATCCAAATTGAGGCACCAGCCTCACTGGAGCACTGATTCCTCTGGTAAACATTTGGCTTGCAGATCACATGCTCACCCCTTGGTCTCCTGACAAGCCTAGCAGATCCTCCCCACCCTCAGGCCTTGGCTCTGCAGATTTCCTGGGGTACGTGAGTCAGTGTTGCTCTCTGACAAGCCCACATCCCATCCCGAGGCAGACACCTCCTATGCCATGGGCAGAGTGACTTTCCAGCTGTAGGCCCCAGCCAGGTGAGTCTGGGCAGGACCCGTTGGGAATGAAGGACCGCCCAATGCAAGCACCTTCTGCACCCGCCCTGCTGCACGACCAGATTGGATCCGACTTGCTGTCTGCTGTCAGGTCTGGTTGTTCTCAGCATCCTCGTTATCCCAGCCTGTCCATCCCACGAAATCCTGTGTTTTCAGATTGCTTTCCCCTGGATGCATTCGCCTGCTGCTGTCCTGGTTTCACCCGGTACAATCCCCGCCTGCTCTTCAGAGGGCGGAGCATGGCCCGGAGATGCTGGCCAGGGAGCTAAGAGCAGCAACATCTAATCCTGGCTGTGTCCTTGTTTGACCCCCACACACCAACCCAGACTCGTTTTAATGGCCTCAGGTTAAGTCCTCGCTCCAGCACTGACAGCTGTCCTCCCTCCCGCCTTCCTGCTTCTTCTGCCCAGCCTCCCTCCTCCTGCTCAATCTATGGGCCGAGGAGATTGAATGGACTCTCCCTGCCCATGGCTGCCTGCGCCCTCCAAGAGGAGACTGGATTTTTAATCCTTCCTCTTTTGCTCCCACAGCACCCTGGACAGGGCCCTTTCAATCCTAACCTTGGGCCCTCTGTTTCCATCTCCTAGATAGGATTGGGGTTTGGAGTTCTCCAGGCAGGGCTGACTTTCAGGGTGTTCAGAATGAGTGAATGAATGAATGAATGAATGGATTTGCAGTAAGCATGGAGGGAGGGGGCTTCTCTTCACCCACCCAGACTCTGGGGTGGCCCTGATTGGCTTGCATTTCTGTTCAATGGGATTGTTAGAAGGTGACCCACGTCAGTGTGTGTTTACATTTTTCACAGGTTCAGGATTTTTAAAACGACACTCTCCAGGTGGCTTGGCTTTAAGTTTGCACCATCCACAGTGTGAGCAAAGTGCCATAGCCCAACTGTTTCAGTTTGAGACCAAGCCACTTCCAACCCCCTTCCCTTGGGCCTTTGCAGCCAGAATGAGGGCTTCAGACCTGCCTCCAAGCCCAAGCTCAGTGCAAGCTCCTTCTGCAGCCGCCCTGCCGCACTTCCAAGCTCTGGGACAAGCTGTTTCTCTTCCTTGAGTCCTTATTTCCATATTGCAAAATGGGGATAATCACGCACACCATTCAGAGTTGTTATCAGGGTCGGTGTTAGGATTGAAAGAGGTGTTTCCCTTATGGCACATATACTGTCACTGCAATTGCTTTTAATTGCTTCTCCTCCACTATAAGGTCTGTTCTCTGCTCCATCCCCAGGGCCCTGTTCATGGTGCAATAAGTGTTAATTGAATGGACTGCCAGAAACACCAAACTTAGCACGTGGCATAGAGTAAATAGGCAATGATTAGTGGTAGTTACTGCCTTTTCTATCCCTCCTCCTAGAATGTGAGTTCCTTTGTGGACAGCAAGTATGATCTCTCCTTGTCATTACTTTGTAACCTCTTCAACTCTTTGTATATGGGGAAACCAACCAACCAACCAACCAACCAACCAACCAATGATGATGTAGAAACAAGCCCCGGGGCACCAGAAAATACAGGACAAGTGCTTTCCACCACATCCCTTGGAGAGCATGTGGGGCTGATCCCCAGCTCATGCCCAGTTCTGGCATCATGAAGGCCCCACAGGCTTACGGAGATAGCAGGTAGTCTCAACTCAGGCGCTGTCTAAGGCGGGTGTGTAGTAGAGGCGGGGAGGGCAACCCCCAACTCCCTTCATAGCTGTTCCTCCAAAGCCTTGCTCTCAGCCACCTCAACCCAAGCTCTTCAGAGCCTGAGTGAGCATCTTCCACTTTGGGGTTGAAAGCCAGCCCTGCTGAGACCCACACTTGGGCGAATTTGTCTGGGGTTATATTCTCCTTTATCTCCACCTGTTACTGAGTGAACTGAACCCACTCTGGGGTTTGTGGCTGCAGGGTGGACCGCCAGGAGTACACTTACATCAGAATGATTTACTTTTTAAATTTACTTCAGAAATAATACGTGTTGGTTGAAAAGAATTTTATGAAGACAGAAAATTCCAAAGATGAAAATAAAGTTCGCCTGTTTTTGTGTAGCCCAGAAATAACCACTATACAAGTTTTGGCTTATCCTTTTAGTTTTTATTTATCATTTATTTACTAGAGGCCTGGTTCACAAATTCCTGCACAGGTGATCCCTCTGAGTGGCCTGCAGGGATCCGGCCAAAACCTGCATTACAACGCCACCTGCAGCTCCTACCTACTGCTCCTGCTCATCCTGGCTCCACTGTGCCTGCCACAGGCTCGCACCCAATCAGTCCCAATGGGGAGAGCCTTGTGCTGCTGCAGCAGTGTGTGCCAGCCATGACCCCACATCTGGCGCCCTTCCAAGGGGAGTGGCTTGCGGGATCAGGCTAAAACTGACTCACTGAGATCCCCCAAGGGACCCCAGATTGCAAGAGGGTGCAGGCCAAGCTGAGGGACCCCACTGGTGCATGATTGAACTGGGGAGGGACCGCTGGAGGGCTCCAGGGAGTGTCGGGCCCATCTTGCTCAGTACCAATCAGCCGGACCCCAGCAGCAAGCTAACCTACTGGTCAAAGCATCTGCCCCCTGGTAGTCAGTGCATGTCATAGCAGCAGTTGAGCAACCTTAGCATACCGTTAGCATATTATGCTTTGATTGGTTGTTCAGTTGTTCTGCCGTTTGATCTATTTGCATATTACCCTTTTATTATTTAGGATTATTTTGATTTAAATATACATATATAATTTAAAGACAAAATTGGGATCATAATATATGTAACCTTGTATGTTATACCTTTTGACTTATGAACATTTTCAAGTATGATAACTATTTTTACAGCAGCATTTTTAATTGACTGAAAATTATCGATAGTACATAGATATAGTTAATTACCCTCTTATTGTGATACATCCAGATTGGTTCCAATTTTTTGGCTATTGTGATAAATATCTTTGTGTCTGCATGTTGTTTGGAATTTAGAACTTTATCAGGCTAATTCGTAGAAGTAGAAATATGGATAGATTGGCAAAATTTAATTAAATGGGCAAATTCTGCCTTTTAAAAAGTTAGTTCATATGATTTATATATGGAACGACATAATTGTAAGGAGCACAGTGCCTTCTCTTTGAGGATCCTTGGTTATATTTTTCTCCTGAGGAACTAGTTTCTGTTTGGTGGACACAGAGAATATTGTATGTAATCACATCTTGTCTTCATATTAGTCAGAGAAAGACGAGTATCATGATTCCACTTATATGTGGAGTCTAGATTATACATTTTTAGAATAGTTTGTGTGCTACCCTCACTCTAGGCTTGGCTTCTCTTGCTTTTCTGCCCAATTTTGACTTCACTTATTTTTACATGTTTTGATATTGCTATACTCTTGTGCATCCTTTTAAAATTTTTTATTGAATTTATTAGAGTGACATTGGTTAATAAAATTAATAGGTTTCAGGTGCACATGTCTATAATACATCATCTGTATACACATTGTATGTTCACCACCCAAAGTTAAAATCTTCTCCCATCACCATTTATAACCCTTTTACCCTATTCTACTCCCTACCCCCACTTCCTTTCTTCCTGGTAATCACTATATTATTCTCTGTATTTATGAGGTTTTTTTTTGTTTTGTTTTTGCTTAATCCCTTCACCATTCTCACACAGGCCGCTACCCCCCACCCTGACGTCCCCTCCCCTCTGATAGTTATCAGTCTGTTCTCTGTATCTATGAACCTGTTTCTACTTTGTTTGCTAGTTTATTTTGTTCATTATATTCCACATATAAGTGAAATCATAGGGCACTTCTTTCTCTGACTGGCTTATTTCACTTGCATAATATCCTCTAGATCCATTCATGCTGTTGCAAAGGGTAAGATTTCCTCCTTTTTTCTTTTTTGTTTGTTTTTTGACCCAGTAGTATTTTATTGTGTAAATGTACTACAGCCTTTTTATCCACTCATCTACTGATGAGCAATTGGGCTGCTTCCAACTCTTGGCTATTGTAAATAATGCTGCAGTGAACATAGAGATGCATATGTTCCTTTGAATTAGTATTTTGGGTTTCTTCAGATACAGTCCCAGCAGTGGAATCACTGGGTTAAATGGCAGTTCCATTTTTAATTTTTTGAGGTTACTCCACACTGTCTTCCACAGTGGCTGCACCAGTCTGCATTCCCACCAGCAGCGCACGAGGGTTCTCTTTTCTCCACATCCTCTCCAGCACTTGTTTGTTGATTTCCGAATGTCAGCCATTCTGAGAGGTGTGAGGTGGTATCTCCTTGTGGTTTTAATTAGCATTTCTCTGATAATTTGTGGTGTTGAAGATGTTATTCTTCAAAATGCTTTTTTTGAACGAATTCTAATCCTTCTCATCTGCACTCAGGGCTGTCTGAAAGGGGATTCCTGAGTTGGGTGAGAAACTGGACATTCTGTAAAATGCCTATGACCCATCCTATCACCCACAGAGAGAATACCATAGCTTATGTTTATTAAGTGCCATCATTTACTCATTTAATCCTTAATGCTCCCTAATAACATAGGTACTTTTGTTCCAGATGGGGTCGCATAGCTCGTTAGAGAGGGTATCAGATTGGGACTTGGGTTGGAATGAAGGCAGGGTGGAGAAGGGGGAGGGGTGGCGGACAGGCAGCGTGCTGGCTGAGCCCTCCACACCCAGTTCCCGATCCTCCTCAGGTCCCGGGTCCCCTGCAGCCCCTCCTCTCAAGCGGGCAGCAGCGGCCATGCGCCTGGAAGAGGAGCATGTTTCTCTCGCAGGCAGAGCCCAGTTTGCAAACAAACACTGGGGAGCCTCCACCCACCCACGCAGCAGATGGCTCCTCAGCTGCGGTGCAGGGTCCCTCCCTCTCCACGGATACACAGAGCCGCGGGGCAGGTGGCATCGCCCAGTGATTGAGTCCCAAGGAACACAGTCCCAACCCCTTCTGCTCTCTGAAGGCTGGAGAGAAGGGAGCGTGAGCCGGGGGGGCCTCTGGAGGGGGACTTTTTAAGTTTCTGATGGGCATCCATTCATTTAATTACATTAACAATTTATGATATTCTAAGATGGGGAAACTGAGGCACTGGGCGTTAAACAGTCTGGCCTGGATATACAGCTGGTGTACAGCAGAGGCGGGCATTGAACCCAGACCACTGTAAACCACTACTGTAGCAGGTGTTTCTTAATGTCTAGAAATGGTGAGATGTGAGTGGCTGTATTTGGGGGTTTGGGCCATTCATGCTTTTGCTCTCCATGGTGCTAGGGGTCACCTCCAGCTAGTGCCTTCATTGAGGGACCTCAGGCAGAGGTACTTAGGCTCAACCAATGACAGCGTGCTGTGTCCATAACTTTGGTGAGTTTCTAAGATCACCTGTGGAGCCTGTTGACATGACGAAAGCCTGTCCTCCTGGCAGGCCAGGTGGGGCGTGCTTCCCAGCTCCCACAGGGGTCAGGTGTGGACCAGCATCGGAAAGCTGCTGGCAAAGCTGACATCAGCCAAAGGCTAACTTTGTGAGGAATCGTCAGACTGCTTCCCAAAGCAGCTGCACCATTTTACATTTTTTAAAAAACTTATTTGTGTTTTTATTAATTTTATATAGAGAGGGAAACATTGGTGTGAGAGAGAAATATTGATTGGTTGCCTCCTGTACACACCCTGGGCAGTGATCCAACTCACAACTTATTTGGTGTACAGAACGACGATCCAGCCAACTGGGCCACCTGGCCAGGGCCATTGTACATTCTCATAGGACCTCTCCGAACAGAGCTGCTTACACACCTGGACTGTCACATGCAAGAGAAACCAAGTTATATTGTGTTTGAGTCATTGCCTTTGGAGGGGGTCTTTGTTACAGCAGCTCAACATCATCGTAATATACCATCCCTTTGAATCTTCTTACCAGTCATGGGAGTGAAAGGAATAAAGCCCGTATGTCTGGTCTGGTATGAAACCTGCATAATATGGAATGGTCTTGCATTTAGGTGGGAGAATGTCACAATCCATGCATCCATTCGTTTGTTTATTCATCGGTCAAAATGTAAACTCTGATGACTTGCCAAACATATTACCTAGAGCCCTGCCTTCAAAGATCTTGTAGTCTAGCTAGACAGCCAGGCACTTAGTTTAGTAGGACCGACCTTGGGCATGGAATTCAGGCAAGGCTGGATGGGGTCTGAATTCGGCCTCACTTGCTGAATGGAGGGTCTGGGCCAGTTAGTTCAGCTCTCTGAGCCTGATTCCTCATCTCTAAAGGGGGACACTAACACCTCCCTTGCGGGGAACTTGTGCGGGTTAAGAACTTGCGTGTGAAATGACTGGCCCGTGGGAGTTGCTAGCAGTGGTTGTTGTTAAGAACCTCTCACAGTGTCCTATGCTGAAGTCCAGTTAGGACAAATGGACAGAATGCTGAGGAGGACAAGCCGGTGTGTGAACTAGCAGGGCTTTACCCCTGGAATGCATATCTGGGGAACATTTTCTTGGAGGAGTGAGCCCCAGGCCTAAGTGAACCAACTCCTTGAGCCAGAGAGAGCATGGTACCTCAGCTGGGCTCTGTTAACCCGTTCCCTTATCTTTTGTTGTTCTGATGCTTTGAGATCCTGGGCCTTACTGACCCTGGAGGGACTGCCCCTCCTAGAGCTAGTCAATTCCTGCAGGAAGTAAACCGCCCAGCCAGTGTACTTTTCAGATACAAATCTGCATCCCCCACCACTGCTTTCATTGGGCTCTGACTCTTGGGGCCTCTATTTACCTGCGCAAATCACCTAGGGCCACCTACCGGACAACAAGGGACAGCCTCGGTGTCCCAGAGCCACTGAAATAACACTGACTCCCTGATGCTAAAACGGCTTCCCCTGACTTGCTGGTATTGCCTACAGAGAGAGACCCTCGCCAACAGTTCCCCTTCTCTTTATGCCCCTACTGACCCCAGTGCCTCCCTGAATGCCCCCCGCCCCCCCCCCCCTCTATTGGGATCTGTGGGTAACAAACTATCTTTTCAGTGGCAGTCATCTTTGGTTTGTTGGAAACTCAGATTTTTCTATCAGTACACTTTATTTTGAAGCACGGTCTTCCTACAATGATACATCTGCTGCCTCCAGACCCTCCAAGTAGCTGAGTTCCTTCTCCTCCACAGTCAGCTCTGTGGAGAGCCAGGTGTCCTCAGGACCTCCTGGTGTCTGCTCTAGCCATCCCAGCCAGCCTGAACATATGCAGCCTCATCCAAGAGTGTCCTTGGTCCGGAGGCTAAGTTAGACTATGCAGTGCCAGGACATTGAAAATATTAGGTATTTTGATTTAAAACAATTCTGTATATGTTTTATCCATCCATCTATATCTGTGTCTACCTTCAAAATCTGTTGGGCACTGCCTCTGTGGTTCAATTAGCTTAGACAACTTTTAAAGCTGTGTTCTTTCTCTTCATTCCTTTAACAAGTGTTTATTGTACATTCGTTGTTTCTAAGGTGCTGCATGTGCTCTGGGCTGGGATTCAGATCCCTGCTTTGTGTCTTCAGGAGCTCACCATTTAGTTGTAAGGGAGGATGTGCATATAATAAAAGATGCTTTTAAAAAACGATTTAAAAGCCCAAGGCCCAGCTGTAAGGATTAGGAAGAGCTTCATGGAGGAGGTGGCATTTAAAAGGTGGGCCTTGAGCCCTAACCAGTTTGGCTCAGTGGATAGAGCATCGGACTGCGGACTGAAGGTCCCAGGTTCAATTCCGTTCAAGGGCATGTACCTTGGTTGCAGGCACATCTCCAGTAGGGGGTGTGCAGGAGGCAGTTGATCGATATTTCCCTCTCATCGATGTTTCTAACTATCCCTCTCCCTTCCTCTCTGTAAAAATTCAAAATATATTAAAAAAAAAGAAGAAGAAGAAGATGAACCTTGAAGGGTGAGCAAGGGAAAGACTTAGGATTGGAGGGAGGGGCAGAGGGGCAGGAGGCAGCATGTGGGATGGGGTGGGGCTTGGTTGCAGAGAGTGATGCCTGAGAGCTTGAGCTTATAGTCAGCCAGGGCTGGGTCCTTCCTCCTCATCCCCAGTGCAGGGACCAACAGAACTGCTTGCTGAACAGAGCTACAGTGGGCTCCAGCTCCCCCCTGTCCAGATGCCGTGTCCGTGGGGATTCGTTGAACTTTCTCACACATATGAAATGAAAATAATAAAAACACCTACCTCGTGGTACTGTCATGAAATGAACTAAGAATGATTGGCATGAGGAAGAGAGAATATTGGACGTATGTAACTTTTTCATCATTCATTCATTTATTCATTCATTCATGAAACATGTGGTATTTGAGCCCCTACTATGTGTCAGGCCCTGTGCATTTCACAGCAACGAACACAACACAAAATCCCTCCTTGTAGAGCTTATATTGATTGCAGTGTGGGGGGAGATGGAGAAGGTGAGAAGTAAGTAAAGCATAGTGAGTTAGATAGTGACCCGGGGACAAAGCAGAAATAGGGGGTACTGGGGATGCCATACATAGGAACCGATGTTATTATTGTTTATCATTTAGTTTGGGTGGGAAATCGGTTACGTGAAGTGGGGAGAGTTGCAAGAAAGTTTCTGTGGACGGTCGGGTCTGGGGGCACCACGAAGGCTTTGAGCAGTGGCAACCTGAGCTGTGCGTCGTCAGACAGGGAGGTGGCTGCTCCTGTTCTAGGACTGAGGGCCAGGCGGTGGGGAGACTCTGGCAGTGGGAAAGGACAGAGGAGGATGAGGCCTCTGGGGGGTTCCTTGGTGTGGCCCACCTTGTCTGGGGGGTTCCTTAGTGTGGCCCAAGCTGGCCTGGGCTGGGAGAAGAGGCAGGGCTGTGTGGCTCAGGACGCAGAAGCTGCATCCTCCCTACTCATCAGGGCCTGGGGCCCGGGAAGGTGAGAGAGGCGGGGAGGCTGGAGGGTTGTGAAAAAGGGACTAATACCTCCCTGTCCTAGAGGGAACATAAAGAGTAGGAGTAGCCGAAACCGGTTTGGCTCAGTGGTGGAGCGTCGGTCTGCGGACTGAAGGGTCCCGGGTTCGATTCCGGTCAAGGGCATGTACATTGGTTGGGGGCACATCCCCAGTAGGAGGTGTGCAAGAGGCAGCTGGTCGATGTTTCTTTCTCATCGACGTTTCTAGCTCTCTATCTCTCTCCCTTCCTCTCTGTAAAATATCAATAAAAAATATTTTTTAAAAAAAGAGTAGGAGTAATCTTTAAGTTTCCCCCAAATCAATAGCGAACTGTTGCTAATGAACTGTTGCTTTGGCGTGGCTGTCTCTGTGGACCACTTGGGTTCTGGAAGTGACCTATAGGGGAACGTTGGGGTCCGATGGTGAGAGGCGCTTTTATGAGGTTCTCTTGGTGGAACTGCCTTAGTGGCATAGCCGAACATCTCTAAACCACGTGTCAAGAGCCTAGTTATTTGTAGAGGAACTTCTTCCTGCTCTTAAGCCACTTCCAGGTGAACACGGGGAATGTCTACCCAGCAGTTCTCAGAAGAGCCTTGTGAGCCGCTGGCCTCAGGAGCAACTCAGAACTTTAGCAACATGGAGAATGGAGAAGATCTGGGGAACCGAGGAGCTTGTGGGAAATGTGCATGACAACCGCGTAAATGAAGAACTTCCCAGTAAATGCGTAAATAAGAAGCAGGCAGCAAGCTCCTTGGAATAGTAATCAGGCTTGGCTGGTTCTGCCTTCCCCAAGTGTGACCGGAGCGGCAGGACGCCTCCATCTATTTTCAACAGAGGAATCACCTCCACGTGTGTTACTGCCTGAGCCACAGAGCAGGGCTCAGTCACGCAGAGCTCTGTGTCCGGGGCAGAGGCCCCCAGGTCAGAATTGCATCACCACCCCGTTGTGTGGCACCCAGCAGTGAGGCGCCCATAAGAAAGTGCAAAAGTATAATGAGTAGTGTTCAGAGAGTGACAAGGGCTGTAGAGACAAAGCCAGGGGAAGGGGATGGAGTGTTGCAAATAAGTCTGTTGTTGTTATTGGGCATGTGGTCTGATTGGAGCACAGTGTCTGGGGGCCTGTGAAGGAAGTAAGGTTTGATTGGTGGTGTGACAAGAAGTGTCACCCATGGTCCCCAAGCCAGGACAGGGGCCTGAGAGAGGCTCTCTCACTGTCCTCGTTTTTTCTTCTCTGTCTCTGTGCAGTGGGACCCATAGGCCCACGGTGCTGACTGTCCCGGTGGGTGAGGTTGCTATAAGGCCACGTGGATCACTTTAGAAAGTCCTAGATGAATCCAAGATGTCCTTCCTGCTCCTTCAGGGCAAATTTGGGGGAAGTAGAAGCTGACTAGAGCCAAGATGAATGGGAACCTCTGTATCGACCACACTCTCTCAGATAAATTGGCACATGTCTGTAATGGAAATAGCATCCCTCCACAAGACATTGTGTCCTTGGGCAGTGCACAATCCTAACACCTGTACACGGGTGCCATCTTTGTCCAGGGCACAGAGCCAGTGAGTCAGGCTTCACACACAGGCCTCGTGGCTTCTGGTGGCCATCGGTCCAGAGTTAGTGTTAAGACGGGATCACCATGACTTATCTCCCTCCTCTGATCTTGGCCATCATTCAGTGCCCAGATGTGGCTTGCCTTGGACCAATGGGGAAAGACCATGTTTAGTGGAAGGAGTGGAGTGGGGGCCCCTCATAGTTCTTTCTTCCCCTTGAAGGAGGAAGGAAGGCAGCTCCAGTCCCTTAAGCTGCTGACTTCATTACAAGAGCTAGATTTATAAGGTGTCATTGCTGAGTCCCACCCACCTTCAACCATGGCAGTCTGTGTTCTTGGAACTTGCACCCTTTGATTCCCCATCCACTATTTCCACCCTATTTTGTTTATCATATTATCGCAACAGAGAGAATTTAAAGAAGAAAAGTGTCCACCACAATTCTACCTTTGTAGCACAGTGGTCCAGCATTCTTTCCATCACTGTGTTCCCGTGAGAGTGTGCCCCTGTGCACACAGACTTAAATCCCTGGGTCCCAGAGCATGGGAAGGATCTCTAGAGAATATCTACCCCCCTCTCCTGGCTGCGGTGGGGTGGGGTTTGCCTCCTCTCCCCTGGAGAAGGGTGTATTTATTGGAGGAAACGAAAAGGGAAAAGTGAAGTTTTGTGCACTGGGGGATGTTTTTATTTTTATCTACGAGGCAGAGCAAGTGAATCTTGGTCCCCCATGGGAATTCTCAGGAACAGACTGCCAGGAACAGATTTGATCAATGAAAGCTATTTCCAGACAGAACGAGCCATTGATGAATTCCTGCACTGCCCAGTCAGTGGGTTGGGACTCATCAGTTTGTGGGAACAGACCAGAGCCAGGAAGGGGAGCAGGGTGACAGGACCAGGCTGTGGTCCTCCCCCAGAGACGCTGCCTTTGCCGCTCCCTTGCACTGTCTGGGAATGAGGGAGAGATTCCCAGAGCCAGCTTTCTTTCTCCTTAGCCCAAGAGGATCAGGGATTGGTCTTTGCCTGTGATGGATGAGCTCACCCAGGCCAGTGCGGGAACAGTGACATAGGAGAGGGGAAGTGTGCAAGATTGGAGGACGCAGAGTTACTGAATGCAGAAACTTTAGGAATAAAGTGAACCTTATCCCCCAACCTTTGCCCCCTCCCTTTATTCATAGCTGAAGAATGAGGCGCGGAGGAGGAAATGATTTGTGCAAGACGACACACCGTGCCCATCTCAGGTACTCAGCGTGACAGGTGAATGGCAAGCTCAGCGTCTGCCCCCTCCAAATTCTTCCTCACCTGTGACTTAACAGCCCTTCAGCCCTGTGTCTAGACCACAAGGAGTGTCCTAAATTGACTCCAGGGAAGACTCCCTGTGGTTGGAGAATGATAATTCGATGTGTTTGAGTTGAGATCTGGGGCTGGTGACTGAGAAGGTGCCTGGTGCTGAGGGCAGGTAGCTTGCAGAAGATCAGCTAGTGGTTCCCGCACAGCAGGTGAAATCGCAGAGTCCAGGTCCCCCTGGAAGTCCTGATATGGAAGGTGGGGGAGCTCTTCTCTGAGAGCTTAAGCAGGTTGTCCCAGCAGCTCTAGGCCAGGCTGGCAGGTCGCTGGGTGCAGAAGGGGTGCTGAGTGAGATGATGTTTAGGGAAGGGCTTGCTGCCCAAGGATGCATACACATGCATGCACAGGCATGCACATGTAAACACACCACCACCCCCCCACACACACATGTGCATCGTTGCTGCTAGAAGTAATGATAACACAGTTATTTCCAGGGGCTTTTAACTGGGCATTTTTAGTCAGGTGGCTTTGCTGTCTGAGTGGTTGGATTCCTGCTGACCTCACCCCCTCCCTTCAACTTCCAGACTTTCTCCCATCTCCCTCCACCGTCTGTCCTTCTGTCCCTCTTTCTGCTCTTATTTGAGGCACTGGGTCCCACACCTGTTTATCTCTTGGGGGACAAAGCATGTGTCACTGGATATGTGGACGTGGCTTTGTCTCATTCAGCCAGTGCAGGGAGGGAGCAAGTGAGTGGAAAGAGGTGGTGGTGTTTGAAAGGGACTGGGAGAGGAGAGTGAGCCCCCGGGTCCTCGGTTGGGACCCAGTGGCCTTCCTGCAGTGACTGTAGAACAGAAAACGCAGGCAGTGACATAAATCAAAACCTTGGATCTGCTACTGCAGAGCTGTGTGTCGCTGGGCAAGTTATATAACCTCTCTGAGTAAAATGGGGATCATGGTCCTCCCTGAGTTGTTATGATTAAATAGGTTGAGTAGGGTGGAGCTGGCCATAATTTCAAACCTGGGCTGGAGACAGGCACAGAGCATCCCACCCCAGGCTTCCCTGGCCGAGGGCACTGGGGCTTCGGTGATGGCTCATAGACACCCTTGTCTTTTTCTCACCGTTCAGGGCTTGGAGAGACCAACTTGATTCACCCTAGCCAGGACTTCGATGTGGCCACCACGATTGCTGAGATCAGCCATAAACTCCACATGAGCCAGTGGTTGGTTGTGCGCCTGAAATGATGCCATTTCTCTGTTGCTGATGCTGCACTCTTTCCCTTCTCTGTACCTGGCATGTTTTTCTGTGCTACTCAGGCCAGCGCAATTGAATCCGTGCTGAACAGATCTATGGAACAGACACTGCACGCCATGCCAGCCCCTGCAGCCCAGCCTCCGGAGCAGGGTGGCAAAGTAATCCTGGCATTCCTTTGCAAATATTTACATCCTGCAAGTAGAAATCAAGAGGGACAGAACCTATTTCTCGAGGTCACATAGCAACTATGAGCAGACAGCTGATATCTTGATGGTTAAAGCAAGGGGCCCTGGGAAGACAGCACAAGCTGTGTAGTCATGCCCCACTTCATGATGGGGATGTGGTCTGAGAAATGCACCATTAGGGGATTTGATTGGTGTTAGAGCATCAGCAGGTACTTATACAACCTAGACACGTAGCCTACTGCACACCTGGGTTGTATGGGATAACCTATTGCTCCTATAGGTTACAAGCCTGCATAGCATGTTACTGTACTGAATACTGTAGGCAATTGTAACACAATGGTAAGTATTCATATATTGAAACATCTAAATACAGCAAAGATACATTAAAAATATGGTATAAAAGGTAAAACATGGTACACTTGTATAGGGCACTTACTGTGAGTGGAGCTTGCTGGCCTCGAAGTTGCTCTGGTGAGTCAGTGAGCGGTGAGTGAAAGTGAAGGCCTAGGACATCAGTGTACACTACTATAGACTTTGTGAGTACTATACGCATAGGTTATGCTAATTGCATAAAATATTTATCTTCAGTAATAAATTAACCATAGATGATTGACACTTTTTTTTACTCTACTGTATAAACTTTTAATTTTTTAACTTTTCAATTCTTTGGTAATAACACAGCTTAAAACACAAACACATTGTACAACCACACAAAAATATTCTCTTTATTTATATCCTTATTCTAGAAGACTTTTTCTATTTTAATTTTTGTTTTTACTTTTTAAACGTTTTTATTACAAACAAAGGCACACATATGAGCCCAGGCCTCCTCAGGGTCAGGATCATCAGTATCACTGTCCTCCACCTCCTCATCTTATCCCACTGGCAGGTCTTAATGGGTGAAGACACACGGGGAGCTGTCATCGCCTATGAGAATAATTCTTCTGAAACACCTTCTGAAGGGCCTGCCTAAGGCTCTTTTTATCTATCTATCTATCTATCTATCTATCATCTATCTATCTATGAGAGAGAGAAACATCGGTTGCCTCCTGCATTGGCTCAGTCCGGGAATTGAACCCGGGACCTTTCGGTTACGAAAAGACACTACAACCAACTGAACCACCCAGCCAGGGATGCCTGAGGTTTTTCTTGAGGAGGTGACCCTCTTTTCAGGAATAGGCCCATGGTGGTTTGCTTTGCTTGTTTGTTTGTTGTTGTTTTAAATCACAGATTTGCTTGTAAGCAGATAATGCACCATGAATGTTTCTATGTTCATGAAAATCTGGCAGAGTTGAGGCCCATGTTTTCAAACTTTTTAAGGAGCTTGCAAAAGTTTCTGCTAAAACTTTTGCTGTGAATTTTCTTGGGGGCTTTTCTTTTTCCTCTCCTGCGGTTGCCTTTTTTCTTGCCTCTTCAGGTATGTGTTCCTGTCCCAGTCCCAAGGATTCCTCATTACTTAATTCCTCAGGAACTACCTCTAGGAGCTCCTCTGCGTCATTCTTACCCATGCCAGGTTGAAGTTGGTTGCTGTCTCAACCACAGCCTTGTTGATTTGTGCAATCTTTGTGCTACAACTCCAAGATGGCTATGACATCACTAGGTGAGAGGAATTTTTGAGCTCCATTATAATTGTATGGGGCCACCATGGAATATGTGCTCTGTGGTTGATTGAAAAGTCTTTATGTAGAGCATGATTAGAGTTCCTATTTGGCCAATGGTAAACTGAGGCATGGAAGGGAATGTCCTTTCAGCCGCTCTGCAAGCTACACAGGCAGGAGGACACTGCTTCTGTGCTTACCTGGAGTTGGCTCTGCTTGCTCCTCCGTCACTCTTGAAGGTTTTATAAAGGTAAATAGGGAAAGGTGGTAGAAAAATCTGTCCATCAGATTTGGATAACATACTCATTTTTTTTCTCTTATTGTCATTCCTTACTAGAAGAAGGTACCCTTTGGATTTTATCAGCTGGTGTCTCCCTTGGAGCTGCCCTCAGGAGCCCCTGGGGGAGGTGGGAACACCTGGCAAGCTTTGCAGTTGTGTCCTAAAGAGGTGGATGTGATGCCAAGGACACTCTGCTGCCTGTTGTTCAGTCTTCTCTGGAGTGCCCCAGTAAAGAATCAGCATTGGCGGCATTGGCTGTTCCAGCTGGCCCTGCGAGGTTTGGGTCTTTGGGTCATTCTGTCTCCTGGGCGTGGGGCCACCCCTGGTCAGTGCCAGCCACAGCCGCCCCTGAAGAGAGGCCCAGGGAGCAGCAGCCAGCCCTGAGTGAGTCTAGGCTGGGTTCTTAGCCTCTGCTTCCATTTTAGGCATTGCTCTGCAAATAGCTTAGCACCCAGCACCAGCCTGAGAACTCTGAGCCCGTCTGCCCGACGCTGTCCTGAGAAAAGGGGGAAGAGATCGAGGTTTTAGATACTCACCAAATAAAGTGAGGCAGCTGGCGATGCCAAGAGAAGATGGCGTGAAGTCTCCTGGACCACTGTAGCCATGAGGACCCCAGCTAAGACATTGACAAGAATAAGCTGCCCCACAGCGAGCCGATGAACAGGGTACCCCTTCCCACGGAGGGTTTCTGAGCTCCCCAAAGCCCAGAGTTATGTACTCTCCCCAGGAAAGTTTCTTGCTGCCCAAGCTGGCCACTGTTGCAGGGTGACCTCCAAAATGCCAACTAGGGCAGCACTCACAAGGATCTGGTCCTGACTCATCCCCAGCAGACTCCCTGTTGATCTCATTGATAAAAACCTGCCGCCACTGCCGCCACTGTGCATCTGGGAAGCCAGCCAAGCCCAGCTTCATTCACTGAAAGGCAGCAGGGCTGGGGGGAGTCGGGTAGGGAAGCGCAGGGGGAGGAGGCCAGGGAGGAACAGAGGCATGAGATCTGGTCCCGACTAAGTGGAGCCATGGGCACCATCCAGTGGGTGGCCACTTGGAGGTGGACACTCCATGGGTCAGAGAGAAACCCAAATCCTGAAGGCCATCGGCCTTCTAGAGGATCCAAGAGTAACCCAGCCACGGCATTCACCCTCTATGACTCCATTCCTGCAGCAGGCCTGTGGGGACCAATTGGATCGTTCTTCTCAAACCTTGGGGCACATCTGAATTTCCTGGGGTGCTTTAAAAGATACAGATGTCCACATTCCACCTAGAAAATCCGACTTAGGAGTTGGCCCCAGAAATCTGTATTTTTAGCCTATTGGCCATGTGTTTCTTGGGGCCCACCGGTCATGGTGGGAGGGGAGGCTCTGCTCCCCTCCAGGTGTCAAGACAGGACTCAGACTGAAGCTGAGCCCGAAAGCTACAAGGCTCGACAGCTGCTCATCGGGATAACACATTGGGGACCTACAGATCGCTTCTGTTTAAATCTCCACTCATCTCACGGTTATAGTAGGACAAATGCAGACCACACCGGGCAAGGGCATGTTGGCCTCTGGTTACTGCCTGTCACTGACAGGCATGCCTCAGAGAGACTGCGGTGCAGTTCCAGATCCCGGCAATAAAGCAAATACCGCAATAAAGTGAACCCCGAGTGTTTTGGTTTCCCGGCGCCTATAGAAGTGATGCTTACACTGTACTGCAGTCCATTTAAGTGTGCAATAGCGTTATTTCTAAAAAACAAAACAAAAAAACTATGGGTTTAAAAAAAATATATATTTTATTATTGACTTTTTACAGAAAGGAAGAGAGAGGGAGAGAGAATCATCAATCAGCTGCCTCTTGTACACCCCCTTGGATGTGCCCGCAACCAAGGTACATGCCCTTGACCAGAATCGAACCTGGACCTTTCAGTCCGTAGACTGACGCTGTCTCCACTGAGCCAAACTAGTTTCGGCAAACTACGGGCCTTTATGGATGTTATTACACTTCAGGCTTCTTCCCACCTAAGTCTCTCCGGGTCTCACTGGCTCCAGCTGGGCGCTGAGCCCTCCCTGAACTGGTCACTGTAGCCATGGCAATGAGAGCTCCGAGTGGCCAGATGTGAGTGACCTGCCTCCTGGAACAGAGACTGGAATATGAGTGGAGAGGTGAGGGGTTTGGGAGGCTTCCCCAGTGGAAAATGGGTGAGCCAGAGCCGTGGTTGGCAAATTGTGGCTTGAGAGCCACATGCGTCTCTTTGGCCCCTTGAGTGTGGCTCTTCCATTAAATACTACGGCCTGGGTGAGTCTATTTTGAAGAAGTGGCGTTAGAAGAAGTTTAAGTTTAAAAAATTTGGCTCTCAAAAGAAATTTCAGTCATTGGACAGTTGATATTTGGCTCTGTTGACTAATGAGTTTGCTGACCACTGAGCCAGAATAACAGAAGCCCACTTCCCCTCTCCTCCACCCCCCTGGCCAAACTAAACAAAATTAATTATTTCTCCCAAAATCCCTGAAGAATGGAAACCAGTAAATTTGCTAAATGACTAGAATTACTTCTCTGAGTCCCTGAAGTATACTCCTCCCTTCTGCCCTCAATATATGAGTGTCCTCCTGCATCACAAATGTTTCCTGCTCTTTGCTTTAGTTATATTTAAGCCGGAACCGGTTTGGCTCAGTGGGTAGATCGTCGGCCTGCGGACTGGAAGGTCCCGGGTTCGATTCCGGTCAGGGGCATGTACCTGGGTTGCGGGCACATCCCCAGTAGGGGGTGTGCAGGAGGCAGCTGATTGATGATTCTCTCTCATCGATGTTTCTAACTCTCTGTCCCTCTCTCTTCCTCACTGTAAAAAATCAATAAAAATATGTATTTAAAATACCCGCATGACATTGGGTGAACCTCCTGACATCATGAGGATTCAAATCTTTTATCTATTAAATGAGAGGGTTGGCCTAAGGTTCTAATGCTCTCACATTTTTAAAACAGAGGCATATTTTTTTTCTCAAATTAATTTTAATCCCAAGTCCCAGAGTAATGTTGTTCATATAAAAAAGGGTCCCGTAAGTTAAAACTTAGAATATTCACTCTTTATTAAACCGGTAAGTGAAAAAAAAATTAAGTCCATTCTGACAACACACAGATTTGAAGTCAGGGATTGTAGTTAATATACTTTTACATCGGTCTTGGCATTCAATTATTTCCATTTTTGCCTGTGCGTGTAACACAGTATTAAGAAAATTCTGATCAGCTCAAATAGATAGTTGTAAGTGGTAGGAGTTTCCTAACAGCTCTACTTATACTTGCTGAGCAATTTCCTCTGGAGTGAGACTGAGCCAGAAACTCGACAGAGGAGGATTGGATAATTTTTGTTTCATCGTAGAATCACTATACAACATTCTTCCCTCAGCATAAATATGAATGGGGTAATAACAAGTACAAAACGCTACGAAAGGCACCAGCATTCTCTGGGCGCTGATGAGAGCGGGGCGGGCTGAGCATTTTCTGTGGTGGCACAGCTGGCTTTCAGATCGAGTCTGGAGGTGTCTGAAGCATCTGCGTGCCTGGCATTCTGGGAGCACAGCAGCCGGGAGGGTGCTGGTGCGCAGGCGCCTGCGTGGGGCAGGCTTGGCGTAGGATTATAGTTAATATAATAATATAATATAAAAAGAGGTCTGGCCGGGTGAGCCGAGTGTCCCAGGGGGCCGAGTGCCCCGGGTGAGCCGAGTGTCCCAGGGGGCCATGTGCCCCAGGTAAGCTGTATCACCCAAAGGGGAAGGGTGTCCCGGGTGAGCCGTGTGTCCCAGGGGGCCAAGTGCCCCGGGTGAGCCGAGTGTCCCATGGGGCCGAGTGCCCCGGGTGAGCTGTGTGTCCCAGAGGGCCAAGTGCCCCAGGTGAGCCGAGTGCCCCAGGTAAGCCGAGTGTCCCAGGGGGCCGAGTGCCCCGGGTGAGCCGAGTGTCCCAGGGGGCCATGTGCCCCGGGTAAGCTGTACCCCCCAAAGGGGAAGGGTGTCCCGGGTGAGCCGTGTGTCCCAGTGGGCCAAGTGCCCCGGGTGAGCCGAGTGTCCCATGGGGCCGAGTGCCCCGGGTGAGCCGAGTGTCCCACGGGTCCGAGTGCCCCGGGTGAGCCGAGTGTCCCATGGGGCCGAGTGCCCCGGGTGAGCCGAGTGTCCCAGGGGGCCGAGTGCCCCGGGTGAGCCGAGTGTCCCAGGGGGCCGAGTGCCCCGGGTGAGCCGAGTGTCCCAGGGGGCCGAGTGCCCCGGGTGAGCCGAGTGTCCCAGGGTGCAGTGTGCCCCGGGCGAGCCGTGTGTCCCAGGGGAAGCAGTGGGACCCAGGGGAAGGGGCAGTGAAAACCAGAGGAGGAGCGGACTCTATTCATATGGTCCTGAGATAGTCACCATAAAACAAGCAGACTGCCAAATGACAGCGGGGAGGGGAAGGAGACCTGGGGGGAGATAGGAGAACAACCGAGGGACTGGTATGCATGAACATAAGTACAACCAATGAACACAGAACTCTGGGGAGGGAGGGCATAAATGGAAATTGGGGGGGGGGGGGCAATGATAAACTATGTACACAGAAAATACCTTAATAAAATAAAATTAAAAAAAAAAAAAAAAAGAGGTCTGGGCTCACAGACCTCTCCATAGCCTCAGGCGTCTCCCAGGGAGTTCAAAGGTGAGAGGCTCCAGGGTCCGGCCTGCACACGTGTGACATAAGCTGGTGGCCCAAGTTCATGGCATTGGTCAATGGCCTCATAGAGTCACTACGTATCAAAATTTGGTGCTTACCTTTAGAGAGTGAGGAATGGTTTTTATTGTGCTTTAAAGACATAGTTATGTCCATGAAACTTGGCTCCAAGTTCTGTTGAATCCCCCCTTCCCCAACCAAAAAAAATCCCCCCAAATCTTGAGAGCAATGTTTCTCAGATTTTACCATGCATCAGGGTTGGGGTACCAAATTCTTAAAATTTAGTGCACCGTCACCTGGAAGATGTGTTAAAATACAGATTCCTGGGTCACGCCCCTAGAGATTCTGCCTGGACAAGTGTGGGGTGGAACCCGAGAATTGGCACTCCTAAGGAACTCCCAGGTGGCGCTGACCTTGCTGGCCCACCCTGAGTGGTGAGATTCAGGTTCAACAGCCTGAAAAGGACTTGGTCAGATCTCTGTGGAGAGAGTCTTCCTTTAAACTTCCATGGTTTGCTGAGGCTGGGCAGAGAGTGTATCGCTCTAGGTCCCTTCCTCTCATCTGGACTAGGTGACCATCCGGGAGATGGGACTAGAAACTTGCTGAGAATCCTCTAGGCTCTGAAACACCCTTCTCCGTACTGGTAAGGAAGAGACTTTCACAGGTGACTTTTAATCAGACACCGAGGAACCCTCCTACCTGGACGTAGGGTCAGACCTGCCTTTTTCCTTGCTGTGAGCCATGGCACTTTGAGGAAACCATTGACCTTCCTGTCCTCAGCTTCCCCATCTGCAACATTAGCTCATTACTCCTCTCGCCACCTCCGCCACAGGGTGCGGGGACTGACAGTGTTTTGTAAATGACCCACCACCATCTGCACACACGTAAGGAGCTGTTACTATCAATACCTGCGAAACCTTTATCCGTGCTATTTCTGGGCATAACCGGGCATTTCAGGCCTTTGCATTCTTCATCAAGATCCCCAGAATATAGCTGGGGTTCTGGAAATTTAGCTGTCGGCCAGCACCTGCGCTCAGGCCTCTGGGGTTCCTCTCCAGGCTGCCCTTTGTGTAGATGGGTTGAACCCAGCTCACACCTTTCCCCTAGAATGTTGACCAGCCTTTTTGGGGAGCAGAGATTTAGTCTCGAGCCTCCATCTCTGCTGTCGCCGCGCCCCCCTCCCCCATACTTTGCTCAGAGCCTGAGGCAAAGAGCTCTGCCAGTGTTTGATCTCTGGGCTCCTGTGTGGCTGATGAAGGGCCCCTGAGCTGTCACAACACAAAGAGGATGTGATGATGCTGCTGATGCTGGTGGTGACTCCGGTGGTGTGAGCTGGAAATGGGGTGCTACGTCATCGTTGTCATCATCATCATCATCATCATGTGAGCAGCCACCAGATAGCTTGTTCCTATGCTGGGCTGGGCGCTGGGCCGGGTTGGCCATACATGCTCTCAATCTCAGGGCAGCTCCCTAAGGTAAGCGTCATCATCTCCATTTTACAGACCAGGAGACTGAAGCTCAGAGAGAATTACTGGTCCAAGGCCACACTACTACTAAGTGTGTATGGACCTGAAACTCAGAGTTTTGGTGGCACCAGCTGGTGCTACCACCTCCTTCTCCCACCCCGCCTCTCTGGTTTTGGCCAGCACATGAGCAGTATGCCCCCAGGAGAAGCTTGTCTTACTGATTATTGCAAGGGAACGGACAAGGCTGGGCTGAACATATAGGGATGGGCACGCTGGGTCAGGAGAGAGCACAGAGCAGCCCTGGTCACTAAATGTCACATATACACCCATTCAACTTGTCACCTCTGTCCCCATCAAAGGCAAGAGGAAGGTGGGAGGTGGGACAGACCTAGGCAGTTTGCCACTGTCCCATCTGGGGCTTCCCCGGATGCTGGTCCCTTTAGGGGCCTGAGTTCAGAGCCAAGGTCATCTCTCATTCTCTCCAGTTTTAAGCTGTTGTTAGCTGCCCTTCCTAGAAAGCCACCCATGGCTCCCTGTTGCCTATAAGGTAGAAGCACAACTGCTCAGCTCAGTGTCAGGCCCATGTTCTCTGGATCCCAGGTCTTGAGCCTCTTGGGGCCCCATCCCACCTGGAGCTCTAGACAAAAGGAGCTTCCACCGAAACCGGTTTGGCTCAGTGGTAGAGCGTCAGTCTGCGGACTGAAAGGTCCCGGGTTCGATTCCAGTCAAGGGCATGTACATTGGTTGCAGCACATCCCCGGTAGGGGGTGTGCAAGAGGCAGCTGGTTGATGTTTCTCTCTCATTGACGTTTCTAGCTCTCTATCTCTCTCCTTCCTCTCTGTAAAATATCAATAAAAATATATTCAAAAGGAGCTTCCTCCTGTTTTCCATAAATGTCCCCAATGTCTCACCTTTGTGCCTTTGCTCGTGCTGTTCTCTCTGCCTGCAGTATCCATCACTTTATTTTGTTTAGCAACTTCTCCTGGTCCTGCAAAGCTCAGTCAAAGTTCCTTTTCTCTAAGCCATTTTCCTTCACCTTTGAGATCCTCCATGCCCCTGCCTCCCCCACCATTCAGCCTCTTGCATCTAAACTCCCGCAGCCCCTCCTCTGTTCCCCTTGCCTGGCAGTCACCTCTGCCCCATACTCTTCTGTTTTCTCCTAACCAATTGTGTGCTCACTGGAGGCAGGCATTTGGTCTGATTTAGTTTTGTTCTTGGACAATGCCCTGCAGACAACTGGCACCCAGCACATCAGTGCTGAATAATGATAGCACACTGCTTTTGGAATTTGAGAGTCTGGGTCTAATCCTGGCTCTGTCATCCTGGCCGGCTGGCTTGTTCCTCTCCAGGCCTCAGTGTCCTCTTTTGTAAAATGAGGGAGTTGGACGCCATGGGTGGTTTTCCACCTCTAGTGTACCTGAGACCTACTCAGGAAGCTCGTTTAAAATGCATATCCCCAGGCCCCCTCCCGAGAGTCACAATCTGAAGTCCTAGGGTGAGCTTGGGTATGTGCACAATTCACGCACACCCAGAGAGCTTTCTGGTGCCGGTGGTTTTCAGGCTACTCTTTGAGCGACTCTGGTCCAAGGTTGATTTTGAGGCAGGTCCTGTCTGAGTCTGAGAGGCTGGTAGAACTGTGAGGGGAAGAAGGAGCTGTGGAGTGGTGGCCACAATGGGTAAGGCAAGAGACATAGTCATCGTCCCTACTACCATCATCATCATCACCATCATAATGATCTTCATCATCATCACCTTGATCATCACTCTTGGCATCATTACTTCCATTATCATATCACCATCATCATGATGATCATTATCACCATTATCTTCATCATCATTACCAGCACCATCATTAGCATCATGATCTCCATCACCATTGTTACCATCATTGCTATCACCACCATCACCATCACCATCACCATCACCATCACCATCACCATCACCATCAAAACCATCACCACTCCTCGGTGCTCACTAGGGGCCAGGGCTTTTGGGTATTACTTCCTTCAACCTCCCCAAGAGCCTTGTGAGTTGGACCCCAGGAGTGGAGTACAGGAGGCGGGCCACAGAGGGAGGCCTGTCTGTACCCTGGAGCAGACCCTGGGGAGTCCAGTGTGCGATGGCCCCAGGTCCCAGGCCATTCTGCTTGTGGGAGTGGGTCCATGCCTTCTCTGTGAGCCGGAAGAGAGCAAATAGGGTACTTGCCCCTTCAAACCCATTCATTTACCCACTGCATCACTATTACAGGCCTCCTTCGTACCAGATGCCAGGTTTGAATTCAATCCAGACCAACTTTTTTTTTCCTTCCATTTTCATAAAACAAAATTTTTATTTTTCCTTTCTCCAGCCCCTTCCTCCCCAAAATAAACTCCTGGGAAAATAGCATGTGGAGCTGAGCCTCGGGCCAATTTGTGTCTTTGTGCGCAGCACGCACACTCCATCTTTCACACCACAAACAGCTTTGCTCTGAAAAAATATGTTTTCCCTCCGCAAAACTGCCATTTTAGGGCAACACAGAAAGAGACTGTTTTACTCTTTCTTCCCCAGGAAAGCCCCACCAAGATGTTGTTTTCCTTTGCTTTTTCTGGAGGGGAGATATTTTTTGACAGCTTTCGACGCTAATCTGGCTCTTAGCCCCACGTCTGGTGCCAACTGGTAAAGGAAGCAAAGGAAAAACTAGATGAGCAAAGGCAACATTCTCGTAGAGGGGCACCAGAACCCCGGAATTCAGGACTTTTCAGGGACCTCGTGGTATGCCCACTCTCCTGACGCCCTGAGAATCCCTTCTGAGGAGCCCAGGATGCGGACACAGCTATGGCGGGGCATGGGTGCCTGCTGGGGGTCCTGATTTACACCCATTCAGCAAACATCCTGCCAAACTTTCTTCAAAACGTATTTGTATTGATTTTTAGAGAGAGAGAGAGAGAGAGGAAGTGAGAGAAACATCGATATGAGAGCAGAACAGAGATATCAATGGGCTGGCTGCCTCCGGACACCCCCTACCAGGGTTTGAGCCCGCAACCTGGTCCTGTGCCCTGACCAAGAGTCAAACCAGCAACCTTTTGGAGCACAGGACAATGGCCAACCAACTGAGACACACCAGCCAGGGCCAGACTTTCTTTTTTGGGCCGGAGGTGGGAGGGGTGTTGGGATTTCAAAAACAAATCAGTCATGGGCTGACTCTCCCTCCATACTCTCGTCTCAGACAGAGTGGAGATTTGTCTATGAATTTCCTATGACACTGAGTAGAAGGTGAGATATACTAGGAAGCATGACTCGAGTCTTAGTTTCCTTTGAAGTTTGTGTTAGCCGGGGGAGTTAGGGAGATGTGGACTAAGAGGTGGCACTGGAGCCGAGTCCAAACTTTCCAGAGAGGTTCTCTCCAGTACATCAAGATCGGCCCCCATGAGACTGGCCCCCACTTGCCCTCCTTCTTCTTTCTGGCCCAGCCCGGAGCCGATGCCCGCTTCTGTGTGGGGCAGCCCTTTGGGTGCTGAAAGATGGCTACTGAGAATCCCCAAGTCTTTGCTTTTCTGGGCTTATTTCCTGGACCCTCACACCTCGCGGTTGTGTTCTCATGGCCCATCTCCACGAGTGGGAGCGGAGTGGAGGGGTCCTTTCCACTCTGGAGCCAGCTTCCCCAGCCAGGAGCCCCTGTGGGCTATGCTTGTGTGCGAAGCACGAGGGTTCTTGTTTTGGGCAGACCGGAAGCTCCGGTCCCATGGGGCTGATGTTATCAGGGCAATTGTCCTGACGTGGCTGGACTTGGGACCCTCCAGAAGGCCTGTTGGCATCCAGATATAAAGGGAAGAGTGATGGGGACATTCTGGGCCAGGGAACACTCAGAGGTGGAAATGAGCCCAGTGTGGGCAGGCACGAGAGCGGGAGATGGCTGGGCTGGGGCAGAGGTCTATGCAGAGTGAGCTGGGAGGGGACAGGGGAGGACCCAGATTTACTGCAGACTGTGAATACTAGAATAAAGAGTGGACTTAATCCAGTGAGCACTTGGGAGCCACAGCAAGTTGTGGATATTGGGGTATATTTTTTGCTGCGGATTTGTGTATAGGGGAGACACCAGGCCCAGGGGTGATTTCCAGGTGAATAAGGTAGGTCCTGGCTCTTCGGGAGCTTACAGCTGAGTAAGATGGAGAGATGTGCAGGGGGCATCCCAGCCCAGAGGTCACTTCCCAAGGGTTCAAATCCTACCACTTCCACCCACCAGCACTGCAGCCTCGGGGGCCACTAAACATGTCAGAGCCTCAGTTTCCACATGTAAATGGGGAGAATGATAGCACCCACCCATGGGGTTGCTATGGGATCAATGGGATGATACATTGGAAGAGCGTTGCCCAGTGCCCAGCTTGTATCAAGTGCTTGCCATTCGCATAACTATTACTAAGGAGCAAAGGTACACACACTGAGTTGCCAAATGCTACCTGCAGGAGAGCCCGCGAGCGTGGATAGCTGGGGTTTGGGCTCAGTAGGCAAAGAGCACACAGGTGGAGTTCCTAAAAACACGAATAACGTGGTGTCAGCACATCCCAAGTGCTACCGTCTTTCACCCATTGCTGGTGGCATGCAAAGCGGTGCAACCACTTTGAAGGACAGTTTGGCATTCTCTTACAAAACTAAAGCATACTCTCACCATATGATCCAGCAACTGTGCTCCTTGGTATTTACCCAAATAAATCAAAAACTTATGCTCACACAAAATCCTGCACATGGATGTTTATAGCAGCTTTATTCATAATTGCTAAAACTTGGAAGCAGCCGTGATGCCCCTCAGTAGGTGAATGGATGCGTAAACTGTGTTACATCCAGACAATGGACTGTTACTCAGCAATAAAAAGAAATGAGCTAGCAGGCCACGAAAAGACATGGAGGAGTTTTAAATGCATATTACTAGGTGAAAGACGCCAATCTGAAAAGGCTACCTATAAGGTGGGGCAAAAGTAGGTTTGCACGGAAAATAATTAATAAGTACCAATACAAGAATAAACCGTGTTGCGAGTACTTACGACTGTAGACCTACTTTTGTTGCACCCTGTATTGTTTGAGTCTAACTCAGTGACATTCTGGAAAGGTAAAACTATGGAGACAATAGAAAGGTCAGAGGTTAGGGGGAGCGAGGGATGAAAAGGTGGGGCACAGAGGATGTTTAGGGCAGGGAAACTTATTCTGTATGATACTGAAATGGTGGGTGCATGTCATTGTACATTTGTTCAAACCCACAGGACACACAACACCTAGGGAACCCCATTGTAAACTGTGGCCTCTGGGTGATAGTGATGGGTTAGTATAGGGCAGGGGTGGGCAAACTTTTTGACTCGAGGGCCACAGTGGGTTCTTAAACTAGACCGGAGGGCAGAACAAAAGCAACCTGACTCTGCGGGCACTCTCATCTTGGGCTGCTGGTGAAGGAGCAGAGGGGAGAGCAAGAGAACCCTCCGTTCTTTCAGGTCCGTGGGCCGGATAGAACAGCCGAACGGGCCGGATCCGGCCCGCAGGCTATAGTTGGCCCACAGCTGGTATAGGGTCACCCATAGTAGCAAATGGAGCACTCTGGTGGGGGTCTAGATAGTGGGGGAGGCTGTGTGTGTGGTTGTGGGGTGGGGGAGACGTAGAGTGTATGGGAACTCCCTGCACTTTCCACTTAGTTTTGTAGGGAACCTATAACTACTCCACCAAATAAAGTCTGTTATTTTTAAAAAGTAACGTGGCTACACAGAAGCCCAGGCCTCATTTCAAATAGTGAATTGACTGAGCAAACATTTGCGTATTGACTGTTCAGGGGCTGCAGCAGCAGCATCGGGCACAGGACATGCCGGGAGGAGGATGTGCCTCTGCCCCCAGGAGCTGCTCCCATCACGCATGTGACAGACACTCAGGGGCTGCGGGGGGACGGGGGGGGGGAGCAGCAGGCCATTCGAGGTAGGGGCTGTCCCAGCATCGGGAGCTGTAACTGGGGCCCTGGATGGAGGGGAGATTTTGAGGATGTGAGATATAATGGTGACTGTCCCCTCTTGGAAGCCGAGCGTATATTCTCCTGTTCTTACCACACAACGTCAGGGAGGTGTGAGCTCCATGTCACAGTGAGGAAGCAGGTGAGACCTCGAGCTATGAACACAAATGAGTTGCTAAAGCCTAATGTGCTGTGAGCTGGGTCAGTTCACACTTCTCTGAGCCTTAGTTAGCTTATCTTTAAAATGGGACTCATGCCTGTGTTGTAGAATTGTGCTGAGAATTAAATGATAAAGTGGTTACGAATGCTCCAGATTTATGATGGCCAATAGAGATATAACGTGGGCCACAAATGCCAGCCACTTTGGGAATTTTACATTTTCTAACAGCCACATTCAAAAACATACAAAGGCCCTGACCAGGTAGCTCAGTGGGTTAGAGTGACATCCTGATACTTCAAGGTTGTGGGTTTGACCCTGGGTCAAAGCATATACAAGAATTCAACCAATGAATGCATAACTAATTGGAACAACTCCATATTTCTCTTTCTTAAATCAATACTTAAAAAATAAAAAACACCCCAAAAGGTGAAAAGTAGGTGAAATTAATTTTAATAACATACAGGGTTGGGCAAAAGTAGGTTTACAGTTGCTCATCTGGAAAAAGACTTGCAGGTTATGATTATTACAATAGCTTTATTAACTCAAAATAATGTTACAATTGTTTGGCCAGAGTGGCTCAGTTGGTTAAGCGTCGTCCCACGAACCCAAAGATCACCAGTTCAATTCCTGGTCAGGGCACATGCCTGGGATGGGGTCTCTATCCCCAGTGTGGGGCATGCAGGAGGCAACTGATCAGTGATTCTCTCTCACCATTGATGTTTCGTTCCCTCTCTCTCTCTCCCTCTTTCTTCCTCTCTGAAATCAATAAAAATATAGTATATTAAAAGAAAAAGAGCATGGCACAGAAAACCTACTTTTTGCTCACCCCTGAATATATAAAGTTTTATTTAGCCCAATGTATATAAAAATATTACCATTTAAACATATAATCAATATAACATGTATTCCTGAGATATTTACATTTTTGTACTAAGACTTTGATATCTGGCGTGGTTAACACAGCACACCTCGTTTCAGACCAGCCACGTTCCCGGTGCTCACTAGCCATGTGCGACCAGACGCTACTGTAGTGGAGAGCACAGCTGGTTTATAAATACAGGCAGTTTCTACTTCTCCCTCTACAAGTGGGAATAACAATATCACACCCCAGAGCTTCACTAATTACTCATCCGGTCACACTCTATCTAGCATGTATTAGTATTATTAGATCAAGAGCTTTATTTCACGAGCCACGATTGTATATTCATAAATTCTAACCCATGAATTGGAGAGTTTGCAATCACGGGCTCATGCAAACACGGGAATTAGTCTTTTGTTCCCCAAGCAATCTGTGTTCACCTCTTTCAGAGCACTTACCAAGCCTGGCATGCTTTCGGATTAGTTTCGTGAATCTCTGTCTCCCCGAGTGCTGCCCTGACTCTAAGTTCTTGGAGGGAAAAGATGTGTCTCCAGCACCCTTCTATCCCCCACCAACCCCTCCTTGCACCCCAAGGGTCTAGCTCTGAGCTGGCCCTAGCAGGTATTCAATGGGCGTTTTATGAATAGGCTCCATCAGACAAAGTAGCGGTTCCTCTTAGAAGAGAAGCATGTTATAAAGAAAAGGCTCTAAAGTCAGATTATGTAAAAACGTGTTGAAAGGCAGCAGGGACATCAAATGTAACCACTGAATTGAAGTTTTTATTCCAGCGGACGTGAATCTGGCTGAAGTGAGCACGGGGTTCCGGCACATGGGTGTGTTTGGGAGAGGAGGCTGGAACAAGAGTGTCTGGAAATTTGTCACAGGCATTTGAACTTCTGATGAAATAAATTCTGTCTCATCCCCGCATGACACATTCTGATCAGCTCAAGGGCCTCCTGGGGCGGGGGGAATGGGAGCACCTTATTCTTCCTGTTTATGTCAGAGCCCCCGTCCTGGGGAGATCTGAGCCCTGACCCCTCCTGCAGGCTTTGGTTCCACAGGGACTCAGAGACAACCACGCTGGAGAGAAGGCTTTCAGCAGCTTAGTGGTGACCATGTGACAGGCCATTCTCAGTTGCTACCTCAACCCAGGACATGCCTGCAGCCCTGGGAATGAGGACAGTCCAATTCTGGATAGTCCCAGGGCTCACAACTCCCACACCTGTGCAGCTGTCTACTAATCTATACTGTCTCTTTAAGAGGCATCGATTCTAGACTGCTGCTCCATGGGGCCAGGAGAAGGCACCTTTCAGCAGGTGACGGAAATGGGGGGCACCTGGAGGAAGTCTGCTGATTTTGCCTCGTGGGCAGAGATGTGATAGTGCTGGCGTGGGAGTGGATGAAGTTGTTGAGCAATCAAGGCATGCACGAGACAGGGGCCAAGGCCAGCTACATCCATGCTAGGGAGCAATATTTGAATTCATTAATAGCAATGATGAGAACTCATGCTATCACTTATTGGACACATATTATCTGCCAGAAACTTTACTAAGCATTTCACCTGGATTGCTTTCTTTTTTCTTTTTTTAAAATATATTTTATTGATGTTTTTTAGAGAGAAGACGGGGGAGAAAAAGAAAGAGAGAGAGAGAGAGAGAGAGAGTTAGAAACGTCAATGAGAGAGAATCATCGATCAGCTTCCTCCTGCACACTCCCTACTGGGGATGTGCCCGCAACCAAGGTACATGTTCTTGACCGGAATCGAACCTGGGATCCTTCAGTCCGCAGGCCGACACTCTTTCCACTGAGCCAAACTGGTTTCAGCTGGATAGCTTTCTTTAATTCTTAGTGCACCCCTCCAACATGGGTTTGGTAACATCCCTGACGAGGATACTGCCTCTGAGGTTGGTAACTCGTCCCAGGTCGCTCAGGTGGGCAGAGGCTGCTGGGGCAGGGGCACAATAGGAGTCCACACACACACACACCCCCCCCCCCCCACACACACACACATCTCTTAATACGCATATTGTCTGCAACAAGGCAACACTAATTTATTATCATTTCACTTAAAACTACGGGAGAGGGAATTTCTCTACTGCTTCTGTGAAGAAGCAAAGGGTGGGGGTTGGAGGGGAGTTGTACGCTGTCTGGGATGGCTACTTAGATGTGGAGGATGTCTTTGGGAGAGGACTGTCTGCTGAGTTGTACTGTGCTTGTTGTGATGCAGGTGAAGACACAGTGACAAGGGCTTTTCTAGGTTCCTTTTGCAATCAGGATTCTCCCCACCCTACTTTTCTTGTGAAGTTTTAAGTCCTCCTTCTACAAGTGTCCCCGTCTCCCCACCCACCCACCCGGGGGAGACAGTGTGCCTCGGAAATGCAGAGAAATGTGAGGTGACCCAAGCTCCTACCGAGGGACAGCGAGCTCCAGGGAGCGTAGAGGCTAGGGAGGAAGGCGTCTGTACAGAGGGCACCTTTGGGAAAACACGAACTGAAAGAAGAGAGGCGTTCATAGATACTGAAGGCATAGGCCGTCTCTGGGTGTGGGATTCCTCAGCTCTAAATAGAGGGGCTAATAGATCTGTATGCTCCTCCTCCCACCCCCACCCCCAAGGGACGATCTTAGGTTCTAGGATTGAAAGCATCTCTTTAGGAAGTAGCTCACACTCCTCCACCTCAGCCTAGACATCCACCCCCTGCCCACTGCAGTGTTTTTTGTTTTGTTTTGTTTTTTTAACTGTGGCCTGTGGACACCGTATCAAATGCCTTCCAGGAGCCTGTGAGGAGCGCCAGCCACCAAGGAGGCAGAGTGGAGTGGGTCGGGGGGTCTGCAGCAGCGACCTGGGTGGTGGCGAGAGTGAAGTGTGGGGGCTGCACAGTGGAGAGAAATGGGGACACCGTGCTGGGAGGGTGAGCAGTCCTTCCTTCCGCCCCAGCACTTGCTCCCCGCCAGCCCTGACTCACTGATTGAGACAAGTTCCCGTCTCTGGTTTTTGTTCAGCACATCAGAGGCTGAGCCTGAGCCTTTGGTCTGGAGTTTGAACAAATTGGAGCCGAAATCGCCTCAGCGGGGTAACAGGGAGCGCTTACCGTCAGTGCCAACGCCGCTGTGAGTGGAAAGGGGAGGGAGGAGTGACACTTTTCCCCCCGTGGACCTGGAATGCAGGAGCCCAAATCCAAAGGGCCCCAGATTGGAGATGCCTAGCTGTAGCCCTAGGACACTGAGGATGTTTAAAAGGTGCCCAATGAATTAGATGTCGATCAATTAAATATTCATAACAAATAGAGAAGTGGAAACGATCTCTCTATATTTGTCCGCTGCATAGTATAGTTACAAAAGCCCAAGCTTTAGGGGGGAAAAACGACTCGGGATCCCGGTTCTACCACTTACCAATTGCAGAGCCTGGGGCAAAACAATCCCTCCGAGCCTCAGTTTTGGCATCTGTAAAACGGGAACATTCAAGCTTACTGGTAGACGTAGCTGTAAGGGCTGAAGAATATGGCACATGGGTCTCCTCGGCTCCCACCGCCTACTTGATCCGGTGATTGAAAGGCCTACAGGCCTTTTCCAGGAGTGCTCATGGGAACGCTGTCCTACAGCACCCTTTCCCAGGCTGCTTGTGCTTGTGGCCTCTCTCTGTTACCTGTCGCGATCACATGGGTGAGAAGGGCTGGGCTCGTGAAGACAGGAGCCTGTCTGTCTAGGGCGTACTGCCTGTGGACTGCAAGGTTCCCAGGGCCGTGTTGGTTACATTCCTTGAAAAGTTCCCCAGTGAGCTGTAGACTCCATGAGGTCAGTAGCTGTATTTCCCTTTCTTTGTTTTCTGCAGTGTCCAATCCAGGGTTCAGCTGGAGGCAGGGGCTAGGTCAATGTTGCTGGGAACACAGAAGCAGCCAGTGATAATGGTGGTGAGGGAGGCAGGCAGGAAGAAAATAGAGATCTATATGGAATAAAGCCAAGTTCAAGGAGACAGACACACCCTAAGAGCTCCTTGAGGGCAGAGTGTGTCTTATCGCATAGGTATCTCTCTAAGGGGCTAGTTCAATCTTAGCGTAGTGGAATGAGCAGTAAGCAAGGAAGGAAGATTTGAGGCTCTGATAAGTTGTTCTTTTTAATATATATATATATATATATATATATATATATATATATATAATACACTGAGTGGCCAGATTATTATGATTTCTGAACACATAATAATCTGGCCACTTGGTGTCACACACACACTATATATATATACACACACACACACACATATAATATATATGTATATACATACACGCATATACATGCACATATATACACATACACACATACATATATACATACATATACACACATATACATATACACATACATATATACATACATACATATATCTATCTATCTCAGAGGCCTGGTGCATGAATTCATGCATGGGTGGGGTCCAGCCAGCCTGGCTAGGGGGAGGGGACATGGGCAGTTAGCAGGCCTGCCTGCTGGTGGAACTCCTGGTTGAGGGGACAATTTGCATATTAGCCTTTTATTGCATAGGATAAACACTGAGTGGCCATATTATTATGCATTCAGAGATCATAATAATCTGGTCATTCAGTGTATATTGATTTCAGAGAGGAAGGGGGAGGGATAGAGATAGAAAACATCAACGATGAGAGAGAATCATTGGTTGGCTGCCTTCTGCATGCCCTCTTTTGGGGATCGAGCGCACAGCCCTGGCATGTGCCCTGACCTGGAATCGAGTCGTGACCTCCTGGTTCATAGATCAATGCTCAACCACTGAGCCACGCCAGCTGGGCTGGTTGTTCTTTGAAATAAAAAGTACAGCAGGACCAAAAATTTATAGCAGTTATGAACTCTGATATTCTTAATAACAGAGTCTCCATGGATTTCGGAGCTTTTGTGACCTTGTGACCCTATGTGACCTTGGGCTCCTCATCACAGCTTCCTCTCACTTTCTAAGTTGGGGCTGTTTTCTGCTTGAGAGGGGCAGAAGGCTAGAGGCTACTATGAATTGCGCTGAGTTCTGAAGACGTAAATGACTATCGATTAATATTTGTGTTATGAGTGGGAACCATTACTTAAACAAGGCAGTGCCTGTGCCCACCGGTTTGCATACTAAGAGCATCCTTAATCTGATGGAATCTAATGGAGGCCCTGCAGCATTAGCAACTTTCAGCTGCATGCCTTGTTCTTCCCCTCCTTATCACAATGAAAGTCGGACCTTGTCACCCACCTGATTGTAGGAAGAGGAAAGACAGAGTTCTTTATTCACCTCTCCTTTCCCTGTGAGATTCTGTAGTGTCTTCTCTCAGAGACTGAAAAGTCTGAGAACACAGAGTCTAAAGGATGAATTTATAAGAAAAGCCCCAAGTCTCTCCCCAAAGAAGCTTCTGTATGGAGGTGGGTTAAGGCCTAGGGAGACTGTGGCTCAGTGTGTCTTTAAGCCAGAAGCATTTGTCCAGTAGGCTCCCCAAGGTCCTTTGTAACAGGCTAGCCTGAGTCCTCATTTCCCACCAGCAGATAGCATCACGGGCATACGTAGCTCACCCTTACATAGTACCTACTGTGTGCCAGCCACCGTTCCAAGCACGGCACATATATTAACTCTTCAGATCCTTACAGAAGTCCTATGAGATACTCATATTATCCCCATTTTACAGGTGAGAATACTGACACACAGGTCAACTGACTTGCTTAAGGTCATACAAGCAAGTTTTGGGGAAGCATGCTTTTGTAAATGTCTTGAGTGTATTCTAAAATCCTCAGATTAGGAGAAAGCACAAAGTTGGCCTGAGAAACTAGTCCATAAATGCCAATCAAGGGCTCCTTGGCTGGGATTGCAAGCCAGGAGTCCTTTAGGGGCTGGGATGTTCCTGTCCCGGAAGTTCCCACAGGTTTTCTCCCTATCCAGGCCACACCCCGGGGCATGTGATACCCCTTCCCAGGCGGAGAGCACACTGGCATTTGTTTTCTCCTTGAATCTCACAGATGCCCTGTAAAGTGCTGGTAGAACTCTCCACTTTACAGGGAGGTCACAGAGAGCTTAGCACCGGGCTTGGCACGGAGTAGGGACTCAATTCTAATCTGCCAAATTTAATTCTTTAATTTTTCCAATTGCAGTTTGCCTTCAACGTGATTCTGTATTCGTTTCAGATGTGTAGCATAATGATTAGACAATCGTGTACTTTACAGAGTGTCCCTTGATATTTCAAGTAACTCCCTTAGCCCCATACTTAGTAATTATGATGTTATTGGCTATATTCTTGAATGTCTAGATATTTGGATGACTAGATGGAGGGGTTTTTGTATGGATGGATGAATGACAGGAGAATAGGCTCTGATCTCGGTATGGGGGGGTGCACACCTGGAGTCTGCTTCCTGCATTAAATCACATTAAGTGGGGCCAATCCCTGACTCTATGAGCCCAAATCCAACTCTCAAGACCTTTAGTTGAAGTTCCCCCCTCCCATTCCCACCTTGCCAAGTCCCCATGTCCAGGAGACAGGGCAGATACATGCCCTTCTGAGAGGCCAGGGGTCTGGGACCAGGGGGAGTGGGAGTGTGGCTCATCCTCTCCTGTCATCTGCTCCAACTGGGCCTGGCTCTTGTGTGCCAGGCCTCAGCGGGGGGAAGGGAGCCGCCTTCCCTCCTTGACATTGATCTCTCAGTGGTTGATCCTCCACTATTTATAACCCACCGCCTCTCTGCTGTGCTTTGGCCCAGCTGGGAAGTGAGCACCATGACCTCTGATCGGATTTCTTTTTTCTCGGTTCAAGCTCATAAGGAAGTGAAGCCTCCTCCGAGGTCACAGCTTCTGAGCCCCACGGGTGCCCAGTCAATGCTCGTACTCTTAGCTGAAGGTTGGAACCAATTAACCGCATTAGCCTTGACTGCAAGGGCTGTGTGTGCTGGCTCGGCTGGGGCCTGGGAGGTTATGGCCCCCAGCCTGAGCCAGCTGTGTCCTGTGGGCCAGAGCCAGCCACCATGCTGCTCACTCCATCACTAGGTGAGGTCCTTGCCAGGGCTGGGGCCTGGGCCTGGGTGGAGGTGGAGCTCTGTCCAAGCATGCTAGCATCCTGTTTCTGAGTTTCTTGTCTCCTCTGCTTGACGCCAGGGAGCCCTGTCTGCATCCCCAGAGAAGGCCCAGCAGCCTAGCTTCCTTCGGGCAGCTGTCGCTCTGAAGAGTTGGGACGGAGGAAGTGCCACTTTGATGGGTGGTCCAGAGGGGAAAGATCCAGCCACTCTGCTCTTGTAGCCCCATTTCTTCACTAAGGGATAAGGCTTGTATGGGTCAGTGTAGGAGGACTGCCCACCCGGGTTGTCCTCATTTATCTTTGTTGAAGGTCTTCAAAACCAACTTAGAGAGGAGAGGCAGGGTCAGTCAGTGCTGTGCAACTCACATTAATTTTGGTCCCATGTTCTCTGAGGGGGAAAAGGACACCAAAATAAAAACATGTTTTCCTTTCACGGACCACGTGCCTAGGGGATGGCTGATACACTTAAGTCTAAATAATTCAGGGCAGACACTGTCTTTTAAAAATATATATATATTTTATTGATTTTTTACAGAGAGGAAGGGAGAGAGATAGAGAGAGCTAGAAACGTCGATGAGAGAGAAACATCGACCAGCTGCCTCTTGCACACCTCCTACTGGGGATGTGCCCGCAACCAAGGTACATGCCCTTGACCAGAATTGAACCTGGGACCTTTCAGTCCACAGACCGACGCTCTAACACTGAGCCAAACCGGTTTTGGCGACACTGTCTTCTAATAGGAGTTTGAAAACCATGATCGGGAAGAAGGAAGGAGAGATTACATTTTAACTGGGGGAAAGAGAGGGGCAAAGGGGCCTGAGGAGTGGGCTGAGCCTTGAGGGCGAGAACAACATGAGGAAGAGGATATGGAGTGAGGAAGGCCCAGGCAGAGGGTTTGGGATGAGCACAGTGGCTGGAGAACCTTTGAGAAGCAAGAAGTGGTCTGCTGAGGCTGTGGCATGATGGGGGTGTGGAGCTCTGTTGGGGGCAGCAAGGATAGTTACTAGGTAGATCATGAGTCATTTAAAAGGGAGGCCCAGGCCAGGATAAGGGGTTTGAGTTTCCTTTCTTGGCACAAGGGAGCTATTGAAGGTTTGGGGCAGGAGAATAGCGAACCATGTTTCAGAAAGAGTATGTTGGTGCTGTGTGTGTGTGTGTGTGTGTGTGTGTGTAACTTGGATGAGCATGGTAACATTTGACAATAAGCATCTCTTCCAAATGTTCTCAAATATACTAGTCTGTGCCATTGCCTGGAAGAGTGAGAATTCTTCTATAGACACCGAACTCTGATGGTAGTTCTCAGCCCTGCCTTCATTCTCCTTGTCCCCCTCCCTCTGAAGACCTGAATGTTACGGAGAGAAATACCAGCCTAGAGTCCCCATGGTGGAGGCATCTGTCATCAGGTCTCCCCCTCCCTACCATTGCCCCCATCTTGAGTTCACGCAGGGAAGGTAGGCCCCGAGACCCAGCCTGTCAAATGCTGCACCTCTGCAGGTAAGCGGCTGTGCACAGGCTTTCATTGCAGGAGCAATTTAGACATCCAGGCCTCATCAGAGAAGGGGGGTCCGACTCCTTGGGATCACTATGGTAACCAGTTACACATCTCTGCCGGTGGCAGGGAGAGAGCCAGGAGCTGAGTCACCCTGAGGGGGAGGCTGAACCTGGGTGCGTAGGAGGATTCAGGTCAGAGAGATGGAGGGCCTGCTTTGACATTGGAGCTTCTCCCATCGGACGGCTGATTGACTGTCAGAGGGTCACGTGTCCATAGTTTGAAGACCTGGCCACGAGGTCTCACCCTACGTCACCTAAGGTACCTGGGGACAGGCCAGGCAGAGGACACAGGAACAGAAGAAACCGCCTGGATGTCAGGGGCCCTCTCAACTTGGCCTCAGCCAACCCTTTCCTCCTCTCTGAGCACCATCTATACCCAGCACCCACCACCGACTGCCTCAGGGTGCTGTGACCCAGTCCCAGAGAGCTTGGGCTTTCCTGGTGCCTCTACCGGAAATGCCTTTCCTTCTCCTTGAACCCCCAACCCATTCTTCAAGTCCCAGGTCAGATGTGTCCCCTCCCAGGTGCTTCATAATTCCCCATCCTTAACCTCTTCCAGGGCACCCGTCCCTCGGAGGTACTATGTGGGAGTCTGACGCCCACCAGAATGGCAGCCCCTCGCCAGCAGGCACCTGCCCCGTGGGTCTCCGGGGAGGATCCCCGCAGTGTGTGGCTACTTCAGGTTCAGCAGATGCTCATTGAGGGAAAGGATGAATTAATCCGGTGGTGCCGCCGGCAGGCCCGGCAGAATTGGAGCCGTGCTCCAACCGTCTGCAAGTGGCACTGGGGCTTCCCGGCTGAGCTGCTGCCGTGGTTAATTACCGAGGGGCTCAGAGCACGTCACAGTTTGCACAGCTTCTGCAGCCGGGACCCTGAAGCTGCATTTCTATGATGCTGGTTGTGAAAGCATGAGCACTGTCCTGGCCCGGGGTTCGGTTTGTCCCCTCAGTGTATATAGGAATATGTTTATCAGTATGTATGTATGTATGTATGTATGTATGTATCTAAAGATCATCTATCTACCTATCTAGCATCCCTCTCATCCCTGTCTGTATTGTCTGTATGCATCAGTCATCTATAGCCATCATCCATCTATATCTATCCATCCATTTATCAATCTCTCTATATCTATCTATCTATCCATCTATCTACCTATCTATCTATCTGTCTGTCTATCTATCATCGTCTGAAAGGTGACTTGCTTAAGATTTGGGCGCTGGAGGATCAGAGAGGAGGTGGAAGCGAGGAAGGAACTGGGTGAATAGAGGATAAGGAGGCTAGATTGGCTGTGGGTCGCGCAGGAAGAGATGAGGGGGTGGGTAGGCAGAGATGCGCCGGTTCCAAGCCGGGGTGTGGAGGAGAGGGGCAGGGAGCAGGCAGGGACACGGAGGAGCTCCCACGTCAGCTGTGCAGGCTAAGGCGCGGGGTGGGGGCTCCGGGGAGGATGATGTAATTCTAGGCCGGGACGAGTGAGGTGGGAGGGCTTCCGTGCCGCAGTCAGCCGGCGGGGGCGCTCTTGCGGGTGTAGCGGGACTTGCCGGCGACAGCCCACGCGCCTTGGGGGTGGAAGGGCTCAGGCGAAAGCAACCAGGCGCGGGGCGAAGCCGGAAAGGTCTTCTGACTCCCGGTGTGGAGGGATCTGGAGCGAGAGTGGTGCCTGCGCGCCTCGGGCACACTCATCCCAAGTCGCCAGCCGGGGGCGCACGACGTCGCTCGAAGCTGCTGCACTGACTTGCTGGGTGGAGCTCAGACTCTTTTCATGCCGGGCAGGGGGCGAAAGGGACAGAGTGGGGGCGGAGGGATCTTCATCGGGTCTTGCCTCCATCCCTACCACCCACCCGGCCTTGGCGCTTGCCCCAGGGGAGGGGCCCAGGTCATGGGGCCCAGGGGTCGCCCTGAGGAGGGCTCGCTAGACATAGGAGGTGATGGTGGACTATATCTGGGCCAGTGGGCTGCAGGGGTAGGGTGGGGTAGGGTGCAGGAGCAGGAAGCGCTAGGTGTTAGCCAAAGGTCTGAGGAGAGTTGGTCCAAGTACCTCTGCTCTCTCCTCTGCTCTCCCTAGCCATCCCCCAGCAACCAGGTCAGGCAGAGCCGAGATTTAGAGAAAGAACCTACGTCAGAATGGTTGCAAAAGCTCCCAGCCATTCAGTACAGGTCATTTTCCCCTCTTTCAACTTCCGCTGTCCTTTTCTCACCCCCACTCACGCCCGTGGTCTCCCTCCTGCAGCCCCTCCCCAGCTTTCTCTGCCCCACCCCTCTTCCTTCCATTTGTGAGCTCAGCCGGTCTCTGCAGGGCTAGCTGTGGGTCTCAAGTTCAGCCAGCCCTGCGGCCCGCCCGAGGCTGGAGAAACCCAGAGCCACTTGGCCTGGAGCCCATTCCCAGCTTCAAAGAAGAAAACCCTCTTTGCCAGTCCTGCCGACTTTCTCTGCCAACCTCCCTCCCCTCCCCGCCTCTCCAGGTACCCCTCTCTAAGGTGAGGGGGTTTCTAGCCGCTAAGAGCAGCAAAGAAGCCCCAGCCCATTAAGAGACATCCTGGCTGCTATAAGTATTCCCCTCCCCCCAGGCCGTTCCTAAATAAAAAATCTGGGCAGAGGAAGAGTAACCCCTTTGCACAGACAGTGGGGCATCCTGGATGTGCTCAGTGGGGGGAAATAAAGGTGCAGCAAGAGGGGGTTTAAGAACAGTCAGTGCCAGGAGCAACAGTGGAGAAGTTGAAACTGGAACTGAGAGAATTTGGGTTACAATGTATACATACATACATACATGTGTAGCTCTGGGCATTCCCCCAGAGTGAATACACCCAGCTAGACAGCTGTTACTAGCACCTTGCAGCTGCGCCACATCTTCCTTCCAGCCCTAACCTCCGGATAACTAGGGGCCTGGCTTTGCATCATGGGTTATTTTGCCTGTTTTAGAAGTTTGTAATCATATAGTATGTGTGATTATCTTGGGGAGGGCCTTCCACTGTTTGTCTGTGGTTGTACATGTTTCGGAATTTGGATATGCTTTCTAACAGGACAGATAGTTTTCCCATCCACGAGAGCAGAGAGGCAGCAGTATGGGCCTTTCTTGTCTTAGACTCACCCCACTGGGGGCTTCTCTGCCCTGTCTTCTGGAGCTTTATCTTGGTGACTGCAGGAACCCACGTTCCTGTTGCCCAAGAGTTAAAGGCTTTACCCAGATCTGGGCTGAGTGGCCCATGATGCTGCGATGTAAATTTCTCCCAGTGTAGTTGCCTTTTCTTTCCCCAGCAAAAGCTCGGAGCGGAGACCAACTGGGAGAAGTGATGCTGAAACGATGTTCTGGGGAGAACCGTGCTCTTCTTGGCCTCCTGGAGGGAACCAAAGAGGGAGGGAGAAGCGGGGAGGGCCAGGGCTCCAACCTTAATTGAAAGGTTTGCAGGGGCCGGTTGTGTAATTAGTATCTTTGGGAGCTCGCAGGGGGATTTTCCTGCCTTTAAGGAAAGAGCATTTGCTGGCCTACACAGGTTAACAGCTGCCCTTTAAATATTTTCCTTCTGTGGTTAGCTCCGTGCCTGCTTTTGAAAATGTGGTCATTTTTTAAAAACAAGAATCAATTTCTCCCAGAAGGGATGTGAAGGGTTGCTATACTCTTTGGGAGCCTTCTTTTTTTTTCTTTTCTTCTCTTCCCCTCATGCATAATAAAGATTGAGATTATGTAGGTAGGACAAATGCTTAGGGGGCTCTGAAAATATGGATTATGCAGATGAGCTATTTCAAGACCTTTAAAAATGCTGACCCTGTCCCTGAGTATTTACTAGCTGTTAGAAAATGTGGATTGTCTAAATGAGCATTTGGGGACCTTTAACACTCAGATTATGATGGATAAGGAGATCTTCACACATCCCTTCTGGCCCACGAGGCCTGTCTGCTGCGGGAGTAAAGCAGTGTTTGGGCAAAGCCGAGTTTTCACACAGTGGCCTGGGGATGGGTTGGGCCTGTCATGCAGGCCTGGATGTTGGAGGATCAGAGCAGAGGCCGGAGGAGCTTGGTGGCCTCACAGGGATCTCCCTCCCACTCTCCCCAGGACTAGGATACAGGGGGACAGGAAGACAGGGCCATAGGCAGCATGCCTCAGAGGTCCTTCTAGCCCCCTGACTTCATATAACAAATCCCTTCTACTTAAGGGGCCCCTCTTCAGTGGGTTTTTAAACTCTGTTTTTATTGATTTCAGAGGAAAGGAGATGGGGAGAGAAACATCAGTGATGAGAGAGAATTGTTGATCAGCTGCCTCCTGCACTCCCCCTACTGGGGATCGAGCCTGAAACCTGGGCATGTGTCCTGACCTGGAATCAAACCGTGCCCTCCCGGTTCATGGGGCAATGCTCAACCACTGAGGCACACTGGCTGGGCTTATGTGGGTTTTGATTTTTGTTTAATTCATTCTGCAAAGCAAGGGGATAGCATTGCTATAAATATATGGGCGCAGTTTCCATACTAATTGCTAGGACGTACTCCCCTCTCCACTAGTTCTGGATGAATGGATGGCGTGGTCCCCTTCAGCAACACAGATCCGGGCCAGATCCAAGCACTGAGGTTTCACAAAAGGGCTGGTTATTAAGTGTCTCTCTTAATATATATCCCTGGCGACAAATTGCTGGTACGAAAGTCAGTTATCCTTTGCCGTTTGGGGCCTGTGTTGGCCAGGTTGAGTGAGACAGCCCTTACGGGCAGCTGGAGAGCCACAGACCAGCATCTCAAACAAATACACACAGCCATGTTCCCTGGGCATTACCTCTTTGACCTTCTGAGTCCATCTTCCTAGACTGACTGCACTTTGTGAAGTGCGGTGGTAAATCCTTCTCCTACTCCTTCTCCCCTGCAGACCTCCTTTCCTTTCCTCCTATACACCACACGGTGGCTCAAGTCAACCTTCTCAACTCCTATTCCCTCATCTACCTACGTCTAATAGGAGGCCTTGGGTAGGTTCTGTAAATTCTCCAAGCCTTGGTGTCTTTCTCTGTAAGGCAGAGGCATTGATGGTACCTGCCCCTAGGGTTGCTATGAAGATTAAATGACTGGTGTTTAGTAAGCACGTAATACACACCTCCGGATGAGGCAAGTGTTCCTCACCCGGCCTCGAATGGGCCTTGGGCCGTGGAGAGCCTCTGGGCAGCAGGCACAGAGTGCCCAGGCCCTGCCGAGAGCTACTGGTGCACGGATTTGTGCGCAGGGCTACTAGTTCTATATAATAAAAGCCTAATGAGCAAATCAACCAAACGGCAGAATGACTGGTAGAATGACCAGTAGCTATGATGTGCACTGACCACCAGGGGCCAGATGCTCAACACAGGAGCTGCCCCCAGCCCACAGGGCCCAGGCCAGTCAAGGCAGATGCCAGCAGAGGGGGCCCAATTGCTCCACCAGGTGCCCCACAGATTGGCCCTGATCACCAGCCATGCATAAATTTCGTGCACCAGGCCTCTAGTTAGATTATAAATTTCATGCAGCCAGAAGTCTTTGTCTCTTTCGTTCTCTGGTGTATCCTCATCAGCCAGGATAGGCCTGGTACCAAGTAGAAGCTCCATAAATATTTGCTGAATGAATGAAAACATTTAGGACTTTCCTCAGTGCCCATCTGTTCTGTGGCTGCAAGGCAGGAGGCCACCTCCCCTGGCTAGGGAGCCTTGTTGGTCTCCCTTGAGAGTCCACGTGTCCTTTCTCTTGGTTCCTCTGGCATCCCCCACTTGCTGATGTAGTGGCACTGTTGCCATTTTATTGTTGTCATGGCTTGTTTCCAGCCCAGTCTCTCCACATAGGTGGCAGCCCCCTGAAGGGAATGTAATGTGTGGGAGGAAGCATGAGTTTGGAGCCAGAGTGCAAATCCCAGCTCTATTGGTAACCGCTGTAGACTTGGGACAAATCACTTACCTGTTCTGAGCCTCCGTTTTTCTCATCTGTCGAATAGGGTGGCAGGATTGCTGAGAAATATAGAGGCAATGTATGCAGTGTGCATAGCAACATGCCTAGCATCTACTAGACATGGCATGGCATAGCGGAGGGTTATGAGTGAAAAACGGTCACATCACTTGTTTCAGCCTCACTTGTGTTCCTGCTGTGATAGGAAGCTTCTGGGTGTCCCATTTAACTTTGCATCAATGTCATGAAAGGGAAAAAAAAGAGGGGTGGAGATCTCTATTTTAGACTAAAGGATAATAAAGAGGCCTGACAGTGGGATGGAAATCATAAGCCTTGATGCCTTGATATTGGACCACTCCTCACCACCCCCACCCCCCGGAAAAAAAAAAAAAGAAGAAGAAGAAGCTATGTAGGACATGTTTTGAAAACAGGGAAATTTTAAAAATATGGACTAGTTAAGATGTTATTATTGAGTCATAAAGTACAGTTCTTGGCTGGGACTTTAAAGAGGGGTGTTTAATGAGTGCCGATTGTGTGCTAGGCATTGTGTTAAGAAAGCATTGTGCTTGTGCTGCCTCACCCCATGAGACCAATATTATCCCATTTTATAAATGTGGAACTGAGGCTTAGAGGAGGGAAATAATTTTCCCGAAGTCACACCACTATGAAGTGCCTAGTTACTACTATTACTATATTATAATAAACATTTTATTTTTTAGCAGTTTTAGGTTTACAGACTTATTGCAGAGGTGTTACGGAGATTTCACACGTACTCCACACCCAGTTTCTCCTATGATTAGCACCTCACATTAGCAAGGAATCTTTGTTACCATAATGAACAAATACCTACACATTATTATTAGCTAAACTCCATACTGTATTCAAATTACCTCAGTTTTCTCTTTTGTCTCTTTTCTGTTTCAGGAACCCATCCAGGGTACCACATTGCTTTTAGTCACCATGTCACTTTACATCCCTCCAGGCTGTGACATTTCTCAGACTTTCCTTGTTTTTGCTGACCTTAACCATTTTGAGGAGTGCTGGTCAGGCGTTTGTAGAACAATTTGGATAAATTTTGAACCCAAATTGTCTTATTTCATAGCTAATATTATTTCTACCAGCCTCTACTGTGTGTGTGTGTGTGTGTGTGTGTGTGTGTGTGTGTGTGAGAGAGAGAGAGAGAGAGAGAGAGAGACAGAGAGAGACAGAGAGAGACAGAGAGAGAGACAGAGAGAGAGAGAGAGAGAGAGAGAGAGAGAGAGAGACAGAGAGAGAGACAGAGAGAGAGACAGAGAGAAAGAGAAAGAGATTTATTGATTGATTGTGGAGTGATTTGCCAAAATCCAAGAAGCTACATGATAGGACCAACCCACATCTATTGACTTTCTGGTAGAGGTATAATTTGGGCCTGCTTCCTTGCCTATGCTTACGAACCCCCTTACATAACTTTAGACAACAGTTTAAGAAGAATGACTCTTGCTGTTCTACAGTATCACCCCAGCCCACCAGCCTTGCTCCTTTGGGGCATGTAAATGGGTTTCCCTCATCCTGGGAGAGGCCTACCAGGCCACGGTGGGCATGGCTGCTCTTTTTCACTGCGGCAGGGGGCCCTGATCAAATTGCTTTGCATCATCTGAGCAGCTTAGTCTGTGGCTTCCCCAGGGCTTACAGCAGCATTTCAGCCCAGACAGATGTGTTCCAGCTGCTTCAGGATTCTTTAGAAAGCCTGTGGAGTCCCCTGTTGGAGCTAAGGACAGGAGATGGTGGGATGCAGCAAGCTGAGGAAGAGGGAATGAGAGACATCCTTGGGAAAGTTAGCAGTTTTTCCCATGGGCTGCCCACACCTGAGTGCTGGCCTACCTTTGACCTTTGGAGTACATGACAGAGCAAAGTGAGAGGCAAGACTAGTGGGCTGGGATGATCCTGTTGAACAGTGATTTTCAACACTGGTGTTAAAAGATGCAATATTTGACTATTTAGTCCGGGGCACTTACCTCTTTTCCCTTAGATTGCCAAATAAAAATAAATGACAACAGCCAACACAATAATAGCCGTCCAGTGTGAATAAATCAAAATTATACTTATTTTTCTTGTCAGATTGGCAAAATATATCATTTTTGGTGTGCCCCAGAATTTTAATAATTAGTTTATATGTGGCATGAGATGATAAAGGTTGAAAATCGCTGCTGTAGAGGACCAGACTGAAGCGATTGGGCTGGACTTTGCAGGCAGCTGGAGCCACTGAGGGTGTTTGAGGAGGAGAGTGCATCAGGAGAGTGAAATGAAAGAACGGTGGGTTAAGACAGGCAGTTTGTCCATAGGTGTTTCACATGTGAGGTGCAGACCTGGAGCTGGCAGGACCTGGTGGGCACTGGGCTTCGCTGCCCTGTTTCCTGGGTGAACATACCATCTCTGAGGGCAACAGTCAGAGAAAGGCAGGCACATACTTCCTCTTTTATTTCCCCCACTCCCCCCCTCGCCCCAGGCAGCATCCACTCAGCCTGGGTTGCTGTGCTCCAGGCCCTGTGAGCTCCAGCCCTGCTATCCACTGCTGTGACCTCAAACTCCTGAACTGCTGGTTGCCACCCCTCTCCCCCACCCCCACCCCCACCCCTGAGTTCACCTCTTCTACCTGTAGGGAAGGGATGTAGCCCAGAGAAATGAAGCAAGGGCCTCCACGGTATCCACAGCACTGCCCTAGTCCACCCTCGCACCCACAACAAGTAGATGAGACCTGAATAGAATTCTTTTCCTTCTGTTTTATTTCCTGCTTCTTTCACCAAGTGTGCTTTGTTGGAGGACGGGAAGAGCTGACTGTCTTTCTCTGTGGGTTTGGTGTGATATGTTCTGGCATTTCCGAGAATGGTTTAGCAGTTCAAAAATGTTAGGATGTTGGATTCCCATCTCTGCAACAATCCTGGCCTGACCCTCGTGGTCTTAAACCAGCTGCCACAGCTCCAAGCATCAGAGTAGCATCGCAGTCTGGAGGCAAGTGGAAAGGTGTAAAATGAGCCTTTTCCTTAGCAACTCTTTGCTTATTGAAGAACAAGATCTTAATCTAGATGCACCTAGCAGGGTTCTTTGGCTAGAACTTGGTCCCATGTCCACTGCTACACCAATCACCAGAAGAGGGGAACAGGATTAACCACTTGGCTTAGATCATTCATTTTCCATCCCCTGGATTAGGTGAGGCACCTGCTTTCTCCATGTTGCCACTGGACCACAGGTGGGCTTCTGTAAACTAAGAGAGAAGGACATGGCTGCTTGATAGGCAGCCTACTGAGGTAGTCACAGAAAGCCCATATCCTGCTACACAGGGAGGTCTGTAAGGTCTTCAAGGAATGAGATGTGCAAGTTCTGTCTGTTGTGGATCTCCAGGCTCTCTCTGGCCTCTGCGCCTTTGCCAGTGCTCTTCCTTATGCTTGGAACACCACACTCCACTCCCCTGGGCCTGGCCGGCACAAGTCTGCAGGCACCAGCTCTTGGATAAGTCCCCTTTGGCCTGGATCATGTATCCCGCTGCTGTGTCCCCCAGCACTCTGTGCATCCACAGACGCCTTGCTCCATCCCACTTGGTAGCTTATTTTTCTGTCCCATAAGTAGAATGTACATTCTTAGAAGAACAGGAAAGTATCTTGGTCATATTGGTATCTCCAGGGACTTGCATGTTATAGGCATTCAACATCTGGGTAAGGACTTAAACAATGAAAATTGTAACCATGGGGGCACCATCCTGTTCCTTCTGCCCCAGCTGTCCAAGCATATGCCTTCCCTAGGCCAGTGCTGCCTGCGTGAATGAATGAATTGGGATCCTGCTGCAGAGGCCACCTAAGCCCTTCTTTTGCTCCCATACTTTTCCTTCCCAGCCCATTTCTCACTCTGCTCCCTAGCGAATCAATCATTTGATCAGTCTCTGTCTTGCCTATTTTTTTTCTCTTTAATTGAAAACATTCTTATGTAAGTTCATTGTAGAAACTTTGAAAAACTTTGGTTATTGTGAATGGTGCTGCTGTGAGCATGGGTACACAAATATCTCTTCAAATCCCTCCTTTCACTTCTTTTGGGGATATACCCAGAAGATGAATTGCTGAGACTTGCATTTCATCATTTTAACTGCAAAGTGTCCCGTTGTATGGATGCATAAGACATTCATTTAACCAGTTCCCTTTTGCTGGCCTGATAGGCAGTTGCCACTTTTTATAAACATCAGAATAACAAAATTTCTTGTCAATATATCTTTGCTCCACAGTGAGATTTTTCAAACATAGATTGGGGCATTTCACTGCCCTGGCTCAAGACTGCTAGGACTCCTCCTAACTCACAGATCCAGGGGGTGAGGCCCTCAGCTGGGGTCTTAGCTGTCACTGCCCTCCCTTCCTCACTAATCAGCCCTCTGGGGATGCTCCAGGACTTTTGGTACCCCAGCTGTGCGGCGTTCCTTTCCACTCCCTGTTTTTGCATGTGTTCTCTCCTCTCCTTGAAACACATGGCCGTCCCTCTTTTCACTGCAACTTGAAAGCCTTCCTAAAGGTTCACCTTGACTATATCCTCCTCTGGGGACTTCTTGCTCACCATGCCAGGCAGAGTTAACCACACCCTTCCTGATACTCCCCGAACTCCTTACCTGTGTCTGTTAGAGCATTTATGACAACAGGTCAGCATAGTTATTCATTGATGGGGGCAGCCCAGAATAACAAAAAGAGGGAATGTTTTGCAGTCTAACAGTCCTGCTCCAGAATCCCAGTATGACTTTGGGTAGGCTGTGTGGCTTCTCTGAACCCCACTTTGCTCATTTGTAAACTGGGAATGATCATTTCCAATAAAAGGATTGTTTGAGTATTAAAGAAAATGAATGTAATCCCCAGTGCTGACACAGATTAGTTACTCTCAGGATGGTAACTCTGAGACAAAGCTATTGCCATTGATGGTGAAAATGAGGTGATGGAGATGATGATGATGATGGTGCTGGTAGTGGTGGTGGTGGTGTTGATAGGGGTATGCTGATAGAGTTGATGGTGGTGGTGGTGGTGATGGTGGTGGTGGTGGTGATGATAGTGATGTTGGTGATGATAGGGTTGGTGGTGATGATGGTGTTGATGGTACTGATATTGGTGATGAGAGGGGTATAATGACAGGGTTGATGGTGAAGATGGTGATGGTAATGGTAGTGATGTTGGTGATGAGAGGGGTATGATAGGGTTGATGGTGATGATGGTGTTGATAGTACTGATATTGGTGATGAGAAGGGTATAATGACAGGGTTGATGGTGAAGATGGTGATGGTAATGGTAGTGATGCTGGTGATGAGAGAGGAATGATGACAGGGTTGATGGTGAAGATGATGGTGATAATGATGATAGTGATGATGATGCTGCCAGTGATGAAAATGATGTACTTGTCCCTCTATTAGACTGTGATCACTACTAGGAAGGTGTGGTGTAGCTTCATCTCTGCTTTCTCAATGTCTGTACAGTGCTAATATGTAATAAAAATATATTAATTACTTCCAGGCTGACTTTGGGGGGGTCCTTCCTGAAGTAACCTGTTAAGCCCCAAATGAGTCTCCCTTGTGGGTCCCCCCTGGCTGAGAACTTTGTGAGCTGAGACAGCAAAGCAGGTAGAACCCTCAACTTGTATAAAGTTGGGGTCTACCCTCAGCCCTCCTTTAACTAAGCCTGTCACCTCCCTTCTTTGGGTTTTGGAGTCCCCCTGTGGGTCTCCTGTTCAAATCCCTCATCGAATTCTGTTTTCTATCTAAAGGTGCCTTGCTCTGTAACTCTACGTAGATTCCTTCCACGAATGGGCTTCCATCCCAGCTGGAATGGGCACAGCACCTGGGGATGGAGACTGTGCTCCATTTCTCCTTTGCCTCCCTTCCCTGGCTCTCCAAGTGCCCGGTGCTGTGCTCAGCACAGAGCTCACATCTTGGTGGTGATGGTGGTGGGGCTGGGTGGAAGAGGACAACACTCGAGGTCCCAGAGCTCATGTCACCACCATGGCCTGGGCTGCCCATGGTCAGGAGGTGAGAGTAATTAGTTGGCACCTGTGTATCACTAGGGCATGTTACCGAGGGCCTCCTGTGTTGAGTGGGAGGGAGAACGGCCTCCAGGACTAGACATTTACAACACCTTATTCCTTCCCACTTGCTGTATGTAGGTCAATTGGTATTCCCTCCACCTTCTTCCCCTGGCGAGGAAGAGAACTACAAACACTGCTGAGCGCTCGGGCTTTTTGAGGATTATGAAGCAGCTGCATGTGTCTACTGCACGATTCTTCCCCTGAAAAGCTCACAGTCTGGGAGGGAAGATCATACATGGACACAAGTAATTACAACATAAGGAACGTGAGCCATCAAGTGCTTTTGGAATTCAGAGGGGAGAATCCCTGTGGAGGATTGGGTTGGACTGGCCCTCCCAGGAAAGGGGAGGGTGAGGTGTTCCTGGCAGGGGGATGACGTGGACGAAGTGCACAGAGGCAGGAGCGGTTGGAAGTGATTTGTGCTTTCCCAGCAGGAACCTCCAATGTCTATACTTACGTCATAGATTTATCCCTTTGGGGCATCTACTAGAGAAGAAAGGCAGAGGCGTTCTTAGAATCCCTTAGGTCTGATTAGAAAACTGAGGTCTGTTGAAAGGAAGTGCTGCAGGAGTGAGTAGGAACTGGGGAAGCCTGAAGTGCCCAGTGACCTGAGGGCCCTAAGGTCATCCCAGCCATAGGTGGGACCAGATCTGGAGCCCACCAGTACCGCTCGCCCCTGACTGGCTGTGAGCTGGTGAGGTTCTGGGGCATGCAGAGCCGGGAAGCTCCTCCCCTACCCCATCCCAGCTTCTCTTAAATACACAGCTCTCCCTCTTTGCTCTCCTTTCTTAGCTTTGGTGAACCTCTAAGATGCGGGAGTGACAGCAGCCCCTCATCCCTGCGGAAGCCTGATGCAGGGACGAAGCAGAGCGACAAAGCCCGCCTGGCTGGCCCAGGGTTGGCATCTGGGAGCTGACTCTGGAAGATACAGGGAAATCTTTCCTTACACAGTAGACAAGTTGCTGCTCAGTTGGAATGAACTCGTGTCTTTGTCCATGAGATCATAGTTAGACCAGCTGAGGATCAAGGCTCTCCACTTCCTGGCTGTCTACTTTCAGCTTCTATCTTGAAGGAGCCTTGGGACAGTGTGTGAAAAAGAGGCCACTTCCTAGCTGGGTGACTCTTTTTAATTCTCTGAGCTTCAGCTTCCCCGTCAAAAATGGAGTTCTGTCTTCACAGTGTTGTCTTTGAATTAAGAGGAGAAAATATATGTATGGCTTCTAATATTTAGCGTATGCTCAATAAATATTAGTTCTGTTTACTATTTGTGCTAAATCATTCTAGAAAGACAGCAGTTGTGTTGTTCTTTCCTCCCCCCTAATTCCAGATTTTGGATATAGGATTTGTTTAAAGTTGGAGGAGGGATACTCCTTCCTAAGTAGGAAAGCAGAGGCTTGCAGTGATGCAGTGACAGAGAGAATCTCTAGGAAAGAATAATGATGCTCCAAAGCATGTCATATGCACATATTGAAGTGCGGTTATGTGCTCAGCGAGGAAGTAAACAATCTATCATGATGCACTGCTTCTTGTTTCTCATTTGCACAGCCTTGCAGCCTTGTGAACTCTTTGGCTGCAGTGACTTTCTGTTCACTAGAGGGCGCCAGGGCAGTGAGTTTGCATGTGGGCTCTCTTCTGGGGTCTTCTCATACAGCTTCACACAAGCTTCTAAGTCCACCATCCAATATCAGTGGAAAGCAGATAGGATGAGGAGTCAGGAGGGCTTGGGTCCTATCCAAAATATACCTTTAATTTGCTCTGGGAAAAAGCACTTCACCTGCAGGGGTCTTTTTCTTCATCTGTAGCATAGTGTATTGGGTTAGGGATTCCTCAAGGCTCCTCCGTCCTTGGTTGTCCTCAAAGATGGAAATCTCTGTTCACTAAACCCATCATCTGGGCAATCATATGGAGACAGTGAAGTCAGACATCTTCCTCTCCTCTTTCTCTTAACCCCCTAAATTGTTAGTGTATAAGCAATATGAGAGTTCTCCTAGTTGCCCTTAAATCTTGGGGTTCTTTAAGACACCTTCTTGATCCTGCCCCAGGACTTGCAACAAAGCCTGTAGCTGAGTGTCTCATGCTGAGGGTCATTGGTTCGGTCTCTGCACACATGAATGCTCACCCTACCTGCAGGAGGAGAGCCAGTTCCTTTCCAAGCTTCCTCTCATCTCATTTATACAAACCAAACCAGAGGCAGAACAAGACTCATCACCTCCACTTTTTTCAAATACGGAAGACAGCTTTTTTTTCAGAACTTGTAATTTATTTTGGTGTCTAGAAAGATAATTTCTCTCCCCGGCCCCCCATCCCCAATAATGTCAGCCTAACTCTTCTCTTTTAAAATTAGAAATCAACAGCTAGGCCATTGATTTATTTTTTAAAAATATTTTGTTCTGAAAATTATATAGCATAAATAAAAACTCTCAACAATAAGTCCTCTACCTGGAAACAATTTGTCAACATTTCACCTAATTTTATTTTAGTGTTTTCATTCACAGTAATGAAATCATACTATAGACACAAGTTGCATGCTGATTTTTGTCTCTTAACATCATATTATGAGCATGTTTCATGTCAGTAACACAGAATTTAAATGCCTACACAAAGCTTCATAGAAGAGAGGAATCATTATGTGGCCCTTTCCTGAAGCTTGGACATTGAGCTTGCCTCTAGGTTCTCGATGCCACACATAATGCCATGAGTGAACCCATACACAAACATGGCAGCTCCTTTCAATGGAAATTTCCCTAACTCACTGTTACCAAAGCATGTTTGATGAGTAAGACAGCTGGGCACAGGAAAAGGAAGAAAAGGTGCAAATACTCAAGTTTCTGTTACCTCCCAAGTGTGGGGTGGAAAGTACTTTCTACGTTACATTTGTCTTTAGAACAATCATAGGCACTTTTACAGATGGAAACTGATACCATGAGAGATTTAGGAATTTGACTGTCAAGTCACACAGCTAGGTAGCAGCTGTGCCAGGATTTGACCTTGAGTTTGTGTTATGACAGAGTTGGCTTGTCCCTCACCACCATGCTGCTCAGAGGCAGAAGGAGCAGGGTCTGGGCGGGGCTGTAGGGAGCTAGTGGGCCCCCTACCAACAAGGGGTGTTCAGATCATAGGGGCTGGTGTGCTTGGCTGCAGAGAGACCAGGGGAACTGGAGCCCACTTGGGGGCATTGGAGGAAATGAGCACCCAGCTTGGAGAGTCAGAGCTCAGGCGGAGCTCTGTTGGAAAACACAACCCGGAGCCCTGCTTCATCAGCCCCTGCTCTTGTCCACCACTTTCCTCTACCACTCCTAATAAATCGGAGTCACAATTTTTGGCTTTGTACTCATAAATTTGAAGTGGAGTTCTTACTAGGCCTGTCAGTAAGATGGAGAAGGGAGGGTGGAGGTAGAAGTGAATTCTAGGAATCGGGCCTATTTTTAGACACATCCTCGTTATTCTAGATCTTGCAGGTCACTGGTACCAGAGAAGAATTTTGCAGACTTGACAGCTGGTGTTAAAACAATTAGGCTCAAAATGACAACCCAGGGATATGTGTGTGTATGTGTGTGTGTGTGTGTGTGTGTGTGTGTCCATTCTTCCTTTTCTTCTCCTTGGGGAAACTTTCCTGAGCATTTTGGGCAGGGCCAGCTGGGCCAGTGGGAGGATGTGTGATCTTGGGAGTGAGTTTCAGACTGTGTCCTGGAAGAGCTGATGACTCCTCTCTGCTGTGCATGTAGATATCACCCCAGACCTGTCACCTATCCCCTGCCCCCTCGCCTGAGTCTTCTCTTCTGTAAACTCCAGGATGGGATTATGCCTTCTCTAAACTCCCCTTCACCTCTGGCTGCACCTCTGGCACACAGCCTGTGATTGGAACTGCAAATGCTTCTTGGCATGCTATTGTATGGTCATTACAGCTCCCTTCCCAGCAATCCCCCACTGGCCTTGATCATGTCTACCTCACATTCTATTTAAGGCGAGGCTGTGGGTTAACATGGAATTCTCTGGGAGGGCTAAGAGGCAGTTTTGTCTAGTTTCTTGTTCTTCATGTCCTCAATCACTCTTCATTATCTGGATACAGCCTGCCTTTTATGCTAATGTCCTGCTAGGCAAGAAGAATTCTCTCTTACTCAGGGGAGTGTCACCCTTTTTGTTCTCTTCAGAACTTCACCTGATTGGATGAGGCCCACCCACGTTGGGGAGGGCAATCTGCTTTGCTCAGTCTGATTCAAATGCTAATTTGATTCAGGAACACTCATAGATACTCAACATCCTCAGAGACATCAAGAATAATGTTTGACCAACTGTCTGGGCACCCCGTGGCCCAGGTAAATTAACAGATTCAATTAGCCATCTTAACATACAATAATTTTTACCCTACCCATACACACATAATTTTTCATATCCCCCCTACATATGTTCATGTCTGTAGGCAATTGCTATTCTTTCCACCTGGAATGGCCTCCTCCCCATGATCTTCATCTGAGGAAGAAATTCTACCTGTAATGCCTTCCTTACTTTTTCACCACCTAGAAGGAGAGGGCAGGGCTTGTAATACTCTGAGGTGGCTAAGATCATAGATATGGAATCCCACTTCTTGGACTTACATCCTGACTTTTCTACTTACTAGTTCTCTGGCCTTGGGTTCATTTGTATTTCATTTGCTTGGTCTGCATAATGGACGAAATAATAGTACTGATTTCACGGGGCTGTTATGGGGATTGAGTGAGCTGGAACATGTAAAGCTCTTAGAACAGCATCTGCACACAGAAAGAATGAGATACTTACAAGGCATTACTGATGTTGCTATAGTCCCTGATCTGAGAACGGTGCCTTACATATACCAGATGCTCCCTAAGTCTCTGTTGAGTGGAGTCATTTATAATAAAATGTATATAGAGGATAGGAAAGTCAGTGCAGATGGGGTGGTTTTAGCGAAGAACTATGGAGACATTGGGTGTCCTCCCTGGAGAGAAAATACAAATGATTAGGAAGGTTGTGGGGTGCATGTGCATGTGTGTGTGTGTGTGTAAGTATGCACATGTGCCCGCACCTGTTTGGTTGGTGGAGAAAGGCTTTGCTTATTACTTTCCTTTTCCTGTCAGTCCAGTGCCTCTTATGGACTGAAGCTGTCTTTGCACAACAGGCATAGATATTTCCGTTTACACCATCTTTGTCTACAGAAGACAAAAAGCTAAGAGAATGGGGGTGGGTGGGTGTAGTGTTTTATTTTTCTTCAAAGAGGAAAATTTCAAAGGAAACCTGTAACTGGGAAAATTTTATTTCTTGCTCTCAGCAATATAGCGATGTGCTCTGTTCCTTTACACTTAACTTGGGCTGAATGTGAAAAAATGTAAGAGAAAAGCAGAGGCTATAGAAAAACAATTCGAAGCCTTTCCTCCAATTAGCTGGGAGCAGTCAGAAAATATTGTCAGAAGACAGGAATCACTGACAAAGGAGGGAAATGCTTTCCAGAGCTTTGGACACCCAGCTAATACAAAGCTTAGCATCCCCACTGTTCTGCACACCACTGGAAAAGCCTCTTAATAGAAATATAGATAATCACGGTGCATTGCAAAGGTCTATTTTAATCAATATCTATGAGAAATAGTATTGATCTGAGAAGTTGATAGTGGATAATGTTATTAAAGGAAGTACATAACTTTCTAGGTATTGCCTCCTTTAAAAGTTCTCTCTCGATTTGTATTTATGTGGATCTGAAGCATAGTCTCCCAAAGCTTTAGTCCTGAAAGGCAATCTTAGAGAGGGTCTGTTCCAACCTCCACTTGTCATCTAGATAAGGAAACGGAGGCCCAAGAGAGTGACTTGCCCAAGGAAACATGGCCAGTGTAGATCACAAGGATCCCCACTCTTTTGTTGATTCCCAGAGAAGAGATGTTACAAAGGGATTCCGACACTTGGAGCCAAACCAATGAGGGGAGGTGTGAGACCTGTAGGTAATTGATGAATGGTGGAATGTGTGAGTGGGTACAGCTGTGTAACCTCTCAAAATCCCATGAAACAATGGAATACCATACTAATTCCTGACCTTGTTAGGATGGCCTAGCGACCAGTGTTTCCAAAAGTGTGGTACACGTACCCCCAGGGGTACGGGAAGAGTTTGGTGGGGATACACGTTGCACCGGAGTTTGATGGGGATATGCACTGCACCGTGCTTAGCTGCGCCTAATTCTATGTTCTCATGAGTCAAGTCTACAGTCTTGTGAGGTGTGAGATGGTCTGATATGCAAATAAATGTTATTTATAATATAACTTTTAGTTATATTTTATTATGAATAATCTTATTTTTCATTGTATGTACCAAAAAAGTAAAAAATAAATATATTTTGATTGTTATTAAAATACATCCTTTTTTTTTGACGAGGGGTACTCAGCGTTCCGAAAATTATAGAAGGGGTACACATATGTCAAAAGTTTGGGAAACACTGGCCTAGCCATATTGTTCTCAGTACTGCTGGTAAGGCAAGCACAAATCTGGGTGGAGAACTGACTAGAGAACAAACAGACTTTTGTGGAGTTTCTTGGCTGTGATGGTTCATGTTATATGTCAATCTGACTGGGCTAAGGGGTGCCCAGATGGCTGGTGGAACATAATGTCTGGGTGTGTTTGTGAGATTTTTCTGGATGAGACATCAGCAGTTGAATTGCTGAACTGAGTAAAGAAGATGGTCTTTGGCTTGGCTGGCATGGCTCAGTGGGTGAGCATCAACCCATGAACCAGGAGGTCATGGTTGAATTCCCTGTCAGGGCACATGCTCAGGTTGTGGGCCCAATCTCAAGTGTAGGGTATGCAGGAAGCAGACGATCAATGATTCTCTCTCATCATTGATGTTTCTATCACTTTATTCCTCTCTTTTCCTCTCTGAAATTAATAAAAATTATTTTTTTATAAAAAGAAAAGAAAAAAGAAGATGGTCTTTGGTGATATGGATGAGCCTCATGCACTTTCACTGAGGCCTTGCATAGAACAGAAAGTCAGAGGAAGGGGGAATTGCTCTCTCTGCTTGATGCCCTCAGACATCAGTCCCCCTGGCTCCTTGGGCCTCTGGACTTGGACTGAAAGAATTACATCACTGGCTTTCCTGGTTCTCTGGCTTCCAGGCAACAGACTGTGGGGCTTCTTAGCCTCTATAGCTGTGTGGGCCAATTCCTATGAGCAATGTTCTCTTCTACATATAGCTGCATGTATCCAGTCTGTTTTCTGGAGAAGCCTGAATGGTATATAGACATAGCTTCACCCAATCCTCACAACTACTCTATGCAGTAGGCAGAGCAAAGCACCCCCACTTTTTTTCCCAGTCACAGTGCACAGTCCCCGGCCCCAACACATCTCATTCAGCGTATTCCTGGCACTGACCATGATCCAGGCTGGACTAAAAACCATTCTCAAGAGTATCTCAGGAGGGAGCTGGGATCTGTGGTAGATGGTAAGGAAAGAAAGAAAAGTTGGAGCAAAAGCAGTTGAAAGTTACTGGCCCTACCTGGTTAGAGAGCTCTGGTTATGGAACTGGGTTCCCACTGGGTACTGACATTCCCATGAAGTTCCCCAAAGACCCACAGTCCTTCAGGTAGAAGCCCAGCTGGGTTCCCAGGGAACTCGAAAGCAGGGAGTGCTTTCCCTGCATCCAGTCTAAGCACGTAGGTGACTCTGCCTAGATTCCTTTTCCAGCAGGTTGCCAGCGCTTTCCTGGGGGTCTCAGCAAGTGAGTGACCTTCTAAAGAGTCCAGAGACCAGGTCTGGGTGTGCGGTATTTCATTAGTGATGTGAGGTAGTTCTTTCCTTAGGGTGTGAGAACTTTAGGGCCCTCAACTGTGAGATCCACCACGAGGAGGAATATCTTGAGAAAGTCTGAGGAGATTGATCACAGGGAACATGGGAGGCCCCAAAGCCCTGTCTTTGAAGGTGACCTGGAGAATGGCTATAAGGTCCTTTTTGGGGCCATCCAGCTCCCTACTCCCTGACGAAGGAGAAATCCTCCAGCAGGCCCATCTTCCTCATATTTGTAGCATCTCCACTGAAGGAGGCTCCCCTTTCTCCCTTAATTTCACCTTCTGGCATGTCATGGCCTCCAAATAGGCAGCTCTCTTGATTTCTAGTTTCAGCCTTGCAAATTAATAACTCACATTTAATAGCTCACAAATTGACTTTTTCCTTATCTCCCATTTTTTATCAGCATATACTGGTAGTAAAGACCAAAATCCTTCTTCATCTATCCATCTTGCATGGTCTCTGCTTGTTGAAGTGGGTGGCTTCTTGCAGTGGTGGTCTAGCCTTCCTCCCCCTTGCTGTAGGATTTTCTCAAAAAATGCTGTCCAGATGCAAGGAGGCCTTGCCATGAGATTGTTCAATGTAATTCAGGGGGAGAACTGGTCTGTGAAAAGGCCTTGGCAGAGATGTGACTGATGATAAAGGAAGTTTGTTTTCTGTTCATCCCCACCTGTTTTCTCTTCCCTATCCTGGTGCTTTTTCTGTTCTTTTCCTGGGCTAAGCAGGGGGGTGGGGCTAGGGGCTCATGAGCTTTAGAATTAGATTTTTATTTGCATTTTGGCTCTACCATTTATTAGTTTTTAAGTTCAGACAAGTTATCAAAATATTTAGAGTTAGTTTCCTATCTGTAAAATGGGTGATTTTTCTCTCCTGTACTTGTTCAGCTGATTATATGGAGTAATATGTTTATAAGTGGAGAATAGGCACTTAGTAAATGTTAGTCTCCTTAAGTCCCCGAGGCACCTGAGCGTGGGGATAAATGTGGAAGTGACATTTAGGTCACTTCTTCTAATTCTGATAGTTGAATCTAGTTTCAAGATTTGATTCTTAGCCCTGGACGGTGTGGCTCAGTTGGTTGGAGCATCATCCTGTATACCAAAGGGCTGCAGGTTTGATCCCCAGTCAAGGCGCATGCAAAAGACAACCAATCAATGTTCCTCTCTCACATCAGTATTCCGATCTCTCTCTCTTTCTCAAAAAAAAAAAAAAAAAGACTTGATTCTTACAGCAGCTGTGACCTTATGACCAGACTGAAGACAATAATCTCACAGAACCCCCACTCCCTGGGCACTGCCCTTCTTTTGGCAGAGAACCTCCTGCTGGTCTCCCACAAATCTTCAACTTTGGGATGGCCAGATCCCTACTAGTCCCAGCCCAGGTCCTACCTGGGAAGCAAGCATAAAGCTCCAGAGGGCTTAGCTGAGTGCCTCCCTCAGGAGCAAAGCTGGGAGCCAGGCCTGGGGACAATGCAGTAACTCCAAACGACAGGGTATGAAGGTGTGTGACAAGCCTAGGCTTGATTCAGATTGGTGCTGATTTCCCCAGAGACTTACTCCTTAGGAGCCCCCCTGGCATGGTCACATTGATGGGTGGCCACATTGCATTGTGGGAACTTTGCGGATGGACTTTAGCTCCCATTGGGGTCAGGGCTCAGGAGGCTGGGAGGACTTTCAAGGGCTCAGCCAAGGAAACTACAGTTTCTACTATGTTCTAGCTACAGCAGGTGAGTGAAATACCAAGCAGGATCTAGGCTTTAGGATAGGGGCAGACTGAGGCTAGGTGGGCGTAGGGGTTTGCTGAGCTCAGAATTTATTCCAGATCCAACCCTGATTGGCATGGGGTGGACTGAGGCTGCAGGTGTGGGGCTTATAAGTGGGGTGGGGAGCCCCAGGAAGAACCCCTTTGGGAGAACCTGGCTTTTGGCTGATTAAAAGTACAGTGGTTGCATTTCAAAGGACAACAGAGGAGGAACCAGGATGTGTATGAATGGGTCAGGAGTCAGGTGTGGGGAGTAGGGTGCTTCATGACAAAGGGACTCCTGGCATGGAGTGAAATTAGGCTGAGGCTAGGAGAGGAGCAGAGGAAAGACATAGGATACAGCCACTGAGCCTCCTTCCTAGAAGGTAGCACTCTCTCTCTGCCCTGTATCAGGAGCTTAGTTTGAGGGATACCTGCAGCTTGAACCTCTGAGCATTGCAGTGTGTCCACCTGAAGACAGAGGCTGGGTTAGATCATCATTCAGCCCTCCACCTGGCTGAGAATCACACAGCTGAAGAGAACACCCATTCAGAATGAGAGAGGTGGAGGCAGAGGGCCCACACAGCTGGGTCTGCGCCTCCTCCCCTGCCTCACCAGCTCTTTCCCACCCCTTTCCTTCATGCCTGCCTTTTATGACGTCACCTCTCGCCACTGCCCTCACACCCCATCCCCTCCTGCTATCTGCTCCTCTGCTTCCGGACTGCAGGGCTGCTGCTGCAAGTGGTAGGTGCTGATTAAGATGGATGGATTTGTAAGAGGCATTCAATGTGACTGGAATAAAAAGCACCACAGCCTTGCCTGGATGTGGGCATGCAGCCAGAAAGTAGCATCACTCAGGAGATTACTTTACTACTGCAGCTTGTCCTTAAAATAGCATGTGCCCCTCCATGTTCCATTGTGGTTGCTATTTATGTAAATGTAGATGCACACACATATATACATTTTTAAGAAGATATTTTTGTCTATTTTCCACCCACCTCTTCCCTTCCTTCTTGTTATTTGTTAGTGGAGATCAGACACCGGATTTTAAAGGAAGTGTTAAGGATCCAAGGTCACCGGGGAAAGGTGACATTTTCCAGCATTCTGGGGTGGTTTGCTGCTCCAGGTCAGCTTAAAGGTGAGCACCATTCGGGAACTTAGTGGATCTGGGCTTGAGATCTCAGAGGTCCGTGTGGGGGTGCCTTCCTAGGGGATGTGGATGTGCGCCAAGGACCACCCCTTCCTCTCGCCTGCTGTGAACCAGTCACAGCATCACATGTCCTTTGGGAGACTCTCTCCAGATGCAGAATTGACTTGCTCGATACACGGTCACTGCTTGGTCAATAGGGTGGAGGAGGTCAGGGAATCCGTTCAAGGTCACGGAGGAGTGGAGGCTCCACTCCCTGGGCCCTTCTTCTGATGTCCAATCTGGGCCTCACTTTCTGATAGGAACAAGAGGGATTACATTCCCCTTTAATATATCCTATCGGTTTTTAAAGGTTCAGAAATTGCTACTTGTTTAAGGTTGGACCTGCAGTTACTATCTACAGAAATCGAGCCCTGGCCTGGTGGCCCACTGGCTTGGAGCCAACATCCCATACACCAAAAGGTTTCAGGTTTGATTCCTGGTCAGGGTACATACCTAAGTTTCGGGTTCGAGCCCCGGTTGGGAGTGTACCAGAGGCAACCAATCCATGGTCCTCTCTCACATCCATGTTTCTCTCTCTCTCCTTCCTCTTTCTCTAAAATCAATTAAAAAACATATCTCCAGTGAGGATTAAAAACACACACACACTGAGACCTTGTTATAGATAGTGCCAGTGAGAAGCACACCTGCCTCTCGAGGTGAGGAGAGGGCATTAGGAATGAGTTAGACTCCAGAGCTTCAGCATCAAGTCAGGGGGGTGGCTTTGGATAGATGAGTTCTTCATTCTATTAGTAGCCACTAAAATCTGTTGGTCTGTGTTGTGTGTGTGTGTGTGTGTGTGTGTGTGTTTATAGTTAAATGGTGCTATAGAATTTACCACCCATCTATGAATTTTTTTCTGTAAGCTCTTTAAAAAACAATTGACAGCTGCACAGCAACAGGCTGGGAGATGATGATATCATCACTCTGCTATTTATAGATCTCCATTCCCTGAAGAATGCAGATCCTGATATTTAGATTGTGAAGGCCTGTGGGTAGGACTCCTGCCCAGTTTTGTGCTTCCTGCTGTACCCATCACATGGCTGTCTCATGACATCGTTAGCCACCTGTTTATAAACAGGAAGCTGAAATATGGAGCCAGGATGTAAGTGGAAAATGGAATTATCTAGTTCTGTTTTCCCATTTTCATTTTTTTTCCCCACTAGGCTTTACCCATTTCATATATTTGGAAGCAAAAGCAGAGAAGAACAGTGTTTGAATCTATTCCAATTTGGATGTATGGTCTTAAAAAAGAAAAAGAAAAATGCTGTCTTATACAGGATGAGGAAAGAAAGTTAAGAGTGAATGGAGGATAACCCTGGCCAGTGTGGCTCAGTTGGTTGGGCGTCATCCCATGCACTGAAAGGTTGCTGGTTTGATTACCGGTTAGGGCACATACCTGGGTTTTGGGCTCGATCCCCAGGAGGGTGTGGACAAGAGGCAGTCCATTGGTGTTTCTCTCTCTCCTCTCCCACTCCATTCCTTTCTCTCTAAAAAATCAAGAAATGTTTTTTTAAAGAGAGAATAGAAGATAGATATAGAAGATAATTTAATGAAAACAGTAATCCTGCAACTTTACCGTTAATTAAATTTAGACTAGAAATTGTGATTCTGGTCTGATCTGGGTCCATAGGTGACCCTGGGTCTTCCTTTGTGTAGAAAGTGCCCTATAATTTCCTTTTGTGCTTATTTGAGCTGTTGTTTTGTTGCAAATTAAGACCTGTGGCAATTCTGAGGACCCAGAAAAGATAGACTCATCTTATTCAGATCTTAACATCCAAATTGATCTTGCAATAGAACATATTTCTTTCAGTCCTCTCAATAATAATGATCCCCAGCTAGTCAGTTACCCAGAGGATCAAGGAAGAACTAACTAGAATTTAAAGGGGAAAAGAAAGGCAATTTCAACTAGAGGTTTGAATACTGAGAACCAGTTTGGGGCCAGAGCAGGCTTTTCAGCACCATGGCCAGCAGCAGCCCCACACTAATATTGTACTGTAGTCCCTGTATCCAAACCGGACAGTTCTTTGCTATCATTGCATTGGAAATCACTTTGCAAGTATAACCAGTCCCCATTCAGACACACAGCTGTCACAAAAATTTGGTTTGTGTGTTTTAACATAGTGAGCCTGTCACTTTTACAGCCTCTTATATAAAGTGGGGCCAATCATTATCTCAGAGTTTGACAAGGAATGCCACTACTATCCAGGAGAGAAGGCTAACTTCCTGTGGATCACGCGGGTGCCACAATGAGCATAACCCGATTCCCAGTGTGTGATCTACTCTGCAGACTGTCTGATCATCTGCACAAAGATGGATTAAGACTGAATCGTGACATTTTATCTGACTCTGCCACATGTAGCAAACAGATGTCAGTCAAAAGATTCCAAGAATGAGGGGGCTAGTTTGGCTAGATTATTTATTACTTAAACCCTGACAGACTACTTAGTTTGTGACCCAGATGGGATATTTACCTGTATATTTTGCCCCTTGCATCATCACAATATTATTAATAATACTTTTTTGAGCCCATACTGTGTGCTAAGCACTCTACTAAGTGCTTTAAATGCATTATCTCATTAATTTTAATAACTTCAGTTCCGTGAGATAGATACTGATATTGGTCTAATTTTATGGCTAAGAACTGAACTTTAGAGTGGCTAAAAAAATGTACTAAATGTTATGTATCCATCAGCTGGTGGAGGCAGGATTTGAACCTTTTTTTCCAGTCACCTTGCTATCTTGAGAGCCAGCATTGCAGCCTCTTCTCTGATTTCTTTCAATTACTGAAATAGATCTGCTATTAAGAATTATATCTAATGCAGATATCTGTGATCACATGTGTCACATGATTCGTGATTTGGGCCTAGCCAAGTTTCAGCTACCTCTCACGTCCAATTATACGTCATTGTGCTATGACACCCCCTCTCCCCCTGGCATTCTTGCTTTCTCAACCAAAGGAGTTATAAGGCAAGTACCCATGTACAATTTTTGTCAGCCTTGGTGGTATCCCACTATTTATTTTCCTTCGTCCACGCAAAAATGTCTTTCAATCCTCCTGTTCAACCACTGGGTTCTCCAGGTGAGGACACTCACTTGGCTATTGCCCTTCATAGCGTCATTCAGTTCCTTATATAAAATAACCTCCACCTGGCTCAGGCCCTTTACAAGGCTGCAGATGCTATCCCTAGGTCTGTTTCTTGGTACCTGACACAAGTAGTGGTGATGAATCTGCAGAAGGGCATAGCATGAATGGAGTCTAGGTTCTATTGTGTGTGTGTGTGGGGGGGGGGGGATGGGGGCAGAAGAATTGGGACAGAATTGGGACAGTAACTCTCTTTTACCTCTTTGCTTCCTTTAGCATTCTAATTGGCGCCAATGTCTGTGGTTGGGATACATTTAATACATCTTGGCTCTGAGCTGCTGATAGGCCTGAAAAGAGGCCTGGGGCTTTCCTTCTTGTATGTAATAGATGGCAGAATCTATAGTCTTGCTCCTTAACAGCTCTCATTTCCGTGTACAGCTTGCATGAATAGCAGAAAAGGGGTGGGAGAAAATGGCATTGAGCTTCAAGCCCCCTTCTTTCAGATTGTGGGTTACATTTGCATGACACGGGTGGTTATCAACTCTCCTGGAAATGATGGTGGTGTCCAAATGGTGTCTCTATGTCTGCATAATGTCTACAAAGTCTTCTGAGACTTTCCAAACAATGGAAAGCAGAAGACTCCAAAGAAGACCAGGATTCACTAAATGAATGTCTGAATCACTAAATCTCTCAGGGAGAATGTCTGAGTACATTCATCTACTTTTTGACTCAACAAAAATTTACCGAGCATCTCTTTTGTGCCAGGGGCTGTGCTAGGATCTGTGGAGACAGCAAACAAACATTAAAAATCCATGCCCGCCTAACTGTTTTGGGTCAGTGGATAGAGAAAGAGATAGAACCATCAATTATGAGAGGAAATCATTGATCGGCTGACTCTAAAATATTAGAGTCATGTGCCCTTGACTGGAATCAAACCCAGGACCACAGAAAGGTCCTGGGTTTGATTCCAGTCAAGGGCACATGTCCAGGTTTCAGGGTTGATCCCCAGTAAGGGGCATGCAGGAGTCAGCTGATCAATGATTTCCTCTCATAATTGATGGTTCTATCTCTTTCTCCATCTCCCTTCCACTCTGAAATCAATAAAAACATATTTTAAAAAAATCCATGTCCTTAAAGAACTTACTTACACTCTAGAGGGGAAGTCTAATGACCTAAGCCACCATAATTTATTGAACAATTCAGCCCCTTCCCCCACTGACTTGAAATGCCACCTTTGTCATTTATTATATGCTAATATGCTTTTTAGTCTATTTCTGGGCCTTCATAATCCATTCAGTTACATTTGCATGACAATCCATCTGTATCTTATGTGTTAGGACTACACTGTTTTAACTACTATGTAAAGTTTGTAAACATTTAGCATTTATCAGTAGTGTCTTCTTATTACACCTATTTTATTCAGAAGTTTCCTAAGGATTCTTGTTTATTTTTTTCTGTGAATGTGAGAATCACTTTATCTATTTAAACAAATACATCTTCATATTTTTTATTGGAGGTCACATTAAATTTACAGATTAATTTAGAGACAATTTAATACCTTTACAATATTGGTACTTCCTATCCAAGAACATGGGATGCCTTTCCATTTATTTAAGTTTTAGTAGAGTTTTACTGTTTTCTTCATATACATTTCCTCATAAGTATATTCCTGTATATTTTATCTTTTGCATCATTTTTATGTTATTGTTATTTTCTTTCATTTACTGGTTGCTTTCATTTGGAAAGCTGGTGATTGCTTGTTAATTCTGTACTTAATAATCTAGCTGGATTACTTTAAACTGGAGATTGAGCCAGAAATCCTAGCATATGCCTGACTGGGAATTGAATCGTGACCTCCTGGTTCTATCTAGTCGATAACCACTGAGCCATGCTGACTGGGCTACTTACTGGTTGATTCTCTGGAGTTTTCACCTGAAAATAATGATAATTTTACCTTCTCTTTTCTGATTTTTATATTTCTTTTTCTGTTTCTAGTATCTTTGGGCCAATGCTAATGATTTGTATTGCTAATAGACATTCTTGGGATACCTCTATTGTTTCTCAAATAAACATAATGCAGCTTTTGAGTTGAGGTAGGTAGGAGTGTGTGTGTGTGTGTGTGTGTGTGTGTGTGTGTGTGTGTAAAAATTTTATTATATTTTAAGATAAAAAATGAGAGTTTCACTTAGATTCAAGTGGATGTTGATGCCTTTCAGTATCTATGGAGATGATCATATGATTTTCTCATTTGACCCATTAATATGTAAAATTATGATAATAATACATTTCTGTATTTGTAGAATCAAGACTCATTTGTTTAAGATGTGTCTTTCTTTTACTGTGCTTCTGGATTCTGTTTGCTAATATTTTAGAGTTTGCAATAATATTTCTAAGTAAGATTGGTCTGTAGCTTTATTTATGCTTTGTCTTTCTGGTATCAATATTATGCTAGTTTTATAAAGGAATTTGTAAGCTTTCCCTTCTTTCCCTTTTTTCTATGCTCTAGAATAGTTAAAATTGCATTGCAATCATTTGCTTAAGGATTAGATAGGATATTTTTATCAAATCATTTGGGCCCAGGCCTCCCCCGACCCCAACAGGTTCCTCTCTGTAACAACTTTTGTTCTATTATAATTTTTCTCTTTACTTTTTATATCTTTCCAGAGGGTTGTTTTTGGTAATTTTTGCTTTTCTATAAATAATTCAATTTATTCAGGTTTGCAGGTTTAGCTGTGTAGCTGTGTAGCTGTGTAGAACAGAGCAAATAAATCTTGTATGATTCCTTTCACGTCTTTTGTATCTCTGTTTCCCCATCACCATTTCTCATTTTGTACATTTGTGCTTTCTTCTCTTTTTTCTTTTTTTTTTAATATTTTTTTATTGATATTTTACAGAGAGGAAGGGAGAGATAGAGAGCTAGAAACGTAAATGAGAGAGAAACATCGACCAGCTGCCTCCTGCACACCCCCTACCGGGGATGTGCCTGCAGCCAATGTACATGCCCTTGACCGGAATCGAACCCGGGACCTTTCAGTCCGCAGACCGATGCTCTACCACTGAGCCAAACCGGTTTCGGCTTCCCTTTTTTCTTGATTCTGATAACTAACAACTTACTTTTCCCCAAAGAAGAAGCTCTTATATTTACATATCAATTATACATTTAAATTTTTTAATTAAATCTTTGTCAATATTAATTTTGCCCTTTAAATTTCCTTACTTTTATTCTATTACGTTATTTTTCTCCCTAAATCTACTTCTTTCATTTGATTTTTATGAACTTTTAAGTTAATTGGCATGTAGTTCCATTTTACAGCTAGGAAAACAGGCTTAGAGAAATTAAATGCCTTGGCTAAGACCACACATAATTAGAACGGGGCAGAAATGGGGCCAACCTACCTCAGGTGCTCTTTTCCCAGCCTGTCCTTGGACCTGGAGCGGACGAGGGTCTGCCCCCTACAAATACCTTCCAGCCATTCTGCCAAATTCTGTCCTCCTCCAGCCACTTCATCCTTTGCAGCTGCTGCAGGAAGGTCACAGCATGTGGAGGCTTTGAGAAACGCCGGGGCCCTACTTCCAGCCACAGACCAGTTTCCCCTTCTTTCCTAGACTTGCATGCAAGTCACTTCCTGTGAGCTTGAACAACTGATTCCCAGAAACATCTCTCCTGGACGGTGGGTGGCCTTTTCGCCAACAATAACTTGACAACGAACAGAAAACTTTTGTATTTTTAAAGGAATGAGCCACTAACGTTCCTTCTCAGCCTGGGGGATGAGTTAAACCAAGCATAGGACCCATTCAAAGAGTCATGGAGAGGCACATGTGTGGGAGACAGGGTTGCCAGTGAAGAGTGTGGCATGTGCTCTGTTTAACAGAGCAGGGATCTAAGCCCGGGGAGTTAATGTGCCGGACACTTTTGAAGGCATTAAATCATGCCATCATGGGGACACATATTGCCCTAAACCAGTGGTCAGCAAACTGCGGCTGGTGAGCCACACGCGGCTTGCGAGCCGTGGTTTGCAGCTCTGTTGACTGAGTTTGCCGACCACTGACTTAGGGAAAAACACTTAAAAAACCAGTTTAATAATGTACTAATGTCTTTAACCTGAAGTCAAAACTTCTGGGGAAGGGTAATGCCTTATGCAATGGTCGGCAAACTCATTAGTCAACAAAGCGGCAAAACACAGTTAGGGAGCCACATGTGGCTCGCGAGCCGCAGTTTGCCGACCACTGCCATAGGCCTTCTTTCTTGTGAAAGTAAACATTTCTTGTTTTCTGGAAAATGACATTCAACTGGGAGAAATCAAAGAGCAAGTCCAATTCTCACTGTATCTTTTATTTCTCTTTACTTCACTGCCATATATTAACGTTGCCACCTGCCTTTGCCTTTGAAAGAGCTGATTGGAAAGGCGCCTTGAAGAGTTGTGTTGACTTGTGCAGACTTCGCTGGGATGGACTGATTGCACCTCCGCCTTTAAAGTCCTTCCCCCTGTGGCAGCCTGGACATAGGGCAGCATCCGAGGCCTCTGGGCTGATTAGGGTCTTTAGTGCAGGAAAGTTTGGATGGATGAGCCTTACTTTCTATAGGCTCAGCAATGAGCCTTTTTAATTCTGAATAGCCTTAATCCAAGCCATGGGCTTTCTCCCTAAACAATTAGCCTTTGGAATAAAAGCATAGCTCATGAATTTGCCCCTTTTCCCATCAGCCATCATTTGGATTTGAGATGGGACATCTATATATAAAAATAGATCCCATTATTAACCCCCAAGTGGTGGTATTTTCACTGGATGAAGAAGGAATAATCAAAGACTTAAGCTAGCATGCGAAGGATTAAACTTCATTGTAAGGAAGAAATTGCAGGGCACCAGCGTAGTCAACCCCTAGAACAAGTTATACCCAGAAGTCTGACATCTTTAGAAGGAATGTCTTATTACATGGAAAGTGCAGTCGGTACTAAATTCGGAGGTTCTTTCTAGATCCCTGCCCTTATAATACTATTCATTTTTAGATTCAGGTTTGGAAATGCTAGACTGTCTTTTGCTCTTAAATTATTTCTGTCCAATCCCTCCAGGGGTCCTGCCGGATCTGGCTACTGCCCCCAATCTCGTCATCCCCTTTCCAAAGCCTTGTTCTCCTCACCTTCTATCTGATCTGTTCCCATGCCTTTTTGCTCCATTGTGGAAATATCTCTACGTCACCCTTCTCTGCTGTGCCTTGGTTCAGGCTACTATTGGCCTCAGCTCAAATACTGCCATGGATCCCAGACCACATAGATGATGGATAGAACGAATCCTGCCATAGACGGATTTGCTAGGCAAAGTAATACTGGCCTAAGGGAGAGCTGTCCAGTTGCCTCTGCAGCCTGGGAGGGTGGCCGGTGGGCAGCAGCCCCATAGCAGCACCAGCATGCTGAGCTTGGGGCACAGGTTTGGGTGGAAAAGCCCCGGCTACTGGGAGCCAGGCCTGGGGATGTGGGCTTTCCTGTAAAGATGGTGGTTGAGGCTGAGGGTAGCCACCTTTGTTCAGGCAAAGAACCAATGAGAGAAGAGAGGATGGCCAAGGATAGAGCTGGACTAGGAAGGGAGAGAGGAACCACATTTCCTTCTTAAGGTCAGAGACTAACACTGTATCTAGGATAGCTACTGAGTCAGGGGTCTGGGGTGCATATCTTCTTTAGAAAAGAATGCATAAGGGTCTTAGATAAAAACCTCAAGTGATAAAATATACCTACTCCCTATTAAATTAGTCTTTAAAAAATTGTCCACCCTCCCCTACACACACCATATCACATGCATTATTTAATTTGTTTGAGATGAAGTGCATTTCTCCGTATGTATAAATCCATGGAAATTTATTAAGTCTTGACAAGAGTTATTGAATGTTATAATAAGTTTTTCAAATCGGCAGATGTTGGATGACTGAAAAATTATTAATTAATGTGTAACATTAAATACCAATAAATTGCATGGAGCATTTATGAACTATCTTTGGAGGTCATTAAATATGCATATCAGGTAATAAATCTATTCTTCCCTATAAATCTGTTCTGAATCTGGTGAGTTAAATTTTAGGTGATAGTGGTTGGAGGGCTAGACTGTCGCTGGGTGTCAAGGGGACCCCAGGTGGTACCCAGGAACCAGAGGCCAGTCCCCCTCTGTTTCCTACATTCACTCTGATGAATGGGAAGGAGGCTCAAGAAAGTGGGCTTTTTAGGTTTTAGATATTGAGTAGAAGGGGCAAAATCCAGAAGTTGGAGAGATGTGGATGACAATTTCTGCTCCAAAAAACCACCGAAATAATAGCTGCCATTAGCTGAAGGCCTACTGTGCACTCTGACTGCAGTTTTGAAAAAGTAGCCCATCTTATTTTTACCCAAACTCAGGAGGTCAATACTACCCCTAGCCACAGAGATTAAGTACCTTTCCTCAGTTACTTATTCGTTTGAAAGCCCCATCACTTACTATGACCCCTCACTGCCTCCAACCCAGGACCAGTCTCAGTTATAGATTCCTTAACAACAAAGAGATATTCCACTCATACCCTCTCTGAGAGTGGTTACAACAGTGATGATAATAATAAATTTGGGCCTCACAGGCCAGCTGTCCTGGTTGTTAAAGGCTGTTGGTTCTTATTTACTGACTAGAGGCTCAATGCACAAAATTCATGCAAGAGTAGGCCTTCCTTCCCCCAGCTGCCAGCACCGGCTTCCCTCTCGCTCCCAGGACCCGGGCTTCCCTCACAGCCCTGGCTTCATCCCGAAGTTTGTTCAGAAGGATGTCCAATCTAATTAGCATATTACGCTTTTATTATTATAGATGTTTGTACAGTATTGGTTATAACATGTTTTAAATCCAATCCAGGGTTGTTACTTAGCCTCATCCCAAATTCCTCCAGTGATGGGGACTCACCGCCTCCCCAGGCCCATTAACCAACTGTTTGGGTTATTAGAAATTTTATTGTTTCCTTTTTAATTGAATTTATTGGGTTGACACCGGTTGGTGAAAAAGGTGCCAAAAAAAAAAAAAAATTCTCTTGCTTCTTAAACTGTACAGTGGACTGGGTTTTGGGTCATTATTCACATGTATTCTCCGGATGGCCACCAGGAGGCAGTGTTGCATGGGACGGAACTAATGGGAGCCCGAGGCACAGATTCTCAATCATGCTCCACCACTGAAAACCTGCCAGGTCTCTGCAGGTCACTCTCCCTGGGCTCCCCCTTAATAAAATAAGGGTGCTAGCTGGACAGACTCTGTGGCGGCAGCCATCCTTGGGAGGCTCCCAGGCTGTTCCTAATGGAGCTTCAATGAGATGCGGTCTCATGGGGGAAACTAGGGATCCCCAATATGAACTCAGAAAACCTTATTAACTTTGTGATCTTGGGTATGCCACTTGACCTTTTTTGGAGTCTGTTTCCTTTGGGGGGCATTCGTAGACCTTGGTTGTCAGTCAATGTTTTGTGGCCCAGGCCTTAGTGTGGTGGTAGAGCAAGTGCGCCAAGTAAGTGAGGAGTCTCAGGGTCTGCGAGTTTCTGATGGCACGCGTGTTTGGTCATGACCACTGTGTCCACACACTAGTTCCTGCTTCAGTGAGCCCTCAGGTAAACGGCTCAGACAGCGATGCGCTCTGCCTTCAGGGAGGATATGTCGGTCTTGGAGGCATTCATCGTCACAGTAATTAATTGAAAAATTGTCCTAGGTAGCCTAATGAGACACACACACACACACACACACACACACAGAGAGAGAGAGAGAGAGAGAGAGAGAGAGAGAGAGAGAGAGAGAGAGAGAGTGCTGGCTTAGGACTAAGGAAGCCACTAAGCTGCTTCAGTGGCTTTTGTGATGTTCGTTCCACAAACATTTATTGGGCTCTCTTCCATGCCTGGCACAAGAATAAAGAAAGGAATGAGATGCAGTCTGGGCTATTGGCCTGTGGAGTTGGAGCTCCTGAAGGCAGGGTGTCTTCACGCTCTCCCTGTTAGCACCTAACAGACCCCCACAAACATTTATTTATTGGATGAATGAATACAGGATCGCTAAAGTCGCTGGCAGTCGATGGAGACAGCAGCATCCCTAACACGGCCAGGAGGGATGCAGAGGTTGTCCCATGCTTGGTCCTCTGACTCGTGGGTTCTTAGCCTACAAAGGAGGACCGGACCAGGTGCTGTTCGAGGTCCCTGGCTCTCTGCGACTCCTGTCTCCCTTCCCCTCTCTGAAATCAATGCGAGCATTTAAGAAAAGGGCTTCCATTCACAGAGGCCCTGCCATCGTATAGGGTGGTAGCAGGAGAGGGGGAGGACCAAGCCGGGCCCTTCGCTGGGCCCGTTTACTTCTATTCCCTCATCCGACAAGTATACTTCCCCTGCACGACCTCACAAATCCTCCCCCAGGAAAGGGGCAGATGTGGGCACTTTCATGCTTCCTCTGAGGGAGGCTCAGAGAGTGAAGGCCCACGTGGCAGAGCAGAGATCTGAACCAAAGCCTCTCAGAGCAGGGCATGGTGGATGCACAGAGACCACCTCACTGCCCTCAGCTCCTGATTGGAGTCTTGGCCTCCTGACTCCCCAGCCCGAGCTCCCACAGGAGGCTGTGCTTCCCCTTTTACAGAAAACGTGCTGGAACTGAGCCTTCCCCTTACCTCCAGCCCACGGAGGATCCCGCAGATCTGCAAGAGCACGGGAGCTGTGCAGGGGGGGCGTGGGCCGGGGCGAGGAGGTAATTTCCCTTCTTTCAGCCGCTTCCCGGGGCCGGTGGGCGCGGGTGAGGGAACACTCCCGCAGAGGGAAAGTGCCGCGGTTCTGGCCCACTCAGGGGACAAAGGTTGGAAACACGTTGCTTAGCTGTTGTTTGCTTTTTGTTGTGACTTTATTTGAACCTGAGAGCCGGGGGATAATACCAGAGTGACTTTTATTCTGGGACAGCAGTCCGCCTCGAGGCTGCTGGGTGTTCTTTGCCGGGAGAAGCAGTTCTGTTGCCTCCTCATGAGTGGGAGATGGGGGAGCAGCCGTCACACTCCTTCCCCCAGGACTCTCCATCCCAAGGAAGCCTGTTGGCCAGCAGGTGGCAGCTGGTCCCCTGTAGCTATTGGCTCAACTGCTGGAGCCTTGCCCAGCTTGATCAGTCCTGGACCACTGGACTGAAGAAGAAACCGGTTCAGAGAAGCTAAGCAACTCCCCGGGGTCACATGCCAGCAAGTGGCATAGCTGGGATTTGAACCCAGGCATCCTTTTTTTAAAAAAATTAAAAATTGTTTAAATTGTGGTAAAATACACATCACATAAAACTTAGCATTGTGAACACATGTAAGTGAACAGTTCCGTGGCATTCACATTGTTGTTCAGTCATCACCACCATCCATCTTAGAACTTTTTCATGCTCCTCAATGTAACTCTGCACACATTAAACAATAATACCTCGTCTGTCTTAGTCAGTTCAGGCTGCTATAACAAAAACACCACAGACTCAATAGCTTAAACAGCAGCATTTATTTCTCACAGTTCTGGAGGCTGGAAGTCCCAAGATCAAGGTGCTGGTCGATTTACTTCCTGGTGAGGACCATGTCCCTTGCCTTCTCACTGAGTCCTAGCTGGACCTTTCCTCAGTGTGTGTGAAGGTGGGGAGAGGTTGAGCTAGCTCCCTCTTCTTGTAAGGGCACTAATCTCATTGTGGGAGCCCCACCCTCATGAACTCATTTCAAATTGATTACCTCCCCAAGATCCCACCTCTTATTACCATTTCACTGGGGTTAGGCCTTCAACATATGAATTTTTGGGGGGGGGGGCAGGGGGACACAGACATTCACAACTATCCTCCTCCTTCCCCTTGAATCCCAGCATTCCAATCACTTGGGGATCTCCCCGAAGGCCAGAGTCTGGTGCAGCCAGGGTAGGGCCCGAGAGTCTGCATGTCTAACCAGCTCTGGGGGGAAGCGGACGCCCTGGGTCCCAAGACCACACTCGTGCAGCCGGGCTCCAGGCCAGTGGTGCTCGGGCTGGGCTGTGCATTGCAATCAACCTGGAGACCTTTACATGGGACAGTGGGCTGCCCACCCCCAGAGCCTGGCGTGCAGCCTGGGCCCTCGAGGTGTTCTCCGGTGATTCTGATGCACAGCGAAGGCTTAAGACCTGCTGTCCCAGCCCGGCGCTTCTCAAACGTCACCGTGCATCAGAATCACCTGGAGGGCCTGCTGACACCCAGAACCCTGGGCCCCAGACTAGGACACAGATTCTATTCCCGAGTTCTGAGAGCAGGGCCCGAGAACGAGCATTCCTAACAAGTGTGCAGGTGGTAGTGACCCCCTGGTATAGCACCCGGTTTTGGGTGGCAACACCGTATACATGGCGGTCTCACAGGGTGGTCCCCGGACCAGCAGGATCAGCATCCTCTGGGAATTTGTTAGAAATACAAATTCTTGGGCCCCAGAAATCTGTGTTTCAGCACCACCCACCGTGCCCCCTAATCTGACACTAAGTTTGAGAGCCACACTAATGACCATTTGGCATTGCTGCAACTACAGAGGATCTTAGCTCAGTCCTTGTCCTGGCCTGAAGGTGAGCTCGGTGCCCTTGAGGAATCCTAGTACCAGGGAGAGCGAGGATCATTCTTTGGTTCCCAGGGAGCCGGGGACGGCCCACACCTGCTGGGCGCGAGACAGTCCCGTGTGGGAGTCGGAAATGCCTTACTAGGCCCGGACCAGATGCGACACAAGCTTGTCTCTGTCGCGTGAACCGTCGGAAGCAAGAACATCTGTTAAGTCATTCTCACTTTCGTGTTTTGTGTGGAGTAAGAGTTAAATTGCCACATCCTGTCAGACAGCCATCTGTTGCCCCGGCAACACCCTGCAGCTGCTGGAGAGAGAGAGAGAGAGAGAGAGAGAGAGAGAGAGAGAGAGAGAGAGAGAGAGAGAGAGAGATGGTGCTTCCAGGCACCAGGCCCTCACTCCCCCCAGAGTCTCGAGGGAGCTGTTTGCTGTCTTGGTTTTCCTTCTGGAAAGAGAGTAATCTGGAAAGGCTCCCACGAGGCCCCTGAATGCCCGTGATTATCGTGTAAAATAACTGGAAAGCCGGAAATGTCGCCATATCCTTGCATTCCTCCTCCCTGCATTGTGCTGGGTGCCAGTGGTCCACGGCCGGCCGGGCAGGCAGCTGCCTCCAGGTAACTCCTCACGCAGGAATGTTCCTGGGCCCTCCGAGCCCGAGGAGGAGGGCAGTGTTTGCGGGGAGCCTAGCCTTGCACTGTAGCCCTGTTTCCTCTACTGAACAAGGGGGCCTGCTAACCCCGAGTCATGCCCACTGGGTGGTGCCTGCATCAGAACTCAGCGAAGCCACTGTGGGTTTCTCAGAACTGGGAAGGAAGGACTTAGGGAGGACATGTGACCACAGGACCCTGGGACCTGCCATCTATCAGGCCAGAGCTTGCTAGCGTGTGGGCCCGTTCGGCTATTCTATCCAGCCCATGGAGCCGAAAGAGCAGAGGGTTCTCTTACTCTCCCCTCCGCTCCTTCACCAGCAGCCCAAGATGAGAGTGCCAGCGTGGTCAGGTTGCTTTTGTTCCGGCCCTCCGGTCTAGTTTAAGAACCCATTGTGGCCCTCAAGTCAAAAAGTTTGCCCACCCCTGGTCTAGGGCCTTGGCAATGTGGTATCCTAGGACAACTGAGAGCCCCACGAGCAGGCTTGCTGGGTGTCCAAAGCAGTCGGTGGCACCCTCAAGGAAGAGGTAAGGGAAGTAGATCTGGAGCAGGAGGAGAACTGGAAAAACATATGCAAGGTATATGCACTGCAGATTTCACAGGGCCCTGGAGTGAAATCTGAGTCAGGGTGTCGTCCCGTGGGCCTGGGCCACGGGCAGGGAACAGGGCTTTCGAGACTGTTGCAGACATTGGCCCGGGCTCATCCCGTTGGCGTCAGGGAGCAGGTCTGGGAGCACGATGGGTCCCAAGTTGTAGCTGCTGAAGAAATGGAGGGCATGATGGGCCCGGCCTGGCTCCAGGATGGGCAGGCAGCCTCTCGTGGGGAAGGCCACAGCGGCAGGCAGGTGTGCATTGCTGGGAGACTTCTAAGGGTTTTTAATGACTAGGGTTTCCTCTTCTTTTGAAGACCAAGGCCTTGTAAAGGTCGAGGTATCGTTGCCCCCATGAAATTACCAAGGTCTGTGCCCCCACAGGCCCCGGGTGACCTGGGTTCCATCTGCGGAGTGGGGAGAGTCACACTTGTTTTCATGCATGAATGTGGAGAATCTGGGGTCCTGAGACTGGGCACCTTCCTCTCTCCGGGGTTTTGAGCCTCCAGGTCTGAGCTCCAGACCTGAGTAAGGCGCAGCGTCGTCAGGACAGGCCCTGAGCAAGTCAATGTGCTTCGGTGTGGGACGGAGGCAGGCCTTCTGGAAACCCCCGGAGGGCGCTGAGAGTGCAGGGTTTGTAGAAGCCACCGTTCGTTTGTCCCTCAGACACCTCCCCGTGCGACGTGTCCCTGGGACGCACGGAGGCTGTCGGCAGCTCCGGCCCTGGGGAGGCAGGTGGGGAGTCAGTGCAACCCGGGGCCTCTAGGAGAAGGTTCGGAGAGGTCACTGAACCCATGTGGTCCCCTGGGCCGATGCAGGCACTTTCCAGGCTGTGGATTCTGGGTGGCTGGCGATGCCCCACCTAGGGGAGCCTCTGACCCACTGGACTCTTGCATTGGCCCCAGTTCTGCAGCCGCTGAAATGTGGGATGGGTTGTAGCCGGAGACGGCAGATTGTTGGTCTTATCTTCTCCCTGGGCTGCTCAATGGCTCACACATGCCTCACCACCACCCTCTGAGGTGGGGGTCGTGTCACCCGCCTGAGAGACATGAAAACGGTGGCTTCAGAGAAGTTCGGTCGCTTACCCAGGGGCACATGGCTGTGAGCTGGGGTTTGAACCCAGGACTGACCCCCAAAGTTCACGCTCGGCTCACTTCATGCGTTCACTCAGTGCTTCTTCTTCTTCTTCTTCTTCTTCTTCTTCTTCTTCTTCTTCTTCTTCTTCTTCCCCCAAAGTTCACGCTCGACTCACTTCATGTGTTCACTCAGTGCCTCTTCTTCTTCTTCTTCTTCTTCTTCTTCTTCTTCTTCTTCTTCTTCTTCTTCTTCTTCTTTTTAAAAAGTATATATTTTATTGATATTTTACAGAGAGGAAGGGAAAGAGATAGAGAGCTAGAAATGTCGATGAGAGAGAAACATCGACCAGCTGCCTCTTGCACACCCCCTACCGGGGATGTGCCCGCAACCAAGGTACATGCCCTTGACCGGAATCGAACCCGGGATCTTTCAGTCTGCAGACTGACGCTCTACCACTGAGCTAAACCAGTTTCGGCCACTCAGGGCTTCTTAAGAGCCTGCTTTGCACCAGGCTCTGTGTTGGGGGCTGGGGAGTCACACAGAGCAGAAATCCCTGCCCTTATGACTTTGGGGTCAGTCCTGGGTTCAAACCCCAGCTCACAGCCATGTGCCCTTGGATAAGCGACTGAACCTCTCTGAAGCAATAAACAGGGACCTAATGGAACAGAGTAGGATGGTAGAGATGGTAAAATGGCTTGGAGAAAAATAAAGCAGAAAGGGGAGGAGGAGTGTTCCAGGGGAGGGTTCTTCTTCCCCCCGGAGTAGTCAGGAAAGGCCTTGCCAACAGAGCCTGCCCTCCTTTGGGGAAAGAGCATTGCTAGTAGAGGGACTGCTATGCAAAGGCCCTGGGGCGGGAGCAAGCCTGACTCAGCTGACAACCCTGTGTGGCTGGGGCCCAGCAATTGAGGGGGCAGGTAGGGAAGATCTGGGAGGAAGCAGAAGGCCTTTGTTAAGACTGTGGCAGGTCTGGGACTCTGAGTGAGCTGGTGGCCACCGGAGGGGCTGAGCAGAGAAGCAGCAACGGCAGTTTTGGGGGATTCAGTCCACTGACGTTGGGGCCCAGGGCAGCTGCAGGGGGACCAGGGAGGATGCGCAGGCTCAAAGGAGAGTCACTACTTGGACATCCAGACAGGGGCACACACTGAGATGCTGCCCAGCTTCATAAACAGATGAGTCAGAATGTCCGCCTGCCAATGGGGCACAGGAGATAAGAGATGTTGAGCCAAATCCCCCTTCCAAGCAAGTTTCAAAGACGCAAACTGTAAAAAAAAGAAAATAAACAAAAATACACTTGCACCCTCTAGAGAAAATTCTCCCTGGACACACCTCCAATCAAGTCCTCTACCTGTCGGAGCACCCGGGGACCTGACCTTGACTGGGAATTGAACTCGTGACCCTTTGCCCCCCCCGCTCTAACCAGTGAGCCACACCAGCCATGGCTGTCATTCAGTTCTTAGGACAGCTGTCCCTTCCTCAGAGAGACTTCCCTGACTGGTCAGTCCAATCTGGCCACGCCCCTGGCCACACCCTGTCACATCGCCCTAGTTTTTCCTCGATGGCACTTAGTGTTTGCCCAAGTGTTACTTTCTTGCCCACCACCAGAATGCCAGCTGCTGTCCCAAGCTCCTAGAACCATTCCTGCCACGTGACAGCCCTTAGGTCATCTTTGTTGAAGGAGTGAATGGATGAAGAGATGAGGACGAGAGCGAGGGAATGAAAACGCAGGCCTTGGGACCTTGAGGAGGCTGACTTTGGTGTCAGACCTGAGCTTCCGGGTGTTTGTGACCTTGGGCAGATCCTGTTATATCGCGGAGCCTCTGTTTCCTTATCTGTAAATTGAGAACAGCCCTCCCTGGCTGGACTATGTCGGGGACCAAATAAGATAACTGTGCGTAATTGGCAGACTGCCTGACCCACAGTGAAATTTGATGAGTTTTCATTTTCTTCCTCTGGGTAGAGACATGGGATCATTTCCTGGTCCAAGGAACGGCCTCCGCTCACACTCCAGTCAGGTTCTCTCCGGCCTTAGGGGGCCACAGGCATCTCCACCCCCACTCCCGCCCGGGGCCCGGGCCCCCGACAATCTCTGACCCCGCCTCGTGTTCATGGGTGAATGGGCTTGAGGGTTCCCTTGACAACCTGGAGGAGACTGTGGCTGAACCCACCTGCCATTCCTGAGCCCCCCTGTCTAGGAGAAAACCTCTATGCATTCCCAATCAGGAGGCATTCTGGACCAGCGGTGGATTGAGGAAGGGTCAGGGCTAGGGTGAGGCAGGCGAGGTGCCAGGGCACCAGTGTTAAGGAGGTTCTCACTTTCAGGGTGCTGCAAACACAGAGCTGCATCTGAGAGTGAGTGCCTCCTTAAATTCCCCACCCTATGCTCCTCGGGGCCTCACTGTCGTCCTTTCCTGGTGGCAGAAGCTCGTGTGTTTGGAAGGGACACAGAATCACCTCCCACCCACCCTCAGATTCCCCGAGCATCCCTGCCTAGGAACACGGAGGAAAGGGCCACAGGGTGCCCAGCTCCGTGCATGGTGGATCCCTTGGCCTTTTCCTCCTGCCTTGTCTGACGCTGGGTGTTAGGAACGAAACGTTTGTGCGTCCCCAAAATGCATGTGATACATATGATCCAAGGGCTCAGTTCTTAATGTGGTGGCCTTTGGAGATGGAGCCTGTGGGGTGGTGAGGTTTAAAGGAGGGCACGGGCACGGGCCCCAGGCTGGGTCATGTCCTCGCCGGACGAGGAAGAGCCCAGCGCTCTCTCCTCCAGGTGAGACACAGCGGGAAGGGCTCTCCCCAGGAGCCGAGTCTGCTGGCATCTAGCTCTCGGACTCCCCAGCCCCCAGGACTCTGAGAAATAACCGTCTGCTGTTTGTGCTGCCCAGGCTGTGATACTGTCACAGCAGCCGAGCTAAGACTGGGCACAGCCTGCCTCCCTGCGATGGCTCCCGGTCGCTCCTGTCTCCCCGCACCTCCTGGGGCCACGGTGGGAAAGTGCGGCCCTTTCTATGTGGTTTCCTCATTTCTGTGGTTTCCACACTCTCTGTAGAACGGGGAAAGGAGAGGAGGCACCAGAGCAACCCCCTGGCCATCCCAGAGAGCAGGGAACGCCACGTGCACCATCATTACCTCTGCATGAGCCCGTGTCTGGGAGCCACAGAGCCGGCAGGAGGGTGGGGTGACCCCGCAGAGGTGGTGGGAACTTCCGGCAGTGGGAGCCCTGCAGAGGGGAGTCTTCCAGGGTCCGGGCAGGGGGGCACGCTCTCAGGCTGAATGCTTCCCTGACTCTTGCGAGTGCAGGCGGGGTTTTTGCGCTGAAGGAGGGACCCGCTCCCCATGGCAGCGATGCTCTAGGGCTGCGCTGCCCAGCACCCAGGCCTGGGTAACGACCGAGCCTCTTCCTCTGCCCCTTCCCCGTGTCCTCTCTCCAGAGGCTCTCGGGCTCCGCGCCGCGTCCTCAGTTGAGCTCATCCTCCTCGGTGGGATGGAGAAGAGGGAGGGGCTCACACTCTTTGAAGGCGCGAAGCCAGGGCACACACAGGCGCTCCTCCTCAGCCGGTGACCTGGGCCTGCCTCTCCGTGTCGGGAGCAGGAGGAGGCTGGCACCTCTCCCTGCGGCTGCGATGACTTCAACCCCTGGCAGCAGCGAGCTCGCGCCTCTCCGGGGAACCAGAGCCTCCCCGAACCGCCCGCCCTGACCGGGGGCATCCAGGTCTCAGGACGACCCGGCCCAGAAGGGCTCTACCTGGACCCTCCTGGGAGGACAGTTCCACCCACCGCCGGGCAGCTCGTTGTCACTTCTGATTTCACCAAATGAAGCGCGGGGACACCGAGAGGAACGTCTTAATCACATAATTGCATTAGCGCCGGCTCCAAAGAGCCAGCAGGCTCCCCGCGTCCCAGGGTTCGGGCCTCTGTTCCCCAGCTCCTCGCAGATGGCACATGTAGAACGTGCCTTTTCCACATGACTTGCCTTGGTTAGCATCCAGGCGGTTAGAACGGAGCGTCCCGGAAGGGCTGTGCGGAGTCCACGTGGAGACTATTTTGAGGTTCAGGGAGTAATCAGCGAGAAGAGCTGTTAGACCTGCTAGCCTGACACAAAGGAGGGAAACAGAGGCCCAGAGAGGGTGAGCGCCTTACCTAAGGTCACACAGCCCACAGCTAGACCAACACACTGTCCAGTCACCGTGGGTTTCCTAAGGTTTCAGTTTTTAAATAGATTTGGACAAATGTCTGTGTTTCAGGACAAATCTTAACTATAATTTGCTAGGGTTATTTTTTTTAATCGTGCAAGAATCAGTTTATAAAAAAATAATAGCCAAAACTAGTTTGGCTCAGTGGATAGAGCGTCGGCCTGCCGACTGAAAGGTCCCGGGTTCGATTCCAGTCAAGGGCATGTACCTTGGTTGCGGGCACATCCCCAGTAGGGGGTGTGCAAGAGGCAGCTAATCGATGTTTCTCTCTCATCGATGTTTCTAACTCTCTATCCCTCTCTCTTCCTTTCTGTAAAAAATCAATAAAATATATTAAAAAATAATAATAATACTGGGAATCATCCTAGGATTAGGTATACTGGTTGGTTCTTATTTTTTGATTTAGTTCAAGTTCCTGGACCAAAAATGACCAATTCTGACCTGCATGGGTGTCCCTGTCCCCCGTGGGCTCGGTCTGAGGAGGGCAGCGAGGCCAACTGGCACGGGTGGCATGCCAGGGCGGGGTGGGAACACTGTACGGACTGAGAGCGGCACCAGGGCAGGGAACAGCCACTCTTGGCAGGGGAAGTCTCCATCTGCCCTGCAGTCCCCTCGCAGTGTTTCTTCCTGCGTCAGTATCCCAGGGTCTTGCTTGCCTGTCTCCTGGGAGGGGCCAGACAGAACACTTAACCCCCCAGGCACTGGGTCCTGTCACTGCCCAGGAGTGAGCGGGGTCAGTGCATGGGGTCGGGGGCATGCCCTGGTCCTCCGGCTTCTCGAAGCTCTTCCAGGCAGATGCCAGCGCTGTGGCCCTGGGGAGGGGAAGGACGTGTAAGAGGCGGATGAGTCCTTTCTTCCAATGGGGATGCAGGTAAGAGAGGGGCCACGCCTGAATCTGAGAAGCTGAAGGCAGTTTAATCCCAAATTCTAGTCCAGTCTCTCTCTCCCCATTAGCCCCTGGGGTGGGAGTTGCAGAGGGGGCAGCCCCCCTTTGCTGTGATTATTGGCTGTGACCTCTCCTCCCCCCCTGCAAGTCATTGGCACAATTCTCCCTTTTCTTTGGCACCTGCTGAGTTTCTCTGATTCCCCGGGGCTCGGAGGGGCTCGCACCCCCAGGCCTCTCAGTAGCGAGGTGGGAAGAACTGTCTTCCCAGCAGGGTCCACCCATGCCTTTAGTGCTCACCCTGCAGACAGTCAGCGGGCTCTCAGGTCCGGGTGTGGCCCTTCAGCCTCTGCCTCTTCGGGGTGAGCTCTCTGCCCCCTTGGGAACCACTCTGCAGAGTGTGGGGCAGGCCTTGGCGGACTGGCATCCCAGGGCAGAGAAGATGGCCCCAAGGCAGGGCTAGGGCAGGCCGGTAACGTCACCCCCGCCATCCTCCCGGCCCTGTCTCGGGCTGGGCAGAAAGTAAAGAGAAAGGAAGCCAAGGAAAGGGCCACTGGGAGGAGTGGAGGTGCTCTGGCCCTCAGGCCACCGAGGAGGATGCTCGGGCTTTACTCTCCGGGGCCAGCCCTAGGCAAATCGTAGCCAAGTGGCCCCAGCTCTCTCTCCTGCACCTTCCCACCAGCAGGCCGGCGGGGACCAGGGCACCCGGGGACAGATTACTGCCAGCCCTGTCTCTCTTGGCCTCCGTTTTCTTTGTCTGTGAAGGAAAGGGTTGGATCCCTGCCCAGTCCAACTCCCACTTTCTGCAGTTCTTGCAAAGTGAGACAGGACGTGTTACCCCGTTTGGCTTCAATCAAAGGAATGGCTGTCTAACAGCAGGAAGGGGATCAGAACTGGAGCCCCGGGTTCAGAGCCGCTGGCCACATCCGCTCCCATCCCTCCTTCTGTCAAACGCCACAAGGCCTGGCATCATGCAGCGGCCATTTGCTGGATTAATCAACAGAGACCTCTTTCTCCACGAGTGTCCTAGGGTCACCCAACAGAAATGCATTCTCTCCCACTTATGGAGGCTGTGAGTCCAAGGGCTAGGTGCTGGCAGGGTTGGTTTCTGCTGAGGCCTCTCTTCCTAGCTTGTGAACAACCACCTCTCGCTGTGCACAGAGGAAGAAGTCTATGGTGTTCTCTTCCTCTTCTTACAAGGATACCCATCCCATTGGGCTAGGGCCCCACCCTCTCATTTAACCTTAAATCACCTCCTTAAGTGCCGTGTCTCCACTACAGTCACAGTGGAGGCTAGGGCTTCAGGATATGAATTTGGGGAGGGCACAATTTAGTCCATAACAGCCACCTCCTTACTGCATCCTCATATGATGGTCTCTTAGTCTGTGCGTGTCTGTGTGCTCGTCTCCTCTTCTTATAAGGACACCCATCCGATTGGAGTAGGGCCCACCCACATGACCACCTCATTTCAACTCTTTAAAGATTCTATCACCAATTAATACAGTCATAGACCCGGGGGGGGGGGGAGTTTGGACTTCAACGTGTGAATTTGGAGGGGACACATTTCAGCCCATGACAGACCCGTGGGCAGACATTTCTGGAGTGATTTCCCCGTAAGCAGGATGACAGTACGCCAGGGTGACTGTGACGGACGAAGCCAGGGGGAGAGTGAGCAGGACCTCCATGGCTGTGGTGGGTGGTTTCGGAGACACTGAGGACCAGCCTCGGCTGCCGTGCGTGACCTCGAATGTCCTGACGGTTGAAATTCCGCAAGTCAAACTCTCACAGCCCCAGTGTCCTCTGTGAAGGAGAACAATGATACCCACCTTATCTACACCAGGGATTCAAAGGAAACAGTAAGTGGGGAAATGCCATGAGCCAGGTACACTGGTCGCTCTGTCTGGGGAAACAGAGCCACGTGGCTCAGGGTCAGCTCCCAGCTCTGCTGCCTGCCACGTGTGTGACCTTAGGCAAGTTTGACTTCTATATGCCTCAGTTTCTTCATCTGTGAAATGGGGCTATGATAGAACCTATCTCACAGGTCATGTTAAGTGACTGGATACACATAGAGTGTATCAGGCATAGGTCTATGGAAGGGGGGGGGGGAGCACTCTTGAAAAACAAAAATAAAGCTATCCCTGACCAGATAGCTCAGCTGGTTAGAGCATCCTCTGGATACCGCAAGGTTGTGGGTTGATCCCCCAGTCAGGGCACATACAAGAGGCAGCCAATGAGTGCATAAATAAATAGAGCAACAAGTTGATGTTTCTCTCTCTTTCCCCCTTTCCATTCTCTCTCTAAAAATAAAGTAAATAAATAAAAAGAATAGCAAAGTGGGAGTTGCCACACGCCAGGTCTCTCAGGTCTGGGACAGCCCAGTAACAGTGCCTGCCTGGTGGGGCTGCCGTGAGGTTTGAATACGAAGGCACGTGAGAAACCTCTAGCAGACTGCCTGCCTCGTAGAACATGTTCAACGTTACTCACGGGCGACCTTGGGAGGGGGGGAGTCTGGCCAGCTAGCGGAGGGTCTGGTGCTGGCCAACTGTATCGTTTGCTCTTGCCCTCTCAGGTTCTGCAGAATGTGCTGAGGTAGGAATTAATGAATTATTAAGCCCTCTCTGTTGAGGGGGGAGACGAGGCTTGCTGTTCCTGTCAGTCTTAGACGAAGACCACTGTGTGGATGTACCACTTCTCCGCCTGCGCCTGTAGGAAGCTGAAAGAGAATCCACAAGAGATCCTTCTTCCCATTTTACGGATGAAGTGACTGAGGCTGGGGAGGGGATGGGGCTCTGGCCACCTCAGGGCTCCTGGTGCAGGGTGGTGCTCCTGGAAGAGCTCGTGTTGCCTCCTGGCCTCAGCAGCTCCTGGGAGGCGACGGGTCTGTGAGTCAGGGCTTGAGCTGGCTCCCGGTGGCCCTCGGGGAGATTGGGAGCCGAGGGCAAAGAGCCCCCTGGGCCCCCTGGCCAGGCTACGACCACCTTCAGGAAGAAGCGAATCCCAGCCCAGCTTCTCTGCCCAGAAGCTGTTGCTTCCCTCTCAACTTTGACCTCCTCTAGCCCCAGCCACCCCCTCTTCTCTCCATCCTACCATCCCTGCATCCACTTATCCTTACTCAGTTATTTCCAGGCTAGAGAGGATGGAAAGGTGAGGCCGGCCCAGCTCCCAGCCTCAGAGAGCTTGCGGCCTCGGCACCACGGCTGATTTCTCATTAGAAAGAGCCCAGAAAGGACCATGTCAGAGGGGCCGGGGGTTCAGCCTTTTGCGCCCTGAGCCGAGGCAGGCTGGAGTGGGAAAGGGCCTTTGTCACAAGCCTCAGGTGCAGGGTGTGGCTAAACGCCCGGGGCCTGTAGAACAGTGATCTTGACTCTCTGAGATGGTGCTCAGACTTCGCCTCCCTCTGGAGCCCTCCTTGCCCTCCCCACCGGGCGGGTAAGGAGCTTTGTGCTCTAAGGGCCCCTTATACTTTGGGGGACGGCATGGTCCACAACTCTGGTTCTTGACTGGCCTCTGGATGACTCATTTAATGCCCATTTGACTCAGTTTCCTCATCTGCAAAGTGGGGGAAACAGTGGATGTAAGCCATGAGTCAGGAGCATCAATCCATTTAGAGCACGATGGGAGCGTCTCAGCGGAGGTGCACTTCCTGTCTCCCTGCCAGACGTGAGCGCCTTTGCCCGGGAGCCCAGCACCGGGCTGGCTCCAGGCCTGGCCCCGGGAGGCCTCGCTGCCGCCCTTCAGTGACTGTTCGATGGGGGGTGTGCCCTCCTGGCTATGGGAGCAGAGTGAGAGCTCCGGGGAGGAGGTTGGGCCCAGGGCCCTTGGCACTCGGTGCTGCTGTATGGCCCCTGCTCTCTGCTCTGATTGCAGGTGTGGCTCCGTGGGTGAGCATCAACCCATGAACCAGGAATCATGATTCGATTCCAGGTCAGGGCACATGCCTGGGGTTGCAGGCTCAGTCCCCAATGTGGAGTGTGTAGGAGGTAGCCAATCTATTATTCTCTCTCCTCATTGATGTTTCTCTCTCTCTCTCTCAAATTAATAAAAACATATATATATATTTTATTGATATTTTACAGAGAGGAAGGGAGAGAGATAGAGAGCTAGAAACATCAATGAGAGAGGAACATCAACCAGCTGCCTCTTGCACACCCCCTACCGGGGATGTGCCCGCAACCAATGTACATGCCCTTGACCGGAATCGAACCCGGGACCTTTCAGTCCGCAGACTGACGCTCTACCACTGAGCCAAACTGGTTTCGGCCTCCCTCAGTTTCTTACTTACGGATTAGGGCCTGGGGGTCAGACAAGAGGGGCAAGGAGTCCCAGACCTTCCGGGCGGTCTCCTGTGGAGGTGGCCCTGGGGCCCAGGTTTCCTGCCTCCCAGCCCCGGGTTCCCCCTGCCCGCCCCGTGGCCCCCGCAGCGAGTGGGGAGGCTATCAGGGAGACAGCAGCCTCTTGTGGGGCTCACACCGTGGACCCGGCCTGGGAGCAGGGGGAGCCCAGGCCTGACCTCTGCCACCCTCGCCGTGTCTCACCTTGGGGGCCTCCCGGGAGGCTGGGCGGCCCTCGGCCTCGCACCGCCCGGCGGTGCGCTCCACGCTGTGGCGGCCGCGTCGCTGGCCTCCAGGCTGGGACAATGCAAACTCAACCAAATGCCACTTTCTGCTTCTATTTCTGGCCTGTTTCCCTGGGCGGCCGCAGGAAACGGCGCACATGACATGTCTGGCTTCCCGGGTTGGGGACGGGGCCTGCACACAGAAGAGGGCTTGGCGGAGCAGAGCCTCACCCCTGCGGGGGGCGGGGGGGCGCACGGGGGGTGCTCTGGGAGGGACAGCCCAAGTCCCGCAAGATGACCGCTGATCTGGAAAGGTCTCTGGGGAGCAGACCAGACCCACAAGGTCAGTGTAGTGCCAGAGCCTGAGAGCCGCGTCTCCCCTGCTCGTCCCGCCACGGAGAACACGGAGCGGGGAGGGCATCCCAAGGCCGCCCAGCCAGGGCCTGGGGGCCGCAGAACGGCCTTGAGGCCAGGGCAAGCCCAGCGAGTGGACTCCTCGGCCCTTTCCTCACGCACCATCCGCAGCGTTCCCTGCTGGAAGTCTCTGGAAGGTGGTTTCCGGGGCCTCAGTGCCAAACATGAAATACTGAACACAGCCGAAACCGGTTTGGCTCAGTGGTAGAGCGTCGGGCTGCGGACTGAAAGGTCCGGGTTCGATTCCGGTCAAGAGCATGTACCTTAGTTGCGGGCACATCCCCGGTAGGGGGTGTGCAAGAGGCAGCTGGTCGATGTTTCTCTCTCATCGACGTTTCTAGCTCTCTGTCTCTCTCTCCCTTCCTCTCTGTAAAATATCAATAAAATATATGAAAAAAAAAAAAAAAGAAATAGTGAACACACAGGGCATCGATCCAGGGACTTCGTCTTCTGTCGGGACCGATGGAGTCAGGGACAGGGGCAGGGCGGCTCGGAGGGAGGGGCGGGGAGCAGGGCGGGGCGTCGTGGGCCCAGTGCAGCGCCTGACACGCAGCGGAGTCCGGCCTTGAACCCGTGCAGTCAGGAAGGGCGAGGTTGCTGCAGTGAGCACCCGGGAAAGCCGAAGGGGGACACACTTGGGGGATCTGAAAGGACTAGTTAGCCCACAGGGAGAACAAACACTGGGGTACCGCTCGCTCCCCCGGAGGCAGGTTTTGGGGTATAAGCCAAAAGCCCTCCCTGAACGTCTCAGATTAACTCACTCCCCACAGCTCCCCTCTGGAGGGGACACTGGAGGCTCAGCCGCACCCTGTGCCCCAGGCTTGTGGCCTCAGGTGTGTCCCCCTGCCAAGGGCCCAGGGTTCCCTGTGGCCACTGCCCTCGGGGGGCTCACGTTTGCATGAGATCCAAAGCCCCCGGCAAAGGGCAGGTGCGTTCCTTTGGGTCAGGGCCCCCTCTCAGCGTTGTGAGTTATTTGAACAGCCGCTCACGGTGAGGAGGGGGATCCATCTTCCCAGCCTTGGCCTCGCCTCACCTGGAAGGTGCTCCAAGCCCTGGCCGCGTCACCAAAGTCCTGGGACGCCTGTTTAGCAGGACGCTGGCAGGACCACCCTGTCAGGGCCGGTGGTCAGAATTCAGCTCTAATGGGGGGGACAGCATAGTGGCCCTTCCCATTGTGGACGCGGCCCCAGCTCCAAGCAGAGAAGGTCCAGGTGCCCAGGGGTGGGCTGCTGGCCTGGCTGGAAAGAGCTCTGCTGGCCAGGAGGGGAATGGCATGCAGCCACTCGTTCCGGGCTGGGGACTCGGGCCCCAGAGTGAGGCTTGAGGAGCAGGAAGGGAGAGAGGGAGAGGGAGAGGGAGAGGGAGAGGGAGAGGGAGAGGGAGAGGGAGAGAGGGAAAGAGGGAGAAAGGAAGAGAGAGAGAGAGAGAGAGAGGAAAAGAGAGAGGGAGAGAGGAAGAGAGAGAGGGAGAAAGGGAGGGAGAGAGGAGGAAAGGAGGGCGGGAAGGAGGGAAGGTTCCCATGAGCTACTCTGGGCTCCAGTGCCCCCATGGAGAGTGGGCGTGACCCTGAGCCCCCCATGGAGAGTGGGCGTGGCCCTGAGCCCCCCATGGAGAGTGGGCGTGACCCTGAGCCCCCATGGAGAGTGGGCGTGGCCCTGAGCCCCCATGGAGAGTGGGCGTGGCCCTGAGCCCCCATGGAGAGTGGGCGTGACCCTGAGCCCCCCATGGAGAGTGGGCGTGGCCCTGAGCCCCCATGGAGAGTGGGCGTGGCCCTGAGCCCCCATGGAGAGTGGGCGTGGCCCTGAGCCCCCCATGGAGAGTGGGCGTGGCCCTGAGCCCCCCATGGAGAGTGGGCGTGGCCCTGAGCCGGGAGCACAGGAAGGCTTTCCCCACACCTCCATCCTGGAGCTTGGGATGAACTTTCTCGAGCTCAAGGATTTTATTAACAAGCTGCCCGATTGGTTCCTTCATTCATGAGGCAAACACCGAGTGCCCACCTGGCCGGGTGCCCGCACCGGGTGTGCAAAGATAAACCACGGCCTTCTGGGAGCTCAGAACGGGGAAGAGAACGCATTTCTCCCAGGTGCAGGTTTGCCAAGGTGCACGGATCCTTTCCATCCCGTTCCCTCCGGAGTCTCCGATCAGGGGCGGCAGCGGGGGCCCCACGCTGCTGGTGGGAACACAAGGTGGGGCAGGTGGGGTGGCCTCCACCCTCCTTATGCTCTCCGGAGCCCTGGCAGGCTGAGGAGGCCCTGCCACCTCTGCCCTACACCCAGGAAGGCACCTCGGTGACACCCGTGGCCGCCATCACCTGCCTTCCCCGAAGCTGTGTGGTGCCCGCCCCCCCCTCCCCCTGGGCCCCCGCAGGGCAGTGCCATTTCATGCCTGCTCCCTCAGATGTGTGCCCGCCGCCGCCGCCACTGCTCAGCTGATGTCAGGGACGCTGGAGAGAAGAGCTAAAAATAGCTCCGATTTGAAGCGCTGCTCTCAGGGGCTGAGCTGGCAGCTGACCCTCCACCTCTCCTCCCCCCTCCCTAAGGCATCTCAGCTGGAGTGTGTATGTGTGTGGGGGGGAGTGGAGATGAGGGGGAGCAGAGGGGCTCCCAGTGCCATCCAGGCAATGGAAGGTTCTAGAGCAGGGGTGGGCAAACTTTTGGACTCGAGGGCCACCATGGGCTCTTAAACTGGACCGGAGGGCCGGAACAAAAGCAACCTGACCATGCTGGCACTCTCATCTTGGGCTGCTGGTGAAGGAGCGGAGGGGAGAGCAAGAGAATCCTCCGCTCTTTTGGCTCCGCGGGCTGGATAGAACAGCCGAAGATCCGGCCCGCGGGCCGTAGTTTGCCCACGGCTGTTCTAGAGTCATTCGCACGCCCAGAAAGAGCCCGGGGCGGTGTTGGTGCACAGGTCCTGCTGTGCCAGGCTGGGGGGCCCCTCGAGCCACCCAGGCCTTGCATTCGGGGTAGCTGTAAGGGAGTCCGCAGGCGGGGCGTGTGGGGGACACACAGGTGGGCACAGCCGCGTGAGCATGTGGGTGCCGCTGATGAGCTGCCGGGACGGGGGACCGCCGGCGGGTCCAGCCAGCTCCGCGGGGGCTGTGGGTGTCTGGGGGCTCCATCCATCGGCTCCTCCCTTCTCAGCTGCCCAGAGAGGGTCAGCAAACCTGTCCTGTCACCGTGTTCCCCGCCGTGCTGGGAACAGCCTGCAGGCCTCCGCCGGTTACAGGTGGGGCCCATTTTCCAGGGGAGGAAGTCGGGGCCAACCTAGATTTAGCGACCTGGGTGGCTCCCCACTGGACCTGGGTTGTCAGTCTCTGCCCTCCCCACCGCCCTCTCTCACACCGCTCCCTGCCCCCCGGCCACACCCGATAGTTCTCCGTTTCCAGACCTTCCAGGCATGTGCCCTCTGGCTGTCTTATTATTATTATTATTGTTGTTGTTGATCTGAGAGAGAAGAAGGGAAAGAGAGAGGGAGAGGCACTGATTTGTTGTTGCCCGCATTCATATGCATTCATTGGTTGGTTGCTGTACGGGAATCGAACCCGCAACCTTGGCGTATGGGGACAATGCTCTCACCAACCGAGCCACCCGGCCAGGGCTGCTCTGGCCGTCCCCCTGCTGCTCCAGTCGGGGCCGGGGCACCTGAGCTGGGAGAAGAGCTGGGAGGATTTTGCTCCGTCCTGCTTCTTGGTCCTGCTCTGAGGCCCCAGGGAACAGCCACGGGGCTCCTGCCCGGCGCAGGGTCCGTGGCATGAAGGTAGGAGCACACCTTGTCGTCCCAGCAGCCTCGACACTCAGGGCCAGCACCTCCCTGGGGGGCCCCTGGTGACCCGGCTCCGCCATCCTCAGCCGGTGACCAGCCCCAGAGGGGCAAGATTCCCTTAGCAGCCCACGCAGCCCGCGACCCTCCTCCCCTCCCACCCCTCCTCTGGGCCACTGTCTCCCACAGTCATTGGGTGGCCGCGTGGCCTGGACCGACCCTTCGGGCCCTGAGGTGTGGTCAGACATGGGAAGGGAACTCCGCCACCCCAGAAGGAGGGCCCAGAGGAGAATGCAGATCTTACAGTGTCACAGCAGCGAGCCACACCGGTACTGCTACCAGCCCTGGGATTCCCAACAAGCCAGGTGCTGGTGGAGGGAAGAACAGGGAGGGGCGGGCAGAGGGGGTGGGGCAGGGGCTTCCCAGGTTCGGATATCAGTGAGCTTTTTCGTGCTTTGGTGGCAACTAGCCCAGCTCCGCCCTTGGTACTGGGGGCGCGGCGTCATCACTTCCCATCTGCCCCTGCTCTCTCCGAGGTGGCTCACAGCCCGAGAGAGCCGGGCCCCTGGTGTGGGCTCTGCTCTTCTTCCTCTGTGCCCTGTGTCTGCGGTGAGGACAGTGAGGGGCCAGGAGCAGGCAGCCCCAGGGGCCAGGAGGGGAGGCGCAGGCAGGGGACCACCCTCCGAGTGTGGCCACGTGCCTCCCAGTCTGTGCAGGCGGCGCTTAGACGTGTGTAGCGGGTACATGCCTATGGTGGTTTGTATGTGTAGGTCTCCGTGGTGGCCACAGTGTGTGGCCATTTAGGTGTATGAACTTCATGTGTAGTTAGCCTGTACACACCAGGGATATACACGGAGTGGCCAGGTTATTATGATCTCTGCATGCATCATAATCTGGCCACGTAGAGGCCGGGTGCATGAATTCGTGCATGGGTGGGGTCCGGCCAGCCTGGCCAGGGGGAGGGGACATGGGGGGTTGGCCGGCCTGCCTGCTGGTCGAACTCCTGGTTGAGGGGACAATTTGCATATTAGCCTTTTATTATATAGGATATACACCGAGTGGCCAGATTATTATGCATTCAGAGATCATAATAATCTGGTGATTCGGTATATAATGTTCATGTGTGCCATGAGTGGTGTTGGCGTGTTCCTGTAGGTGGTATGTGTGTGTGACGGTGCGTATGCATATGTGTGAGAGTGAGAGCAGGTGCGCCAGGCCCACCCAGGACAAGGGTAGAGACGCCTTGAGGAGGCCCCAGAGGCATGGCTAGTTATATCCATTAATTTTTTTATTTTTTAAGAATATTTGTATTGACTTCAGAGAGGAACGGAGAGGGAGGGATAGAAACATCAATAAGAGAATCATCGATCGGCTGCCTCCTGCATGCCCCCTGCTGAGGATCGAGTCCACCACCCAGGCATGTGCCTTGACCGGGAATCGAACCGTGTCTTCCTGGTTCATAGGTCGATGCTCAACCACTGAGCCACGCCGGCCGGGCACAGCAAGTTGTATTTAAGTCAACAAAAATATAAAGGCCTTTTTTCTTTCTTTCTTTCTTTTTTTAAGCAGCAAAGAGGCCTTCAAGGGAATAGTTGTTGTTGGTTTCAAAGGAAACATATGTCTTGCCTTTGAGGTCAGTCTTTCCCTAAAGAGCCGGGGGGTCAGGGAGCAGCCCGGCTGTGCGGCCCACAGGCCTCCCTCCCTCCCTCCTTTCCTCCTTCTCTCCTAGGGGAAGTTTGAAGGACTGAGGCCAGACTGGGGTCTCAGGGCCCTCTGAGGCGACCACCGCTCCCTGGGGGTGGGGGTAGAAGAGCTCACAGCATTGGGTTCCTGCTCATGTGGCTACCAGAGTAGATGGTGATATCCCCAGCCCTCACCCTGCCCGTCCCCCGCAGGAGTTGGTTTGGCCCTGGGGTAGGGCGATGGGGCCAGCTGGGCCTTAAATCCTGCAGCCGCTACCCATTCGTCCAGCTCAGGGCGGCCCTCTCCCTGGGGTGTCATCAGGAGAGTCTTCTCCGAGGCTGGGTCCTCGGGGTCAGCCCAAGGGGACTGTGGCCAGAGGAGAAGGAGCAGGAAGGAGTGGGGAGGTGAGAAGTCTCGTCACTTCTTTGCTCAGGCTCCTCCTGCCTGCCTTCTTGCTGAGTTGGCCATTTTGAGAGTTCTGTGTATATTCTGGGCACAAGGTCTTCGTCAAAGATGTTATTTGCAAATATTTTCTCCCAGTCTGTAGCTTTTTTTCTTTTTCTTTTCCATTCTCTTAACAATGTTACTTGCAGAGCAAACATTTTTAATGTTGATGGAAGCCAATTCATCAATGTTTTCTTGTATGGAGCATGCTTTTGCTGTCCTATTTCAGAACTCTTAACCTAAAGCAGGGTCATAAACATTTCCTCCTATGTTTTCTCTTACATGTTTTATAGTTTTCTATTTTAATTTATGATACATTTTAAGTTAGTTGTTGCTTACGAATGACTAATTGTTCCTACATTATTTGTTGAAAACACATCTTTTCCCCACTGAATTATCTTTGCACTTTGCACAGTCAGTTGGCCATATGTATGTGTGGGCCTGTTTCTAGACTCTATTCTGCTCCACTGACCTGTGCTTCTCTGTCTTTGCCAACACCACACCTTCTCAATTACTGTAGCTCTATAGTATGTTCTAAAATCAGACAGTGTGAGTTCTTTAAATGTATTCTTTTCTTTTTTTCTTCCCAAAACTGTTTTGGCTGTTCTAGTTCCTTTGTCTTTCATTTAAATTTTAGAATCTGCTAGTCCATATCTGCAAAAAAAATTCTGCTGGAGTCTTTATTGAAATTGTGTTAAACCCATAGATCAACGTGGGGAAAGTGGTCATTATACTGTCACTATATGGATTCTCCCCATCCATGAATATGGCATATCTATCATTTAGATTTTCTTTTATTTCTCTTATTAGTATTTTGTACCTTTAAAGAATAAGCCCTGCACATTTTATTAGCTTTATTTCTGGGCATTTTATTTTTTGAGCTTATTTAAGTTATATATTCTTAAATTTTTAAAATTTTCAATTGTTCACTAGTAGTTTATAGAAATACATTTAATTTTTACATGCAGACCTGGTATCATGAGATTCTGCTGAACTTACTAATGGGTCCCATAAGCTTTTTCTTTTGTATAGTTCTTGGGATTTTCTATTTAGGCGACGGTGTCATTTACAAAGGGACATTTACTTCTTTCTTTGCAATATGTGCATACTTCCTTTTTCCTGGATTAGTGCACTGGCATTAGGGACTTACAGTGTGATGCTGAACAGGAGTGGTGAGAGCAGACATCATTGCCTTGTTCCTGGTCTTAAGAGGCAATATTTCAGTCTTTTATTTTAACTAGTGGCCCGGTGCAAAAGGGAATTAATTAGAGGGAAAATTTTAATATTGCTGTTTGCCCTTTTTCTGTAATAGAAGTGTCCGGCCTGCCCCACCCCCATTGGGCAACACCAAGACCGGGCCAGCCCCTCCCCTGTCAAGCCCCGTTAGGTGGATGGTGGGGGGAATACAGCCTGACATCCCTGTGCCAGGGCAGGGGGCACAGCCTCAGTGTGGCCTCAGGTCCCCCAGCCCCAGCACCACACAGCCTCAGGTCCCTGCTGATTGGTCATTGCAGCATCACAGCGTGATGACCATTTGCATATTAGTCTTTTATTATCATTACAATTATGATATTAACTGTGGGTTTTTTGTAGACGCTATTCCTATATGTCAGGTTAAGAGAAAGTTCTATTCCTAGTTTGCTGAGAGTTTTTAAAAATCATGAATGGATGTGGAATTCTGTCAGATGCATACTTTCTTCATCAATTAATATGATGTGTGATTTTTCTTGTTAACTTCATTGATTACATTGGATACCAAACCCACCTTCTATTCCCATGATAAACCCTAATTGGCTGTCCTGTGTCATTCCCTCTGCATGTCATTGGACTGGATTTGTTAGCCTTTTGTTGAAGATTTTTACACCTATATTTATGAGGGCTATTGTCTGCCGTTTTATTTTCTTATATGGCATTTGTCTGGCTTTGATATCCGAGTAATGCTGGCCTCATAAAACGAATGGGGAAGTATTCTTTCTCTTGTATTTTTCTGGGGGGAAAGCGTATAAAATTAGTGCTATTTCTACACATTAGGTAGATGTTACTACTTTCCCTAGAGGATTCTCTAAGCTTCGTTCGGTCCCCACAGTCTGGAATGAGCCCTGTTTGGGGCTTTGAGGGTGGGTAGTTCTCTGCAATCAGAGGTTTCAAAATGCCGTTTCCGAGAACTTTGTGAGAAGCAGCGGGGGCCTGTGGGCCCACAGAGGCGAACCTATGCAGCCTCGGGCCCTCACAGGAATCACTCATTTCCCATCCCAGCCAGCGTCAGGCACAGCGGGGGCTCCTTCCCAGCGAGAGGACAACCTCGTTTAGCCGAGGCCTTCTCTGATTTGCCTGAACGATGATGACAGGCTGTGTGGCTTCAGGGGGATCACTCAGCCTCTCTGAGCCTCCGAGGGGGAAAAGGAGATGATGATAAATGTGCCTCCCCCCAAGTGGTGGCACAAAAGCGAAAGTCTGCTCCACGAGCTGGAGGTTTCCGGAGCCAGCTATAGGAACTTTAAACAGCTCCGTGGTTCACGGAGCAAGGGGAGGAGGTGGGAGTGGGAGGAGAGTAAGCAGAGAGGGCTGACGGACAGACAGGTGGAAAGCATTGGCCCGGGGAGGGGGGTGGGGCAGAGAAATAGCCAAAATGGCTGTCACCTGTGGTCTCCCCCACGCTCTCACAGGCATGCCATTTGAGGCCCCTGTCCCTCCGAGGGGCCATGCTTACATTTATCTGTTCAGCAGGTCCTGGGGGCCTACTCGGGGCCAGGCAATTGATAGATGAGGAAGCTGGGGGCGGGAGGTAGGGGGGGCTGGTCTCAGAAAGGTTGGGAGAAGTTCCCCAAGGTAACACAGCCAGCGACCGAACTGGAAGAGAGCCCAGGCATTCGGGGTGAGGGGTGCTTTTCCACCATACCGGACCCAGAGGAGAAGAGACCAGTGGGTCCGCCTCAAAGGCCTGTGGAGGGGGTGAAGAGCCCGAGCCCCAAAGCCAGGCTGCTGGGCTGTGAGCCCCGCTTAGCCGCCGACCTAGCTGGGTCAGGGCTCCTGCAGTCAGTCCTCCGCCTTGGGGCTTTACAGGCGCCCTCTGTAAAGTGAGGCCAAAGGTGCGGCCACCTCCTCCGGCTACGGCCAGGAGTAAAGGAGTTAACAGCTACAGAAGGCTCGGAGCTCGCCTGGCACAGGGGTGGGCCCGGCAAACGCTGGGCATTACCACCTGTAAACACGCCAGGCTGTACGCTCCGCCCTGCGGAGCCAGTCACTTACAGAAGGCGGAGGTTATAAATGCTGGCAAAGCTCAGAGGTCCTAAGGGAGGGAGAGGGCGAGGGGAGGGGGGCAGTACAGGCCCAGCCCCAGGAGGGACGTCCCAAGGTCGTGCAGACCTGAGACCAGTCTTCCTGAGTCCTCGCTCGCGCTGCCTGCCTGCTTTGAGACCCACGCATTTCATGATGCGAGGCCCTAGGAGAGAGGCTGTGTGTGTGTGTGTGTGTGTGTGTGTGTGTGTGACAGGCAGGGACAAATCCAGGAGGAGGAGAGCTGGGCGTCTCTCCTTCCCGCCTACCTTCCCCGGGGGAGGTGAGCTGGCTGGAACCTACCACATGGAGAGTTAGGAGGAGCAGTAGTCCGCTGCCTTGTGTCTCCTGCCGATGCCACACCTTCCCGTTAGGGACTCAGCACATCTGAGCCCGCCATCCCATGCACACCCCACGCTGCAGCAAAGGAAGGTGCTGAGCCTCGCTGGGGATGAGATCACCGCCTGGAGCAGTCTTCCTGCGTGGCTTGGGCTCTGGCGCCACCTTGTGGCCATGGGCCCGCACTGTCTCTGCACAGGGGCTGGTGGCCCAGAGGTCACGCTGAATTTTACACATACCTCTCAGGTGTCTACCGGGGACGCAAAGACTTGAGAGAAGACGAGTTTTCAGGAGCCAGAAGGCGCAGAATAAGTAGAAGGCATTTGATCAGGAAATCATAGACTGGACTCTAGGGAGAGAGGCTGCATAAGCATGGTTTCCAAACCAGGTTTCAGGCTGGTGCAGTCTGGGCTCCCAGCATGCCTTTGCTCATCAGCACTGGGGAGAGGAGCTCCGGTTTTGCCCTCTCGCACCCTTATTTATTCCCATACATTCCACTGGATGCTCGCACAGAGGAAATTAGAGGTTTCTCCCCCCCCCCCCTCCCCTAGGCATTATCGTTGAGTCAGCATGTTCTGGGCCCATTTGCGGTCCACCCCGGCCAAGGTGGGCAGAGGGGCTGCTGACTTGGGGGAAATGGAGTGACAGGTCAGGTGCTACTTTTGCCCTGGGAGGGCCGACCTAGGTGAATCTGGATGTTGGTGTTACCTGGGACCTGCATACAGAGGCCTGGCTGCCACATCATCATTTCTCCACCTTGGTCCGCCTTTTGAGGCCAGGAGAGGAAGAGCCGGTGGTCTGAGAGTCCCCCTGAGGGAGTACCGATGTGTGGTCTGGTCCCTGTGGGAGGCTGTGCCCCATGGCATTGTGTGCTGCGGGTGCCCGTGTAGGTAGAGCTGAGTGTTGGATCACGGGAACCACATCTGACCTGTGAGACCACGGGCACATGGCTGCTCTGGGTGCTGGCGCAGAACTTCCGGACTCGCAGCTCTGCCTCAGCCCTCAGCCGGCACCCCTTTGTCCCCCTGCCTCCCCCACAACTCTGCCTTCTCAAGCCACCCTCAGATCGGCTCAATCTGACCCTTCCCTCCACCCTGATTCAGTCTGACCTCCCCAGCTCCTTGTGACCTGTCTCCGCGTCCTGCGCCGTCCTGCCCAGGTTTGTCGTTGCCATCGCCTCTTCCAGTTGGCCCTCTCCTTCAGGCCCCGCATGTCGGCACTGCTTTCCTCTCCTTTCCCACTTTCTCATTCCTCCCCACATCTCTCTCTCTCTCTCTCTGCCTTTTTCTGTCTCTCTTTTTGCTCTGCCTCTCTTTCTGTCTCTGTCTCTGTCTCTGTCTCTCTCTCTGTCTCCCCCCTTCTCCCTCTCTCTCTCTCTCTCTCTCTCCCCTCCCCTCCTCTTCTTTCTTCTTCTTCTTCTTCTTCTTCTTCTTCTCTCTCTCTCTCTCTCTCTCTCTCTCTCTCTCTCCCTCCCTCCCTCCCTCCCTCCCTCCCTCCCTCCCTCCCTCCCTCTCTCTCACCCTGGGCAGGCACAGTAACCTCCCTTCCTATTTTCTGAGCCTCTTCCCTGCTCCCTTGATTTGGGGAACTTAGCGACTGAAACAGAGAGAGAGGCCATGGCTCATGGGAAGTGCCACCGCTAGTAAGTGACAGAACTTGGATCAGAACCAGAATCCGGTGCTTCGTGTCACTCCCCAGCCTCAGTTTCCCTACGCGTTAAATGATGACAACCAGCCTGCCCCACAAGGCCTGGCAGGGACTCCGGATCCGGTGGGCCCAGAAACACCTGCCCGGGGCCTGGTGGGCCTGCCCTTCTCCCAGCCCCTCCCCGGGGTCCCCACAGCAGTCGTCCTCCCTGGTGCCTGCAGCCCCTGCCTCCCTGCCTTTGGTTCCCTGCAGAACCGTTTGTCCATGTGCTCCTGGGAGTGTGTGTGTGGAGAAGGTGACTGCCCCCACTCCGGAGAGACAGACCGCCCACCGGGTGTGGGGTGGGCGTGCATCGCCTGCCTGCTGGTTTCAGGCCACAGGCGGCAGGGCGGAGGGCTGCTCTGTGTCCCGAAGCACATCCTAGGGGCCCCGGGGGCCCCGGATCACCGTGGGGTCCGGCCCATGATCGGCTCTGGAGGGAGGCCCACCCATTGGAAGCGGAGAGGAGCGTCACCTCGCAGTTTTGAATTATCTTACGAACGAGCGGCCGTGCGTCTCTGCCTGGAAAGCATGGGCTTCAGTGACACGACGCCAGGTTCTTGGAGGCACCGTCTCCCGCCGCTCCCAGGGAAATGCACAGCCCCTCGCGGCCACCCGTATCGGGATCCCTCCTGCAAGCTTGCTGCACACGTGGGCAGGGCTGCCTCCACCGCATTGTGGCGGAGTGTCCCCCCAGGACTCCTCGGTCTTCCCTCTGCATCTGTGGGCTCTGGGGACAGGGCGTGGGCAGACAGGTGGGATGGAGAATGAGGGGTGAGGCTGGAGGGGCAGGCAGGGTCCCGCGAGCCAAGGGAGGAGGCGGGGGGTTGATTCTAAGCATGACGGGGGCTGGCATGATTGCATTTACTGTTCGCAAGGAGCACCTTGGCTGCTGTGTGAGGAGCGACGCTTCTGGGGCCAGAGCTGGTGCTGGGACACAGGGAGGACTTCGCTGGGATGCAGGCAGGAGAGGGAGTGGGGGGGACCAGACCAGTAGGGATGACGGGACAGAGAGAAGGGACAGAGAGAAGGGACAGCCCACGGCCCCAGGTGGGCACCTGGCCTTGCTCAGGCTGTGGGGGCGGTGCCAGGTGTCAACCGTGCCCCCAGCCTCTACGATTCAGGCTCTGCCCTGCAGGAGGCCCAGTGCTTACATTCCCTGGGGTGGTCAGGGACGCATGGGTGGCTCCATCTGATTGGCTGTGGGCCCTGGTTTGTGGTTCATGATCTTGATCCCCATTGGGCCACAACACCATGCTTTCTGAACTTGCGTTTTCCTGGCCCGGCACCACTAGTACCTTGGGTCCTCCCGTGGCTGTGGCCCGGAGACAGCTCCCGGGGGTCCCGATAAAAGCGAGGCAGGGAGTTTTCTCACAGGGCCCAGGATGTGCGCCCACCATGCTTATCTCCTTAACGACCCCCGAGCTCGACTCTCTCCGCATATCAAAGAGGAGCAGCAAGACACAGAGTGGGAGTGATTAGTCCGAGGTCCCATTGGCAAGCAACCGAGTTGGGGTTTGAACCTGCATCCTTTGCCCCGTGTCCTCTCCGATGGAGAGGTCGATGCGTTGGTCTGCCTGCATCCTGGACACACCTGGGCACAGCCTCGGGGTCTCCCTAGTGTGGAGGGCACGCGGGCTTTGCTCTGTGGGGATTGCAGCTGCCTGTGGCCTCTGCCCCGCCGTGGTACTGAGTAGGACCTCCACAGATGCCACCCACAGCCTTAGCACCGTGTCCACGTCCGTGTCGGTGGGCTCAGGAGACCCCCCCAGAGCCGGGTCAAGTGTCCAGAAAACCTCAGAGGGAAGGAGAGACACCAGCATCGCTGGCTCTGGGGTTTTTTTTTGGGGGGGGGGTGTGGGGGGAGGCAGATGGCCCTTCCGGAGCCCCGCCCCCACCCATGCGCTCTGTTCTGTTCGCCTCTCCCGGCAGGTACATCCGCACCATGTACCTGGGGATCCAGAGCCAGCGGCAGAAGGAACACCAGCGACGCTTCTACTGGGCTATGATGTATGAATATGCGGACGTCAACATGCTGCGCCTCCTGGAGACCTTCCTGGAGAGCGCCCCCCAACTGGTGCTACAGCTCTGCATAATGATCCAGAAGAACAGCGCCGAGACGCTGCCCTGTGAGTGCCCCCTCCCATCTGGGGACCCCCCCTTCCCCCAAACCGTGACCGTTTCCTATGCACTCAGTGCCCCGCAGCCTCTGTGGGTGTCCCCCATTCTGATCTCTGAGTCCCTGGGGTGCCCAGGCCCCCGTGGGAGGCTGACCTGGCTCACACTGAGTGCACTGAGTGCAGGCCTTTCCGGAACACCTTTGGGCAAGTCTGCCCACGGCCCACGGCCCACGGCCCACGGCCCACAGCCCACGGCCCACGGCCCACGGCCCACAGCCCACGGCCCACGGCCCACGGCCCACGGCCCACAGCCCACGGCCCACGGCCCACGCCACGTGGTCCTAATGAGCAGGGCAGAGCCAGGGCCTCTAATGTCCCTGGAGCAGCAGAGCAAGGGCCCTGGTCTCCTCGGGCCGTTCCTCGGGTGCGGGCCTGCGCTGAGTGTCCCCACGTGTGCAGGACGGGGAGCTGCCCGTGACGGACAGAGAGGCCGAGTCGCCGCGGGCAGCGGTTTCAGACGCTGTGAAGCCGTGGCTCTTGCTTCAAATCCAAGCTCAGGTAGAAGCCCCGTCATAAAGCAGGCTCGGGCGGCTCTGCTCCAGCGAGATGGGGGCCGAGCCCGGCACCCTCCGCCCCTGGCCTTGTCCCCGGCCCCGGCCCCCATGGCCCCCGGTGGCCTCCCAGAGCCCCGGAAGCCCCTGCACCCAGCCTGGTCTCCACGGCGGCGGAAGTCCGAGGCCCGGTGAGGTTAGGCTTCCCCAGACAAGGCGCCGTCTCCACGGTCAGACCGGCCTTGCTCTCCCCGCTCCAGGGAGCCCTCCTGGGCCCTGGTGACGGCATGAGGTGCCTGGGGCCGGCATCCTTCCTGCTCCGGAAGCCTCCGCACCCGCCGCCCTCAGCTCCCCGGGCCAGGGTGACATGTGCCAGGGGGCACATTTGCTGGGCGCTGGGGGTAGGTGGGTGGGGGGCTCTTTCTTTCCCATCCGGGTCCCCCTTTCTCCAACCCTGTTTCGGTCTGAGACTCCCCCCTCCCCTCCTCTCCCCAATCCAAACTGCCCTTTGCTGTTTTTCGTTTCAAATCTCCCTCCCCTGCCCCACGGCCCAGGCAGCCAAGACGTCCTCCAATGTCTGACCACATCCCAGCGCCACAAAGAGACAGGCAGGCGGCAGGGTGACGCCGGGGTGAGCTCCCAACTGGCATTGGTCCCCCGGGTGCTGGTCGCCACGTGGACCCTGCGTGACTTTGGAGATGGCCCTTCACCTTTCTTTCTTTTTCTTTTTTTTTAAAATATATTGTATTGATATTTTACAGAGAGGAAGGGAGAGAGAGAGAGAGCTAGAAACGTCGACGAGAGAGAAACATCGACCAGCTGCCTCCTGCACACCCCCCACCGGGGATGTGCCCGCAACCAATGTACATGCCCTTGACCGGAATCGAACCCGGGCCCTTTCAGTCTGCAGACCGACGCTCTATCCACTGAGCCAAACCGGTTTTGGCGCCCTTCACCTTTCTGAGGCCTCCTTTCCATTTCGGAATAAGGGGGGGGGGGGCGGGTTTGACGGTCATCCCGGACCCTCAGGGGATGGAGTGATGCGATGCCCGTGGGTCCCTTTGAAACTGTCAGACTGCACAGGAGCCTCAGGGGTGTGCTGGTCCCTTCCAGGCCTGGCGGGAGCGGCTGGGCAGGTCCTAGGGAGGCCCCCTCCCCGCCTGCGAGGCGTCCCTCTGAGCGTGTCCTTCCTCTGATCGTGCCTCAGACTATAAGCAGGGGCTGCACCTGAAGTTCCTGGAGATGTTGCTGCCTCTTGACCTGGGAGCCCAGCGGGGCCAAGGCGGGGAAGGCCAAGGGGCTGCTCGGGAGCGCGCCCCCAGCGGGGCCAGGGAGAGGGGCTGGAGGGGCAGGGTCTCGGGCTCTGGGGAAGCTCCCTGGCCCTTCCCCCCACGCGCCCCTGCGGCTCAGAGGCCGGGTGAGCATTAGCCCACGTTCCCACGTTCGTTTGTGTATGGAATAGGTATTTCCCGAAATAGGCGTGCGTGGTTCAGTACATTTGGGAACTGCTGGCTAAACAAAGGTCCAAGGCAGACGTTGCTGTTGGTTGTGAATGCCCAGACAGGGGTGGGGTCTGTGGTGTAAGCAGGGCTGATGGGAAGGAAGGAGCCTGCACAGACAGCGAGGGGCTTGGCCAGCTGTCACCACCGCGCCATTTTGTTATGATAAGAGGTGCCTTCCCTGTCTTTCCCCACAAGAGGCTGCATGGCACGTACGTGCTTTAAAGAAAACCAGTCCAAGCATTAGAAACTGGGGGAGGGGAGAGGACGTTGTGAACTTGGGAGGGACCCAATGGCGACTCGGAAGGAATCTGCCAGCCCAGACTCCCGGGAGCTCGGCGCAGGGCGCACTGGACGGGCAGCCAGCTCCCGCCCCGCTGCCCGATCGGCGGGGCTCTGGGGAGGGACGGCCTCTCTGTGCCTTAGTGTGGTCGTTTCTGAAACGAGGGTGATGCTAGCACCTGCACAGGGGGCTGTTGTGAGCATTTAACGACGTGACAAATGTCAGAGCCTCGTGCGACATCTGGCTGTTGTGTTGTTGGTGTCGGCAGAGCCTAGACCAGCTGTGGGCAAAGTACGGCCCATGGGCCGGATCCGGCTGTTCTATCCGGCCCACAGAGCCGAAAGAGCGGAGGGTTCTCTTGCTCTCCCCTCCGCTCCTTCACCAGCAGCCCAAGAGGAGAGTGCCAGCATGGTCAGGTTGCTTTTGTTCCGGCCCTCCGGTCCAGTTTAAGAACCCATGGTGGCCCTCGAGTCAAAAAGTTTGCCCACGGCTGGCCTAGACTGTATATAACTGTGTGAACTGGTCTGCAGGCTTTCTCAGGGGGACCGAGGTGGACTGGCCTTGCTTTGGCTGGCCTTTGGGGACACCCGTCCACCTTTTGCGGCTCATGCTAGTAGATGGTTAGGAAGATCACTAACCACCAGTGATCAGTCACCTCAGCAGTGGGTTCTCCATTGATCGTGTCCAATGCCAGCCTCTCCGACATGTGCCATCCCTCCACCTTCTAGTCTTCACTCATCGCTGGGTTAACAGTGCAGTAGTCAAGCCTGAATGTGGATTTGTGTCCAGTTTTCCCACCAATCAGACTCGAGTGAAAAATGTAATAATAACGATAATGACCCATACACATATTATGTCATTTGGGCATTTCAGCGGGGTCTTCCTGAAATCTGATGTCTTGGACTAAACATAAAACATATACGGACGCACCATGGACACTAGTCTGCTCTGGGCTAGCACCGGGCTTGGAAGGCAGTCCGGAGCTGTGGGCAGTCAGGCGAAGGTGCAGGCGAAGCCCACCTTGGCCATTTACCAACTTAGGACACGGGGCAAGTTAACCTCCCAACCGGGTGCCTTCATGCGTGAAGGGGGCATAGTAACTACGTTGGGAAGCATTGTGGAGGCCTCAGGAGCTGCACATTTGCTCTCCAGGACCTCGCCTGGCACAGTGTGGGCACTTACACAGTCTGTCATTCAACAAAGACACATTCCTAGAAAACCAGGCACCCTCAGTGTGCCGTGGGCAACACGGAGCATGGCAGACGTGGTCCGTGCCCTCACGCATCTCCCGGCTCAGGGGAGACAGAACGAAAACCGAGAGGCAGAGGACGTGTGGCAGCTGCTCTGGAGCACGCAACTGTGATGCCGAGAGTGAAGGACACAGGGCGGGGCTCAGGGAAAGCCGCTCCAGACAGCTGGCATCTGGGCTGTGTGTCCATGAGGAGGAGCCAGCTCTAGGAAGAGAAGAAGAAACAGCCTTCCGGGCAAAGGGAACAGCACACACAAAGGTCCTGGGGTAGAAAAAGCATGGCTTGTTCTAAAAAAGTGTACGGACCCAGCGTGGCTGGAGGTTGGCAGCGGGGAGGGGCTAGGGAGGAGAGAGGCAGGCAGGAGCCTGGCCAGGCTGGGGTGGGGGGGCCCTGCAAGGAGCTTGGGTGTAAACCGAGCGCAGTGGGGAGCCTTACAAAGGAAAGCTATACCATCAGATGCTTTTAAAGAAGATTCCCTTTCCTGCTGTGCAGGGGGCCGAGCCGGAGCTGAGTGCTGAGCGGGGAGGACCAGCTTAGCGGCTGCTGCTGTGGGGGGAGGTCCAGGCATGAGATGATGGGGCTGAGCGTTTCCGGGAAGTGATGCTGAACGTGCAGCTGTGATTGGTGCTCTGAAGAGTGAGTCAGCAAGACGTAGCAGGGCTGGTGTCGGCAGTGAGAGAAGTGTGCACGCAGGGGTTTCGAATTGGTGTTGAGATGGAGGAGGGGGAACCGCAAGAGCACGAATCCAGGGTTACTAGCTCTGTCACCTTTCCTTACTTTTGGGTTTTCTTGATGCTTAAGCGTGAACATTAGGGGTCGGTGGAGGGCACTTGCTGCACCTACGAGGCACCCGATTCTGCCTTTTTGTGGTTAAGCCCACACAGAGGAGTAGCCCTACTTATGGGCTTCGATGACCACCTTCCCCGGGCATCACAGTGCCACCATTTGTCCGGCACCTGCCAGGGGCCTGAGGCTGCGTTGGGAATGGGTTTGCAAAGACACGTCCCCTAAGGGAGTGTATGGTCTGGTGCCGCACATTTTATTTTTTAAATATATTTTATTGATATTTTACAGAGAGGAAGGGAGAGAGACAGAGAGCTAGAAACATCGATGAGAGAGAAACATTGACCAGCTGCCTCTTGCACACCCCCTACTGGGGATGTGCCCGCAACCAATGTACATGCCCCTGACCGGAATCGAACCCGGGACCTTTCAGTCCACAGACCGACGCTCTACCACTGAGCCAAACCGGTTTCGGCTGGTGCCGCACATTTTAAGTTGTTTGGTGGCTGTACGTACTGGGGAGCAAGTAACCATTCCTGGGGGTGTGATGGAGGAGGTGACATGTGGTCTGGGTTCTGCTGGGCGAGTGGAATCTCTTCTGAAAGAGGAGGCTGAGGGGCCCTCCTGACAGTGGGACCACGAGGGCCAAGGGTCAGGGGCCTGGGAGCATGGAGTGGGCAGGGAGTGAGCGGCTCTAGGTGCTTAGAGCACAGGGTGTGTGGCCTGAATGTGGATACAGTGGTGATGATGACGATGATACTAGTAATGTCAGTTAAGACTGTGTCCTAGAGACCAGTTTAAGAAATTGACATGGATTAACCCAGTAAAGTCCCATAGCAACCCTATGAGTAGATGCTCTAATCATTCCCATTTTATAGATGATGAAACTGAGGTCCAGAGAGGTTAAGAGACAGCCACAGCCGAAACCGGTTTGGCTCAGTGGTAGAGCGTCGGTCTTCAGACTGAAAGGTCCTGGGTTTGATTCCGGTCAAGGGCATGTACATTGGTTGTGGGCACATCCCCAGTAGGGGGTGTGCAAGAGGCAGCTGGTCGATGTATCTCTCTCATCGACGTTTCTAGCTCTCTATCTCCCTTCCTCTCTGTAAAATATCAATAAAATATATTTTTAAAAAAAGAGAGAGAGAGACAGCCACAGGCTTCTCAATGACAGGGCTGGATCTTGACCCAGACAGCCAGCTCCAATGCCTGTGCCCTTAGCCAAGGTGGCTGTGGCTGAGTCTCAAAGAGACAGACCTGTCCACATAGGTCTGCAGGAACGGGTCACTGATGTGGGGAAGAAGCAGAAATTGGCATGCATTACGGATCTGTCATCTTCGGTGTACACATGTGTGTGCATGGGCATGTGTGTGCATGGGCATGTGTGGGCATGTGTATGTATGTGTACCCCCGAGACAATTATACTGGTTAGTACAGCAGATGGTGCTTCTGGAATCTGCCCAGGGCTTGGCTCTTTGCAAATGTTCTGTCTCGGGAGCATCTGGGGGAGCCACTCCGTCAGCGCTCAGGAGGAGGCCTTGCTGCCTTACTGGCAGGCGCAGCTCCACTGGACCAGCATGTGAGGGAGGGGCCTGACACCCAGCTTCCCAGAACACCTCTTAGTGAGAAAGACGCACAGGAGCTCACAGGCCTCCGGCTGGCCTTTCCTGGGGAACAGTCTCTAGCCTTGACCTTGAAGCCTGAGAGAGCTTGGCTGGACAGAGTGGATGGCCTACACAGTGAGTGAGGGATTCGAGATTAAAACCCAGTGGCCGCCCAACCGGTTTGGCTCAGTGGATAGAGCGTCGGCCTGCGGACTCAAGGGTCCCAGGTTCGATTCCGGCCAAGGGCATGTGCCTTGGTTGTGGACACGTCCCCAGTAGGGCGTGTGCAGGAGGCAGCTGAATCCATGTTTCTCTCTCATCGATGTTTCTAACTCTCTATCCCTCTCCTTTCCTCTCTGTAAAAAAAAAAAAAAAAAAAAAAAATCAATAAAATATATTTAAAAAAACAAAAACAAACCCCAGTGGCCCACATTTCCAGGGTGGCTCCCATGCCTCAGTCTCCTTAGGTCTCTCCGGAAACTCTCTGAGAAAGCCCCAGGCATCCCCAGATATTCTCTCAGCCGTGTGTGCCCCTCACCCTCTTATCAGCTGGGGGACAAGACTGAAAGTCCCTGGGTGGGATCCAAAGCTCAAGACCCCCACAGGTGCCAGGGCTGGTCCCGGTGGGGAGCCAGCTGGCTCAGTGCAGACCAGCCCTGCTCAGGGACACGAGTAGGGCACGTGCTTCTCCCACGGGCAAGGGGTTCTCGGAGAGGACCAGAGCAGGCTTGACTTGTTCTCATAGTGGTGCTCCACAGTGCGACCCCTCCCAGGTGCCCCCAGACCCTGCGAGCGGGCTGGGGCAGCTGCCGAGAGAGGGCGCCCAGAAAGGCACCCTTAGTTTGGTATCCGAAAGCTTTCCCCTCCGACTTCAGTTTGCAAAGGGGCGTGGACCTACAGAATCCTTAGGACTGACGAGGCCGAGGGAGGCCATCTAGCCCGTCCTCCTCGCTAAACATCTGGGGAGCTGAAGCACAGAGAAGCAAGTGAGCCGTTCAAAGTCACCCAGCAAGGAAAGCTCCAAAAAAGGCTCCTCTTTCTGCCGCACTGTGCCTGCCGCTGAGCAGCATCAAACGCACAGCATCAAATGCCAAGCCCTGCCCAGGTGACCCCCACAGCCTCCCCTCACCCCCATCCACCGGACCATCGATAACCACGCACGTCTAGATCCAATGTCACGAAGAACGAGCATCTTTACTAAGACAAGGAAGTGTGAGAACACGCTGAGCCCTGCCTTTAAAGACCGGCCTTCTTCCAAACACGCGCTGGGCGCTAAGATTCCGTTAGGGCTCTGGCTTTCTGTCTCTTTGGCCTCTGTTATCCGCCCTGGTCGCTTTCCTTCTTAACTTCGGTTTCGAGCTCCTTTCACATCAAAAGCCTTTCCGGTGACCCGGACGGCAGCTGCTTTTTCTGGCAAAGCCCTGACTGAATGCCTTCACTTCTCAGCTGCCATTAAGCAGAAGGTCTGCGTCTTTCTCTTCAGCCGCCAGTCCCCACGCACTGCTCCCCTCTCCCTCTGCACTCCCCTTGAGGGTGAAAGGCCTCCAGAATTCTATAGGAAGCCTCCGCCCCACTCTAGTCCCCTGCTCGGGTTTCCCCTGCAGACTCGGCCCCAGCCATCCTGGCTAAGGACACAGGCATTGGTTCTAGCCCTCAGGTGCAGGGAAGGACGCAGCAGGGGCTGCGTCCTCGCTGTCGGCTCCCTTTCACCTCCCTTCCCTCCTTCTCCCCAAAGGAAGACTTTCTCCTGGGACCCTTTTTCCTTCTTACGTGAAAAATGCTTCCTGTGCCTTTCCCCTGTGGACATGAGCTGCCACCCTATACGTCTGGGACTGTTGATCTTTTATGGTTTGGGTTACACCGGGGTGGAGCTGCCACCCAGAAAGCGACGGTGATCTGGTTGTGTGGCCCGAAGGTGACGGATCTGTGCTCTCCATGAGAGCCATGGATTCCCCATGGCTTCCTCCTGACCCGGACGTAAGCTGTGTTATTAAAATGACCAGCCCACTGCTTCCAACGAGCTCAGGTGATGCATCATCAACTTGTCTAGACCTACCGGGCGCTTCTGTGCCTGTCCCCATCCCTCCCCAGTGTCGGCCACGCCTTGATGGGACCCGAGGGGAGCAGAGCCCTTCTCCCGACCTGGTGGCCGCTGCTGAGCCGGGTGGGGTTGCCCACCTTGGAGACCCATATGGGGGCTCAGACCAAATCGGTACGAAGATCTCCCAGCCTTTGATCTCAACTTCCAAACTGCTCAGCACACTCCTGTGTCCTGGCGGGGAACAGATAAATGAAGGACAGGATGGGCAAATGGGCAGTCCCCCGTTCACCCACTTCTCTCCTAGCTGTCTTGCATCTTTACCCAAAACTGAAATGATGAGATACACACAAAGACACGCCTTCCTCCCCCACCCCCAGGGATGGCCTCTCCGCAGCTCTGTGTTTCTCTTCCTTCGAGGAGACCGCCCTTCTGCCCCAGGCCAGGCGTCTGCTGGGTGTGCACACGGGGACCCTCTGCAGCCGGCGCCCCCTCGCAGCCCTGCTTCCGCTGGCTTCTCGCTGAACACGGCGTTCAAACCTCACATGCTCGAGCGAAATTTTGCAAGGATTTTAAACAGAGACCTAAATAAAGCCCTCCAGGACGTCAATCAAGCCTGAATCTGCTTGTAATTCCGGGGCCTTTCATCGGAGGTTGCCCCTAACAACTGGTAAGAGAATAAAGAGAAGGAGAGGATTCCTTTTCTCTTAAACTGTGGTAAGAACACTTACCATGAGATCTGCCCTCTTCACAAGTGTTTAAGTGCAAAGGAAACCGTAGTATGTGCTTATACAAGGGAGAGAGAGTCCTCAGCGCTGCAGAAAGAAAACGATGCGAAGGACGAACTACATCGATTTCATGACAGTTAACGCAGAAGAAATAGCAATTGTTCACCTGGAAATGTTTGAGCGTAAAATGCCGGAACAAAGAGGGCCGTTGAGGCAGGCTTCCCGCGCCTGCACGGGCTGACCGCACAACCTCTGGGGGAGGCGCCGAGAGCTGCAAGGCCAGAGCCTGCCCAGTGACCGCAATGGGGCCATTTCTTTGTTTATCCAGTAACTATTTATTAGCACCTATCCTGTGCCCGGCACAATTCCAGAAGCCAGGGGTGGGTATCGCAGTAAACAGAGCAGATGGAAAACCCTGCCTGCTGTCCTCATCCATAGGCATATGATTTTTGTCCAGGGAGGGGGGGGTAGGGGGGAGTTAAGGGCAGAGGGTGAAGTGGGGACCAGGTAGAGGGGAGCTGGGCAGGGGGGGAGGAGAAAAATTGTAATAATCTGAACAATAAAGATTTATTTTAAAAAAGAAAAAAAAGAAAACCCTGCCCGCATTTCTGGCTGGGAGAGACCGGCTGTGAACAAACAAATATTTTATTTTATATACTATCCCCTGCTATCCCCAAGTCCAATGTTTCTATAAAATGTTCATAAGCCAAAATGGCATAATGTGGAGAAGCCATCACTTCTCATCGCTGTGGGAAAGTTCCGAGCATTCCCAGCGGCAGAGCACCCCACGGCAGGCCCACTCAGGCGGCACCTTCCTTCGCACCCATTGCCGCGTGCGCACTCAAAGCGGCCGCTCTGCCACCAGCAGAACCAATAGTAACTGTGGCAGCTTTCATCCTCTCCCTCTGCGAGCAAATAGTACGAAAGGCAGGCAAGTTCAACACACACACACACACACACACACACACACACACACACACGTGTCTATCTCACTCGCCACCACTGAAACCCTTAATTCCATCCGGTTCTGCACTAAGTATAACCCCCTTTCGAGCTCTGTTAGGCTTTTCTGATCCCCTAGGTCCCATCCTGCTAACGGATGCACAACACAAACTGAGCTACAGCCCAGGAGCTCACAGCACCGTGCAGAGCTGTGGGCTGGATGCTGAGAGGAGGGGAGGCTGAGTGTGTTCCCGGGAAGAAGCTGGGCAGGGCGGCTCTCGCTGCCTGGGTGCATGCTGCCTCCCCACGCTGGGCAAATTTGCTTTTCATCCTTTGTGTGTGTGTGTGTGTGTATGTGTGTGTGTGTGTGTGTAAAAATGAAAGTTGTCTTCCTGTTTCCTCCAGTTAGCAGAAACAGGTACTAATGTAGGTCTTTCCTAAAAGCAAAGGGGTGCGCAGCCAGCTTTGGGAAGTTGGGGGACACCTGTTGCCGAAGATGGCCAGCACTCAGGGGACAGTGAAGCTGGGAAGAGGGGTGGGAGGGCGCAGAGCTGTGCCTGGCTTTCAACAGGAAGGACAGGGACGGTTTCCCGGAGGTGATCTCTGAGCAAAGATGGGAAGATGGGAGGGAACCAGCCCCGCAGATTTCTGGAGGGGGGTGTGCCAGGAAGAGGGAACAGCCAAGGGCAAGGCCTGGGCTAGGAGTTTCTTGGTGTTTGAGGAGCAGCAGGGAGGCTGAGCTGAGTGTGCCTGGGCGCTTCTATAGCTCCGCCCCCCCCTCCCCCCCAGCCCGGGGGTTCTGGCCAGCAGAGCCACTCTCTTTCCTTCTCCTCCTCCTCCTCCTCCTCCTCCTCCTCCTCCTCCTCCTCCTCCTCCTCCTCCTTCTCCAATATTTAAACAGCTTTATTGAGAAACAATTTTCATACTGTAAATGAAAAATCACCCATGTAAAGTATACAATTCAGTGGCTTTTAGGATATTCCCACAGTTGTACCATCACCTCAGTCAATCTGAGAACACCTTCATTGCCCCACGAGGACACCTCATCCCACAGAACTGCTCTCCTATGAGCTCTGCCCCTGCCTTCCCACACAGGGAGCCGGTGGCTGTGGGAGCGCTGGGTCCTGGTCTGCTGCGCTGGAGGGTGGGGAGGGCTGCTGGGATAACCTCTCGAATCCCATCTTCTCTGGGCCTGGATAGGTGCGTGAGGGCAGGAGGACTCCCGAAGCCCCTTTCAGGCAAACAGTGGCCCTAAGAGAAAAGTGGGGAAATCTCCGTGGAATCCAGGCAGCAGCGGTCTTTAATTATTAGGTTGGACGTTCACGTCAGGGACAACCACGCACTCTGAGCCTCAAGGGAACTTCGAGCTCCAGGAAAAACTGCAATGAAACGGTCTTGGAAAGATCTCTCTTCCTTAAGATTTCCAAGGAAAGGAAGGCCGCACGGCTCACAAATAGATGGTCCACATATAAGACACTGGTTCAAATATTGTTATATCCAAATATAATAATACCAATTCAAATGATGTCTTCTCACGTCACCTGTCCCGGGGTACGGGGAGAGATGGGAGAGAAGCGAACCTGAGGACGGGGGATGAGGCCCGTAGGCTGTTCCACTTCAGGGTGACGGTGGGTGAGCCACCTTTCCTGAACCTCAACTTTTCACCCCATAAAACGTATGCCCAAGGACCCAGTTACTTCTGGGCCCAATCACTTCCGGACCCAATTGGAGGTGCTCGGTTGGAGTTGTGGGGGTGTGGCGTCCACATCCCTGAAGCCGGAGGTAAAGACTGGGTCTGACGCTGACCCGAGGAGAGCCGAGTCCTGTATTATTTCCAGGCCGCCTTGCACATCCAGACCCCACATGCCACCCCCCCCTTACCCCCGGCAGCTGCCAGACCCTGGAGTTCAGCTGTGAAATCTGCCCAGCGTGGGGCCCATCACCACTGCGGCCACTGCTGGGGCCCCAACAGGTCCTTCGCCGCTGAGGCCCCTGGGTAACTCTCCGGAGACTGTCGCCTGGAGGAGAAGGTGCTGCCGCCTGTCCTGCTGGGGGGACAGCTCCAGGTGTGGCCCCCCTGGCCTCACACCCGCTCTGCACTTGGCTGCTGCATCCGCTGCCCTCAGACAAGGCCCTTCACCTTTTGGAGCCTCAGGTCCTCTCGGCTGTAAGCACAGCTGGTTACTCCTGCCTCAGAAGGGTTTGGTGAAGCGTAAGGGCAATGCACTTGTCCTTGGCACAAAGAGACACCCGGTTGTGGTGGCTCGAATTTCACTCTCCACGGCTGAAGGCTCACGTTGCCCAGCATCCTCAGTGAGGACCTGGTTTGGTGAAGTCATTTTACCTGGAGGGCTTTTCTCATCCAGGGCCACCCAGCCCTCAGAATTCCAGACAGTGCCGATTTTTAACAATTTGTCCCGCATCCCACGGCATTTTTAAAAAGTCCAAAAGATTATTTCCAAAAATCAGGACTTTTTTAAAAAATGCTGCGGGGACGCAGGACAAATTGTTAAAAATCGGGACTGTCCCGCCAAAACCGGGACATCTGGTCACCTTAGGCAAGGACTACTCCCAAATCAGCCCCCACACGGGTCCGTGCCGACCTCACCCGCTTAGCAGTCCTGCCTCCTTCCCCCAGGCTGCTCCCCTGAGCTGCCACGTTGCTGCACAGTGGTGCCGCCCTGTCCAGAGCATAGCTGGCCGCGCTGGGCTGTGAGTAGAGGCAGCGAGGCCACACCACCCACCGTGAGGATGATGGTTCTGGTTAACCCAGGGCTGTCACCCTCAGGGACTCAGGGGCTCCAGGTAAAGCAACCCAAAACCAGTGCGGCTGGGAGAATTTCAGGGGTTTTGACGGCCGTATCCTCTCTCACACCATGGGCGACAGGACAAGCCTGACTCCAGCCCTTTAAAAAGATGTTCTCAGCTTCTAAATGACTGCAACTTTCTGAGTCGCATCCCACACAAAGCCTGCAGCCCGCCCCCCACCCCCATCAGGTCAGGGGACAGGAAGAGGGGGCTGCAGTGGCCTTTTCTCTTTGCCTTGAGAGGCCTGGTCTCAGTCCACTCCATTGGCAGAATCTTAGACTCCCAGCAGGTGCCTCCTCTTCCTACTTACATACTTACTAGCAGCTCACAGGGGCCTGCAGGTGGGGTGGAGCTGGGAGCTCTCCTGGCCTCCACCATAGGCCTACTCCCTTCAGAGGAATACAAGATTTCATGAGAGAATCATTTAGGCTAGGCCAGTGGTGGGCAAACTCATTAGTCAACAGAGCCAAATATCAACAGTACAACGACTGAAATTTCTTTTGAGAGCCAATTTTTAAACTTAAACTTCTTCAAAATAGACTCGCCTAGGCCGTGGTATTTTGTAGAAGAGCCACACTCAAGGGGCCAAAGAGCCACATGTGGCTCTGGAGCCGCAGTTTGTAGACCATGGGGCACGGCTTTTGTTGAAACAAAATGTTCTGTATAAGTCCGACGTCCAGTGATAAAGCATTACACAAATGTGCCCTCTGAGGGCACAGCGATGGACAGGGCAGGCGGGGCCTCTGGCCTCCGGGGCCAACATTTTAGTAAACAATAAGTAATACCAATTCAAATATAATTGAGTTATATATATTATGTATATAGAGAGAGTGTGAGTATATATATACATATTATATGTATGTATATACATTCAGGGTGTCCCCCAAAAGATGTATGCACATTTTAACAGCTGATAGCTCCATTTTGAAAATAAAACGTGTTTTAATAAACACTGCATTTATAATTACTCAAAGTGTGTGTATACATTTTTGGGGATACCCTATATATGTAAGTGCATATATAATATAGTATCATATAGTGGCCCGGAGGAGGGACAGAGAATACCAATATAACATTAGCCACATCTCTGGAACTCGAGAATACTGTGTATAAATATTATAGTCATGTGCCATATTATGATGTTTTGGTCAACAGCCCACATATAAGACGGTGGTCCAATAACATTATAATGGGCCTGAAAATGGCTACGTGACATCCTAGCTGTCATAACATCGCAGCATAACTCCTGTGTTTGTGGCCAACCTGGTGTAAGCAAACCCATTGTGCTTCCAGTCATAGAAAAGTAGCGCATACGGTTGTGTACAGGACATATGTTGGTAATGATAATAAATGGTTGTTACTGGCTTATATGTTTACTGCACCTTACTTTTTATTATTATTTGAGAGTGTTCTCTTTCTACTTATAAAAAAGATTTGCTGTAAAACCATATGGCATGTTACTCCAGCAGCAGCCTCATACGTCCTGTGTCTCCCGCGTCTCTTGATTGCATCATTTTCTCTTATGCTTGATTTCTCATGTCTTGTTGTTTTGCACAGTAACATACTGTACACGCTTGTAGCCTAGGAGCAACAGGCTCTACCGTAAGCCTCAGCGTGTAATGGGCTAGACCAGTGGTTGGCCAACTCATTAGTCAGCAGAGCCAAATATCAACAGTACAACGATTGAAATTTCTTTTGAGAGCCAATTTTTTTAAACTTAAACTTCTTCTAATGCCACTTCTTCAAAATAAACTTGCCCAGGCCGTGATATTTTGTGGAAGAGCCACACTCAAGGGGCCAAAGAGCCACATGTGGCTCGCAGGCCGTGGTTTGCCGACCACTGATCTAGAACATGTAGGTTCATGTAAGTGCACTCTGTGATGTTCATACAATGACAAGATCCTCTTTCTCAGAATGCACCCCTATTGTTAAGCAGTATATATATATATATATATATATATATATATATATCGCCAATATGAGTATGTACACTATACATATTCTTTATCTGTATATATATTTGTCTATTTTATATGTAGTATAGTATGTGTGTGTTTCAAAGATGTGCCTTTATGCTTTACACTCATAGTTCATCAAATCCTCCAAATCCACGTTTATCCACGGGGCTTCACAAACAACAAGCTAAGGCAGGTCTGTTTGTACATGCCCATGTCCTTTCCAGGGCATCTCACAGCCTCTGTCAAAAATGCAGTCAATCTGGGAACATCGGGGCTTTGAACTCACTCAGCCATTTGCTGTAACATGAGAATGGGTTTATGGGAACATTCCAGGGATGGAAAGCAGCCTTGTTGGTGTGTTCGAGGCCAGCCAGGATCAAGCATCTATGAGGCCCATGCCATGCCAGCTGAGTGGCTGACATTTGTTCTAGGATCTCTGAAGTGTGCCTTTACCCAGCCCGCTGTGAAGATGGCATTTTGATAGCTCTGACAGCATCTTAGAGAGAAGAGAGAAGTGACGCAGGGGCTGAATTTAGCTTTCTTCCTGCCGGGGCGTTAAGTACTGGTGTTTGACCTTGAGGCTGCATACCTTCCTATTGTCCACCACATGGGAAGCACCAGGGTCCATCAGGAGGCAGAGGGAGGGAGGAAGAAATGTGAGCACGAGTCTTTATTGTGGTTTCCTCGGGAAGGAATGGGCAGGGCAGTGGAAGCAGGTGTAGGATGGGCTAGTCCAAAGAGGCTCTGCGGCCCAAGGGCCCTGGGCTGTCTGGTACCTGGCCCTTGGGGACTAGAGCAGGAGGCTGGTGGCCTGGGAGGGTCAGAACCCAATAAAGGAAGTTGTTGGGGTGCAGGCTCTGGGTGGATTTGTTTGCAGGGCAAAGGCACCAGTGGCTGGCTATTTCTAGCAATTTGTAAACCCTAGGAGGGGTAGCCAGTCCCTCCAGAGTCATGTGGGGATCACATCCTATGCAATTACAAAATTGTGACGAAATGGGTATGTCAGTACTTAGAAAAGACTATGCTCAAAACCTCCCCCTAAAAACTTAGAACTTTTTCATCTCATGGCACACAAACTAATTACTAACATTTTGCAGCACACCAAACATACCTTTTTTGCTGATCTGACAAAACAAATAGGTGTAATTTTGATTCATTCACATTGGATGGCTATTGTTGTGTTGGCTGTTGTCATTTTTTTTTACTTGCTCATCTAAGGGAAAGGAAGTCAGCGCCCCTGATTAAATAGTCAGGTACTGTGTGTTTAAAAAATTCTTGTGGTGCATCCAGGAGCCACAGCACACTGGTTGAAAATCCCTGCCTTCGAACTTGGTTACTATGAGCATATTTTCAGTGAGTTTTACAGAGATCGTCTTCTCTGTTGCTGTTACTTAGACTTACAGACTAAGATTCTAACAGACAGCATTGGTTTGCCCAGAAGTACAGTGTTGGCACGAAGGAGAACCTTATGGGGCTCTTCTAGTCTGCAACGATGCCCACCCAGCTTCTCAGAAAGGAGAGTTGGTCTGTGCTGGTAAATGTTCAACAACTGGCTCTTAGCACAATTGGGGAATCCTGCTTTTGTAGCACTTGCCAATTTGTTTGGTATAAATACGGACACCACGCTTATTTTAAGGCTCCACCATGACATCAAACAGCCCACGAAATTACTGCACATTTAACAAGTGGACCTCAAAAGCCAGGGAGAGCCAGCCTCCGAACACTGATCCTGTCTGGGGAGTGAGGTAATCCCAGGTTGCAGTATCGGCGTTCTTGCCAACTGCCTATGTAACCTTGGCCAAGTTACTTGAGTCTTTGATCCTGGCTCATAGATGGTATCCATGAGGCTTGTTTCTTTTCCCCTGGTTGCCTGCTTAGTAAAGTACCTTTATGCCAGCGCCCCTTGCTGTGTGCCTGGGTGGAGGTGAGGACAGGAGACAGACGGTGTTATTTAAAGAGCCACGCACACAGCTGTGTTATCTTTTTTTCTGGGAGCATTTCCAAGAAGAGACTGGGCTTTTTAAAAAAATGTAGCAAGATAGGGGGAAGTTGACAGGTGGAAAGGGAAGAACTGCCCACATGAAAGGAACTCAGTGTGGGGAAATACACAATGGGAATTTGAAAAGCAGATGGTAGAGTTTCCCCCAACTGTTAGCTTCAATTATAGGGAGGAAAGAGGCTAGGGTTGAAACAGGGACATGTTGACCTTGACCTGCATGTAGACAAATAGCCATGTTTCTTGGTTTGGGGAATTTCTAGGGGACCAAGCAAGTGGGGTCCAACACCCTACAAATTAGGTGAGCATGCAATGTCAGAACATAGCTGTGGCCACATCCGAGTTCAGTTCCCTCATCTGTGAAATGGGGATAATAGCCCAGCAGGGGAAGGATGCCATACGGGGGGGATAGCTAATGGTCAAGTGTGAAGAGGGACAGAGCAGGGCCCAAATGCCAAATGTCACCCAGAGTCTGGAGTACACTGAACCAATCCTCTTACTGCTGCACTTGGGAATTTGTTGACTACCTCAGTGAGAACTCTCCATTGGGTTGGAAGGTCAGAACTGAAGGGGAGGTAGGAGAGTGAAGGGAGCAAGGAGATCACCTTTGAGAAGGTTGGAGGAGAAGAGACAAAGAGAGGTGAGGTTGCATTGGGAGAGGGAGCTATTCTTTGTAAGATGGGAGGAACTTGACTGTGTGGTGGGAAGAAGTCAGGGAGAGGGAGCTGTGGGTCCCTGCACAGCTGGCTCTCCCCACCCCTGCCCTTCCTGTGCTTAGCATCTATCCAATCCCTCTTCCTTAAGTGTTTTCCCAACATGTGAGTTAGCGGTGGGACTGAGCACTTTGTGGCGGAGGGTAAAAGAGGGCAGATGATGACAGATCTAGGTGGGCACATCCCATTCTACAAAACAGAGTCCTGCCATGGACCCCGTCCACTTTTACTCAGAAGCAGTCTCATAGTCATCTATGATACTCCCGTGGCTTCTCAGAGCACTCCTCACATCACATGCTGCGGTATCCCTCTGAGATGCACTAGCATTCTGGTTTCTTTTCCCAGTTCCCTTTCTGGTGGTGTTTCAGGGCTCCCATATGCTGGCCCCTCAGTGCAGCCCTGACACATTCTGAGCCATGGCCCTGCATACTACTTCCCAAACCTCAGCTCCCTTTGTCATCCTCAAGGCTAGGCCCTCCCGCTGTCCCTGATCCCTCCCACTGCATCATAGCCTCCGGGTCTTCCACATTATCTGTCCCTATCCTCTGATTTTAGAGTCCCATCCTTTCTCAGATAATCTGTCTCTGTGCTCCTCACGTGATGGGACAGCCATACTCATACTTTTTTTTGCTTTATTTCCCAATTGGCAACAGTTCACCTGACAGCGACCCTTGGATATTGCAATGTCACCATCAAATTGGGCCTTCCATAATGGCTACCCCTCTTCGGTAAGGGATATGCAGCTGCAGGGTGTGGCCCCTTCTGCTCTGTTCTGTTGGCTATAGGTGTGGCCATTCCATTCCTGGAAACCTTAGATCCTAGGTTCGGTGAGCAGAGTCGGAAGGTCCCTCTCCCAAGCCTTTCTCAGGGGAGTGGACCCCACGAGGCTCCAGTGTAGTGACTCCTAGCTGGCTAGGCTGGCCTCGGCCAGCTTAGTGGGCCAGCTGCAAGCCCCACCTCCTGGCCTGCACCAGGAAAAGCGAGCCAGCCGTGAAGGTCACTGGCCAGAACTTGTCACAGCCAAACGTGAAGTGTTTAACAATTTCCAGCCTGATCTTCGGAATGCAGAAAGGGATCAAGCTGTAGCTGGAAGCAAATCATAAATGCTCCCAGGCCCATCCAAGAATTTCACTGGGGCCACAGGGCCACCGGGCCGCTCCCACAGCAGGTTCCCGTGAACTTGGGTCTTGGCCAGGATAATACATTGACTTCTGGGTTGACCTCAGGCAAGACAGAAAGCTTTCAAATGAGCCACTGCAGGGAGGGAAAACCCCGCACTTCCTCCCTCTGTAGTGGAATACACTGCAGCCCTTGGAAGATTAATCACTTAACAGAGGGAAAGTGATCTCAGTTAATTCTGTTGGCATCACCTCTTTCTTTGTGGCTTGAATGCTACTCCCCTGAAGAAAGTAGAATATAATTCAAATTTGGTTTTTAGTTCCATAATCAAGGGCTTCTACCAGATAGCCATGGGTACTGTACTTCTTGTCCACTCTTGGCAAAGATTCAAACCCTCTGCACCCAGTGTGCCCAGACTTTCTTTCCTCTCCCTTCACCCAGCCCCTTCCAAGGCAATGTCTGCAGTGGTGACTTTCAAGGCCACTGGAGTCAGACTCTGAATTTGAATCCTGATTCAACTTCTTGACAGATATATAATTTTTGAAAATCATCTTGTTTCTTCATCTAAAAAAAAATATGACTAGAGCACTGGAGTAGTTTGCCAGGGCTGCTGTTACAAAATACCACAGGCTGGGTGGCTACAACACCAGTTATCTATTTCTCACTGTTCTAAAGGCTGGAAGTCCAAGATCAAGGTGTTGGCAGGGTTGGTTTCTCCTGAGGCCTCTCTCCTTGGCTCGTAGATGGCTGCCTTCCCATTCAGCTTTGGTAGAATTTCCCTCGGATTACTAAGGGTTGGTAGTACCCCTGAGATATATCATTATTCACATTAAAAAATGAGTTCACAAAGAGAGAGGTGACATCACATAGGCATTTAAAAGGGGCTCTCCGAGGATGCTCCAGTGTTGGTAATAAGCCTAGTATAGACTGTCAAGATGATTGCACATCCCTGCCCTCCAGAAACCTACAGCCCAAGCCATGTGACTCCTAAGGGGACCTATTTCCCTCTCTGCCCCAACCCAATAGACAACATGAACAGAGGAGGCTGAAAGGTTAGCATAACCACTGTGACATGGTCGCAGAGCATGCATGCCCTCACCAGATGCTGTGGAAATGCCCTGTGTATACAAAGGGCAAAGCAGGACACATAAGTACCCTGTTCAGAACTTTCCAGAAAACTGAGGCGTTTCCAAGATTGGCTTCTTTGGAGAACTTAACCATCCAGGATTTTTGTGTGGTTATAGTAACATACTGGTTTTTGTTTTCACCCTATCCTGTTCTGCAAGCCTCAAACCAGAGCATCTCCTTGAAATGATAGAAGGGGATGGCTGTGTGAGATGGGTCCGTGTAGGGAGGGTGTAAAATGACAGAGGACTTGGATTCTTCATTGAGGTTTGGAGATGAATGGAGACATGGTCAGGGACCTGGGAAAGAGGAACAGGAGCCTGGTGCTCTGGGGCAGTTTACTTAATCTCTTGATGAATGGGACCCTAGCTCTGACCTTTGACCTTACGAGAGAAAATAACCAGGGGCCATTGATTTCAGCTTGGAATAATGTTGTGGGGAGTTGGGCTCTGGTGTGAAGACGGGGAATGTGGTAAGGAGATGTTGTCTGCGGAACACTCTTCAGGACCTCAGTTGAGTTTGGCAGCCTTTAGTTTTGAAATGTTGGGAGAAAGGAAAAGCAGGAGAGATGCTAGATGGCTGAGTGAAGATAACACATATGGGAGTCAGGGGGTGATAGGGTATCTTGCTTGAGAGGAGATTGTACGATTATATCTGACCAACGATTGCTTGTTCCTGGGTGGGTCTGGAGAAACTCTATTAGCTATTTATTGTGTGTAGTTTGAGTTAGTTACTCATATCAAATAAGCAGTATTATAAATTGCTCTTGGTGATTCCAATATCACTTGAGATCAGACACATTCACTTGCCTGTTGAGGAGAAATGCAGGGAATGACATGCAGAGCCTTGGAAACCACGCTGGTGGAGGAAAGGCATCCTCATACCAAGAGTTATCCCTCTGCTGGGTCAGGATGGGGCCCCTTAAGATCTCAGAGAACGTGAAGCAGTGGTTTGTTGGAGAAAGCAGCAAGGATCGTGGGGAGGCCAAGAGAGAAGAATGAGTGAGAAAGGCAGCCAGCGAAACAGACAGACTACCCCAGAGTCCTTGATCAGGATGTCCGTAGGGAGCGGATGAGGGAGGGAGAAGTAAATGGAAGAAGGGTCAGTGAAGGGCTCCCTGAGGCCTGAGTGAACCGATGAAAAGGCAAAAGAGGGACTCCGGTGCCATCCCGCAGGAGAAGGGTGTGGATCTAAGGGCAGAGAGTAAGCTGTCAGCCTTTACAACGGGTGCTCCCCTCTGTGAGTTTCTCTCACAGGCTCCTGGTGACAACGACATCATCCCCTGCCACACATCTGTGTGCAACAGTGATCCCCGTGAACTCAGAATTCCTTAAAATAGAACACATGTGGTCCCATCACGGCAGATGCGATGAGGCATCACAGTGGCCCCAAGTTCTCAACCCCCTTGGCCAGGCACGTCAGCCTCAGCTTCCCTCTTGAGCAGCAAATCTCCCGGAGTTCTGGGCTGGGTTGTGGAAACTGAAACTAGATTTTCAAAAGCTGTCAGCTTAGGGAGCAGCTGTGACCTCCGAGTTCGGTTCCTGATTTTGTGTTTCTTTCTCCCTCCTCCTTTAGATCTCGGTGTGTGTGGGCGTCTCCTCAGCTGGCAGCCCTGCTGTGCCCTGCAGTTGACATCCAAGGTTTTGACTGTGTGGGTTTGTGTCTTTCCGGCAGGTGTCTCCTCTGTGACTTCCCTGATGTCCCTGGCTTGGGTGCTAGCCTCCTATCACAAGCTGCTGCGGGACTCCAGGGACGACAAGAAGAGCATGAGCTACAGAGGGGCCCTCATCCACCTCTTCTGGCGCCTCTTCACCATCTCATCCAGAGTTATTTCTTTTGCCCTCTTTGCTTCCATCTTCCAGCTCTACTTCGGGATCTTCGTGGTGGTTCACTGGTGCGCCATGGCCTTCTGGATCATCCATGGCGGAACAGACTTCTGCATGTCCAAGTGGGAGGAGATCCTCTTCAACATGGTGGTAGGGATTGTGTACATTTTCTGCTGGTTTAACGTCAAGGAAGGGCGGACTCGATATCGAATGTTTGCATATTACACGATAGTGTTGACTGAGAATGCTGCCTTGACGTTCCTTTGGTATTTTTACAGAAACCCGGAGACCACTGACTCCTATGCGGTGCCAGCACTGTGTTGTGTCTTTATTAGCTTTGTGGCTGGGATCGCACTGATGCTCTTATATTACGGTGTGCTGCATCCCATGGGGCCACGAGCTAAGATCTTTGCCAGCTCCTGTTGTGCCGAGCTGCTCTGGGGCATCCCTTTGCCCCCCGATGTTGAGCCCATGGCGCCTCAGACCCCTGGGTACCGGGGGACCCAGGTCACGCCTACCAGAGCCGTAACGGAACAACAGGAGGATCTCACGGCTGACACTTGCTTGCCCGTTTTCCAAGTGAGACCCATGGGGCCCTCCACCCCGTCGGGGCGTCCTTACCACCCAGAAGGGCCCCTCATTAAGATTGACATGCCAAGGAAGAGATACCCAGCTTGGGATGCCCACTTTGTAGACAGGAGATTGAGAAGGACTATTAACATTCTGCAGTATGTCACCCCCACCGCGGTAGGCATTCGGTATCGAGATGGACCGCTCCTTTATGAGTTGCTACAGTATGAGTCTTCACTCTAAGAGCGTCTTGACCCAAGTTGAGAAGGGGACCTTAAGCTGGTTTGCGGTTAACACCGCTCGCAAGAAATATAACCCTCCCTTCTCCCAATTCACAAAATCACAACCACCACCACCACCATCACCACCTCCACCACCACTGCTACAAAAAAAGAAAATAATACGTCACAACCCCTTCAGATAAGCTTTCTTTCCAGTCGCTGTATGTATACAAAGATATTCTCTATGTTTTGTAAGTAAAAACAAAAAGAAGACCTTTCTTTTGTTTTTTACACATAAGAAACAGTATTGAAAATCCCACACTATTGTTCACAGGGTGGAGAAGGAGGAGCTGTCTCCACTCCAAAAGAAAAAAAAAAGTGTTTTATACCTTACACCAAGTGTAGATCATTTATGGGATTGGTGCTGATTGAAAGAACAAAACAAAACAAAACAAAACGAAACAAAACAAATACAAACAAACAAACCTTCAACTGCCTTATGCCCTTAGGTGCTGAGTTTCATTAAGTACTGTCACGTTTTTTCTCATGAAAAAACTCTCTGGTGGTTTTGGCACCAAGAGAGGGGAAATTAAACAATTGAAACAAAACTAGAAACAAAACGAAAACCAACCAACAAATAAAACACAAAGCAATCATTCTTCCTATTTGACTATTTGTATTGAAGAAAACAAATTCACCAAAAGCAAAGGCATAGAAACCCCAATCTTTGTTCCGTTTCACTCCTTGCTCTCCCATCCCTGTCCCCAACTTACAGCGCCTTCTAGGAGCCAAATGGCCATTTGGAACTCAAATGGCTGGGAAAGCTCCTTGAAGGCTGACCTTGTGCCATTTAGCATTCACCTAGTTCGGATCACATTTGTTTCCTGGTGAAAAGCAAAACAGAATAAAACAAACAAACAAATAAACAACCATCCGCCCCCGTGATTCAATAAGAACAGGAAATTCTAAAGCAAATTAAAGATTTCCATCTATTTAATCAAAGAAAATCAGTAATAATAAAACTCAGCATAGTAGCGAAAAGAATAACATCAATTTAAAGGCACAACACTTAATCAGTGACTGGCAAAAACGATTCTGGTCTGCCCTTTTAAGGCCGTGAAAGGTGTACATTTATCACACGTGATATTGTGTAAGGCCTCTTCTGTTTCCATTTGGTGGGAAGCCTTAAAATTGATCTGGAAAGAATTCTTCATTTTTCATTTGTGCTTTTTAAAAATATTAACACAGAGGAAAATTAGATTATATATATATATATATATATATATATATATATATAGTCAAATTGAATAACTGACCCATTTCAAAGACTGTTTGGTGCTTCTGTCTTTCACCATTGTGGTTGGCTGAAACTCATTCAGCTCACTTGGTGCATCTGGGGTGAATGGGAAATCGTGTGTGTGTGTGTGTGTGTGTGTGTGTGTGTGTGCCCATAGCACACGTATATTTGTGTGTATGTGTCTGCTGCAAGGTCTTGCCAGAAATGTGGGAAACTGCTCTAAGGCAGACTCTGGGTATGCTAAGGTGGAGTGTAAGAGGGCTGGGGAGGGGGGAGCAGGAAGGAGGGGGTGGTGCTGGAATACAAGCCCCTGTCTGGATGGCGAGACTCACACCAGCAGCATATTCTGGGTCTTAGAGGCCATGTCATTTGGGTGAAGATTTGATTATTTTTCTCATTGTACCAAATTGAATTTTGAGATGTTGCAATATGTTCAACCATTTCTTAAATGTTATTTTTTGAAGTATTGGTCCTGTAAGGAATATTCTGTTCTAGGACATCGTTTCAATCCCATTGTATCTCTACTTGGGCACCAAAAGAAAAGAAAAAAAAAAAAAGGAAAAGAAAAAAATCACAAAAACAAAAAAAAATCTCTATAAAAAAGATATATATATAAATAAATAAATATATATATATACACACACACTATTTTTTAGCAAATACTCTTAGTCTTTGTTGTGTGTAGCTGCGATTTTTTTAATTTAATTTCCAGATATAACTGTTTAGGGTGCAGGACCTCACATTGAACTATTCTTAAGAGAAGTTCAAACTCTGAGGAATTGTTTGTTTGTTTTTATGTTGGTGGGTTTTTTAAAAAAAGAAATTATTATTCAAAGAGGTTTCTCCTTATCTTCTTCACTGTTTATCTGAAGATTTTTTAAAAATGAGTTTTAAATTTTAGTTAGTTGTGAATCTGGATGTTCTTTTCTTTGTCCAGATCCCTTTGATTTCCTTTATTGGTACTAAACTTTGCAGTGCTGTCCTGTCCCCCTCCCTGGCTCGGCTGCCCCTGGGGTGCTCCCCCTGTGGGAAGGAGGGGCGGGAGGAGAGGTGCAGAGAGCCTGTGGGCCCAGGGCCCACCCACTAGGAAGCACGCTGTACAGAGCACACCAGGCCTTGTTGTAGACCAGCCACGTGGGTCTGCCTGCACCCACCCAAGGCACATGCCCTGGGCCACCCAGCAGTTAATTGGGAGTTCCAATCTGGCTGGAGGTGCTTTTCCTTTGCATTCTGCTTCCCTGCTGAGGGCTTAGCTTGCCACTTACTCTGCTGAGGCTGGAGGATGGGAGGCCATGTGAGAGGAGCCATCCGGGCTCGCTGGGTCCCAGCTCTTGTCTGCCTCAGCTCCGGGGGTCCTGTGCCTGGAGCCTTGGGGACGTCTGTCTCTAGAGCAATCCTTGGCGCTGTCCCCCCCGTGCATCCCTTTGGGACTTGTGCCACTTTGGTTTGTTTGTCTTTTCTTGGATTTATTTCCTTTCTCTTTCTCTTTCATTTTCAACACATTGCAGCTCTATTTTTCTACTGCACATCCAGCGTGTGTGTGTGTGTGTGTGTGTGTGTGTGTGTGTGTGTTTATGTTTACATGGAAATGAGAAAATGGCTCACATTCGTTGACCTGGAGCACCAAAAGTTGGGGTGATAACTTCCAACTCAGGGAGGACCCTCTGGGGCTGTAGCCACTGGGAACAAATGAGAAGATGATAGGACCTTTCCCAAATCCTTTCTTTCAACCTTTGTTGGACCGGCCTCTACAAGACTCAGGCAGGAAGACACACTTGTCCCGTGAAATGTCATTCCCCACCCCCTTCGTCATGCCAGCTCCTTTCCTAATGATGCAAATGAAAATATGCCTCTAAGAGCGTCATCTGGGTTGCAAAGAGCCAGAAGGAGGCAGAAAAGTCAGGAAAGAAGTAGAAAAGGCAGGAGGGAGAGAGGGAGGGAAACATGCAGAGAATGGCCAGGTAGAGTTTGCATCTGTCTTCTCAGTATTGTCCGCCCCTACCAATCCCCACGTCTTCAGCCACCAGGAAACCCTCTCCATCGGTCCCAGCATCACCTCCCCGATGCGTGTGCTTCCCCTAGTGGAGGGGGGGGGGGGCTGGCCCCTGGGTGGCAGTGCGGGGATCCACGCTCTCAGTGCTCTGAGTTCACCTGGGAAGACTTCGGTCCTGAGAAACCCAGCTCCTCCAGGCCACTCTGCAGCAGGTGGCTCTTTGTCCCCAGAGAAAAGCGGTGGCCTCCCCGACACTGGGAATCTGCCTTTAGTCTGCCACCTGCCTGAGCCCTGATAAACCCCTTATGGGTGATGAGGTGCTGCTCATACAGCCCCAGCTACTACCTAGGGGGACGCCTATGATATTCTTTTTTTATTTTTTTAAATCTTTAGACCTACTTTTTGCCCAGGAACTTCTGCTAAAAATAAATGAGCTCTCAATACTTGGTTCTGGTAGCAGATAAGCACACTGTACTGGGAGCTACCGAATAAACTAGGAAGCTATGCCTCTTACTGCCACCCCACCCCCTGCCCCAGCAAAGATGCCCCCAACCACACAGAAGATTTGAGTCTTGACAGTCTCAGAAATACAGTAGCATCGCTAACACCTGGCTGGTTCTGTGGCATCCTTTCTGCAAGCTCTGTTTCTCCCTTGCTCAGTAAATCAGTCTCTTCTTGGGGCCTCATGTCTCTGAAGGCCATGGTGAGGGAAGCTAAGAGGGTTCAAATTCATCACATCAGCCCCCACTGAGCCTATTCCTTCCAAGAGTTTCTTGAATCTGAAATATACTCCTCTGCTGTCTCCAGAAGGTTCACCTTGCTCTCCACAGAAGCATCAGGGCTGCTGTGGGAACAGGCCCATCTCTCTTGATGGCACACACTGCCGAAATGCCCCTTTTCAGCCACGGAAGATAACAATTCCTTGTGGCCCCAGGGGCTCCTCCACACCTGCCAGCTCCCCCACGCTCAATGTCTCAGAGTACAAAGTCACCCAATACCCTCTGGCCCCATGGCCGAGCCTGTCCTTCTAAGTAGCCATGGCCCCTTTGAGTCTCCGGGTGGTTTCAAAGAGTGTAAATACCTGTCTGGATTGTGATCATGGAGGTGAGTCTATTGGCCATATGGCATCTCATGTCACAGGCATCAGACCTTGCCCCAACAGGGGCCTTATTCTCGGGGAGAAAAAAATGTGTAGTGTTTTTTTTTTTTTTTAAAGCACCAAAATGACATCATTTTCTCCCTTCTCCCTCTACTTTTACTCTCTCCCACATGGTCAGAGGGGCAGGAGGAGATGTTTCTGATGCTGATCTTGTTGGAGAACCTCTAAGCTGGCATGACTTCACTCCTACGTATCCATGGAAACCCCCTGCGGCATTTAATTGCCTGATAGAGGGAGCACACTCCCCCTTTTTCTCCTCTGCTCCCTGCTCCTGGCGTGGGGGTTCTAAAACAAGCCCCAAGCCCTGGTGCTCCAGCCATAGCAAACTTTTCCTCTTTCCATTACCCAGAACAGATGTAAGAGGAGGACAGCAGGGCCAGGCACAGGGCCTTTGGGCTGGAGGAAGAGCATCAGGCCCTAAAAGAGCACAGGGTGGGACCGTTCATGCCCTCCTGCTCCTGGCTCTCTCTAATGGGATAGATAGACACACACTGTGGCTTTTTTTTCCCCCGCAAAGAAAGTGGCTCCTTACTCAAAGTGAGCCCTCTGAGGCTTCTTAGGTGTGTGATGGTAGCAGCCTTGGGCAGTAGGTAGCTGTCACGAGGGGAGCATGCCTTATAGACACCTGTTTGATTTTCTTATCAAGGAGCTAAAATTCGTTAATTATTTGCCAAACTGAAAAATATATATATACATATGAAAACAACACTACCAGATTTGGTTGGGGGAGAGGATTTAAATATGGAGACTGTGAAGAGTTCACTGCCATTCATTTCACCTGGATGCAAGTGAGATTCCCGGGGTAGCCTAGAAAGCTGCCGGAAAGATCTTGATGAGTAGGAGGGAGACCGGGAAGAGATCCTGCCGGAGAGGCCTGATCAGCTTTCCCTTCGTTCTCAAACATTTCCTGATGGCCACAGTCTCTCAGGCAGCCCTCTGCGAGAAGCACGCTTCGCTACCCTGTAGGCAGTGAATTTAAACCAGCATCAGCGCCTCGTCTTAAGGTCCGGGTGTGAATGAAAGGGGAAAAAAGGGGAAATCTTTCAGGGTTAACCATCTGAGTCATTATCTCCTCATCTAAAATGGACCCCTCAGAGCAGACCCCTCAGAGCAGCAGCGCTCGCTCCCATGCACAGCACAACGTGGACATGGCCGTGGTTAACCTATCACAGGCTGCAAGAGCCCTAAGCTTGTAAGAGGACTGTCCCCAGAGCATCCGAAATCAATGTGTGCCTGTCCCAGTTTCAAAACTTGTGAAACGGCAACTCCACCCTCTCAGAGATTAATTTTTTTTTTCTCTGAAGCCCCTCACTGGGGAAAGAGATGATGCGTACTCTAAATTCCTGCACGGGCAACCTAAGCCTCATTCTCTCCCATCCTTAGCTATCTGAAAGGTTTTCTTTCTTGCTTAAAACACTGCATCTGTGCTATTGGCCAAATATCAAAAGACAAGGGCACTGCCTTGATCTGTCTGCAGCTTTATTCCCCTGCCTGCCCGGTTCTGTCTGTCTTACTTGACTCTCCCGGGCACCATCTGCTTCTTCCCTCCTCCTGGGAAGGAGCTGTGCCTTCTTGCTCCCTGTACCTTTCCTTGCGCTGGCTGGCAGGAAGTGGCTGAGATGTGCTGGAGCCAAAGGCTGGGAATGCTATTAATGGCAGCTCCTGAGGGCAGCAGACGGACAACCATAGGTGTTCCCCCTACACACGGCCAACACCTTGTGTCAAGGGCTAAGAATAGACCAAATCGGAAATGAGCAGGCAGGACCTCAGGGGGCACCTGCCCTGGCCTGTCCCATCCCCATGCAGGACAATATGCAAGCCTCCATAGGAGATGCCTGCCCTTGCCAATCCCTAGTTCAAATCATGACACCCCACACCAGAAACTGAAGTCAATCAGCTCATCCAGGTTCATCCCGGAAGGACTGCTCCTAAAATGTATCCTCGAACCAAGGAGGACAAAGAAATCATTTGCCTTGGGCAGAGTGCCAATGGTTAACTCGGAAAACATCCCTCTAGAAGCAGCCTTCCTCCGTGTGTCATGGGGGTTACAGACAACTGGTCGCCTAGGAGATGACCTCCCTTGGCCCGTTTTTCCATCCTCAGCATAGCTCTGAGGTACTCGGGCTAGAGTGGGGTTAGGAGATTTGTTTTAGCTGTATACTTCCTAATGGCTCTTCTTCAGACCCAGAAAGATCAGGAAATAGCACAGGCCGATTCAGAGTCCCCCACTGTGATCATGGATTCTTCACCTCTCGGTGCCTTGGTTTCTCCATCTGTAAAGTGGAGAGAAAGAAGGCCAGCCTCTTCTTTCTCTCTTGCTCAGGGATGCTGTGAGGATTCAGTCATTACTGCCTGCAGTGAAGGCATCATGTAAGGAAGGGTGGTGATCTCCTTGCTTGGGAAGTAGAACCATAGGAGAATAGGGTGTTGTCCAGGTGCCACACCTGGAAGCCCAGAGGGTGAGCAGTGGAGCTGGACAGGGAGAACGCTCACACACCCCTGGTTCTTAAATATTTCACATCACTGTGAACCCCGTCAGTGGTACTCGCTCAGGCAACCGAAGGTCACCTAGCCCAAGCCGGTCACTTGTAACTCTAAAACCAAATGTCCCGATGTTGATTTTTTCCTAAAGTATCACAGAGTATATGGACGGACCCATTTGAAAACTGGTATTTGCTGAGCTTTGGGCAGACAAGAGAATGGGTGAACAGGGAGTATTTGAAGATTGTTTTTAAGGTGGTTGAAAGCCCTTCAGGAAATATCTCTTACTTTTGTTCTTCCTTAACAATGTTTTTCAACCTTGAGGCTCACCTCATCGAATGGACTCTCCTTCTCTTTGCCTCTCTGCAGAGTACAGAAACAAAACTGTTGTGTGTGTGTTTTTTAAATAAAACAAAAAAAGTCTCGTCAGCCAAACTGTGGGTCCCAGTGGTGGGTCTTAATCATTCCCTGGTGTGCTTTGAGCGGAGCCTGCAGGCAAAGGTTCAGAGACAAACAGGGGCTGGGAACATCACTAAGGGGTTTTCTTTAAATTGGGGTATTTTTTCCTCATCATTTGAATTGGGAACATTTAATTGAGTTTCTTTTTCCTTTTTTTTTTTTTAATTTTCCTGTGGTTTGACTATTTTCAATTCAACTACCAAGATACCCTTTGAGGAAGAAAACAGACCCATCCTAAGAAGCTTTGTGTTCTTCTTGGGCCCTACACCAGAGTGAGGGCAGGTGGGAGCAGTGAAGGGCGCTAGTGCTCCGGAAGGGCCAGCTGCAGCACTGGTTTTCCATTGGCTTTGAGAACCTTCTTGGAAGGGAAAAATTCTAAAAGCTTCAAATCTGGCTCTGAGCTCTGACCCTTTCCTTGGGGTTCAGGTGTATTCCAATGTAAAAATACACACACACACACACACACACACACACGCACGCACGCGCTAACCTGAGACTGTCCCAAAGGAACTGATAACTCACCCAGGTAGGTCCCAGTTGTTGCTACAAATCCTTCGGCTCCTTGACTATGGGGCCCTTTCAAGAGCTCCTTTCCCACCTGCTCTGACTCTGTTTGCCAAGATTAATATTACTGTTTTGACAGCACAAGGGACCAGATATAGCTTGGAACTCAATAATGACTTCTGTTTGATCTTGTATACTCTGCTTGTCCTGTGGATAGGCCAGATCCTGCTTGGCTTATTTATTTTCACTAGGTGTTTCTGATGGTAACCAGAAGGAAGAAATAAATGAGACCTCAGACTTGGCTCTTCGTTCTCACCGGCACCTCTTTTTTTTTGACTGGGATGGATGGTGAATGAACTGTACAGCCTTTATGACCAAGAAGATGGACATGTGGAGCCACCAAGGACAAAAGGACTCAGTAGATGGGTAGGAAGAATGATAAAGAAGAGGAGGGCTTCCAGAAGTGTGTGAGGGCAAACATATATGTTAACCATCTAATCGTTGCTTCCTACACTCCCTGGGGCGGAAATAGCAAAGCATGTTCTTTGCAAACAGAGGAAATGGATTTTACTGAGTGACCGATTTAAGCATTATTGTTTTACTAAAGGGCAAGAGGAAGCATCTAAAGCAAGGAAAGGCACGCTCTCATGAAGTGGTCATGTTCTTGGAAGTGATGAATTCAGGCCTCTATCTTTCTGCAGATCGAAGTCAAATCACACTCCCGGGACCAGTTTATTTTTCTGTAAAGAAGGAAAGAATGAGTATTGCTTACTTACCTCACAGGGGTGTTGTGAGGATGAGGTGGTGACTGTCTGGAAAAGTACTTTGAGGGTAAAAGTATATGGTTATCAAGTTTGCTTTCTATTTAACATCTTTTTAAGCATTAGCTGAGCACCTGCTGTGTGCAAAGCACCTCTAGGTGCTGTGGGGAAGGGGATGGTGATCTAATTCCTCTTCTCTTTTTTTATTAATGGATATTTTTAAATGACTACAAGAGGACAGAATAACAGCTATGTTAATGTGGGTCAAGAAATATGTTCTCTGCCCCCGGAAAGATATTCTCTGTCTTCCTTTCCACATATTGGGCGAAAAGGAAGGACTTTAACATCAGTGGGTGTTATTCTGAGAAGCAAATACATATTGGTTGCTCTTCTTCCTTTGAGAGAAAAATGAAGGCAAATAGCAGTGAGCATGTCTTGTGGCCAGCAGATATGGTTCTATGATTCCCATCATTCCTCCTGGGCTCCTCTTCAGTTTTGCCATAGCCTTCATCTTCTCTCTCCAGACCCAGAGAATGGTTTGCATATGCTGTGCTAGGAGAACTGGGTACCTTTTGGTTGGTTTATGTCCTTGAAGAGTCTGGTTCACTGTTGTTTGCTGCAAAGTCTTGGCTTCCAAAGATCGGGGTCTTTACTAGGAAAAAAAAAATCAGAACATGTGGCTATTTTATTTATTTATTTATTTATTTATTTATTTATTTATATTTTGGTGGTGGTGGAGTTTTCAATTTCTTAGCTGCCTAACTTTAAAACAAAGCCTTTTTAAAAAAAAAAATTTTTTTCTCATTTGTTTTTCTATGTGCAAAGTTTTCTTGCCTTCCGAAACACACTCCAGGAATCAAGTCTGGATTCTAAAACAGAGCTCATCTCAAATTCTTTGTCAAGTGCTGGGCCCAAGGTTCACTAGTTTCTACAAAGAGCAAAACCACCTGCTGAGCTGAGCAGGTGGGAATTCCAGCCCCAAATCGAAGCTTCCTGGAGGTGCCCCGGGGCCTTGTAGCTTTTCGGATGCTTGCTCAGTATTAGGAGGGCCCTCTCCCTGAATCCTTCGAAATCTACGTGCCACGGAAGGAGCGTCCACAGAGCTCGGTGGGGGCTTCCTCTGCGTTTTAAAACCAGAGGGAAACCACTTGTTATTTTGCAAATGTGATGCCAGCCTCCAGGGAAAGGAGAGAATGACTTTCTTTTCCTTTCAGAGGGAAGAAAGGGACAAAGAGAAAGAGAAGGTGGTTTGGCGTGACTATGGCTCTGTTGTTGCTGAGAAAAGATTTGGGACTCAGCGGTCCATTGTGGTCCCCTCCACCTTAGACACAGGACTTGGAGGACCCATGTGAGTTTCTTTAGGACCCCGAGGTAGCAAGTACGGAGGATCGATATCCTTTCCCTTGAACCCGGGACCCGAGGACAGGGTGTCTTCAGCTTTGGTGCTGCCTGGCCCAGACCATTCCGCGCTTCTCAGCCACTCCACTGCCCTTCCCTAGCCTGCGCTCATGACCGCTGCAACCTTGGCACTGATTCCAAAAGACTTGCTTCTGTAGGCCAGCCATAGGCACACCACTTCCGGGCGGGGGTGTTTGTCAAACTCAGCCCCTCCGCCTGTTCACTTGCCTGGAGGCCACTGTTGCTGTGTGCCTCCTCCAACACCCATCATCAGCACCCAGACGCTGTCACGCCACACGGCTCTGAGCAGTGGCCTCCGCCTCTCCACCGGTCCAGCCGCCCAGTGTCAAGGACAGGGGCCCTGCCCTCTCTTCCTTTAATAAATACATATGTTTTTTAAAGGTGTGGCCCTGGCTCCTGAGGGAGACCTATGGGGGTGTGGGGCAGGAGAGAGGGGCACATCTGTTAACTTCAGCAGTTGGGGGCGCTCACTGATAACTTATGAGGCCAACATGGGCCTCCAAGTGAAAATACCAAGTTTTCACAGCCCGGGGGCTATCCAGGGCATTGTGTCACCAACACACAGAAAGCCCCTGCTCAGCGTGATGTCCCACCACACGGGGGCGCCCCTGCAGCCCTGCCCTGGAGGCTAACCTCCGGCACCTCCTCATTATGAGGGCTTCATTCGTATTTATTTGAAATTATAGTGATTATGAATGAGAGAGAACAGTGAAAACCACATAAGCTATGAGGTGATGTGATATTTTGAAATTATCAGGAATTGTGTAGAGCTGGGGAGGCCAATAACAGTACATGACCATATAACTGCATTTTAAGCTTATTCATCGCATCTGGATACATCAATGTGCCAATGTTGGGCATTTATATATATATATATATATATATATATATATATATATATATATATATAATCTTTTCTTAAAGGGCTTAAAAAGTTAATGGAAGAGAGAATTATGATGTTTAGGGATCTTGCCGGACTTGAAATAGCCCTAGCTTAGCTGGTCATGTTTTTCTCCAAGGCCTGGCCATGAGGACGCCCCGGAGCTGGCATATGTCTTCACTCCTCCACCTGGGACAGGAAGCCAGGGGAGGGTTGTGCTGAGGTTGTGTGAGTCTCCAGTTGCTCCCAGTTTCCCCAGCAGGCTCGCAGGGCAGCCCAGAGTCTCTCTGGGCAGCGGCTCTCCACTTTCTGGAACTCTAATCACACGTTGCCACTGGAGCAGGAAGCAGAGGATGCTACTGTGAGGTCAGCTCTGTGGCAGATGTCCAGGATCTGAGGCCGGCGAAGCCCGAGCCTGAGGGGTCTGCCCCGAATTATCCTACCTGCCGGTGCTGGGAGCCTGGCCCTGAGAAAGGGAGTGTGACCCCCTTCTGGGGACTCTCACAGGCGGGAGACACTTCAGAGCAATCGCTTTGTAGGACAGACCAATTTTAGTGCCGTGCCACGGACCTCCCTGTGGCGGTGACGGCCATGACAAGTGTGACAAACCGGGAAGAAGCAGGTGTCCGCTCGGGTTCCCTCCCGCCTGGTGACGGCATTCGGGTGGCCCGAAGAGCCAGGGAGTTTGGGGAGGGGTTCCCTGGAGGGACAAGACACGGATGGAACTCAGTGCTTTGAGCCACAGGCCTTCTTTCCTGACCTGCATCCCAGGGGAAGCTCCTCCTTTGCCGGGGCAGGCAATGGGAGCCATGTCCTAAGATGTTTGGGATCTAGACGTGGGCTGGTAAGATAGCCACTGTGTTAGGTGAGGGGAAACAGAGCCCCCAGAAACTTTTCCAAGCCCCGCTCCACAGGAGCAGCCTTTGGGGTCCCCTTCCCTACCCTGTCCCACGCGCATGTCTGTGTCTGCAGCCCCCCGTGGCGTGGCACATGGCCAGCTGCTGCAGACGGTCATGCCAGGAGCATGTGGGACACCTCCCTTCTCCCCTCTGTTGACGTCCCTTCTCCCCAGTGCCAATCCCCAGTGTATGCTAGTTCCGTTTTCTTTTTCCTGGCATGGACTCTTTGGTGTCAAGACAGGTTTTTAAGAAACCCCATTTTTCTAAGGTTATTACAGAACATGTCTCCTTGGGATACAGGAGAGGAACTCGGAGATAGGACATGGGAAGATGAGAGTATCACCTGGAAGGGCTATGGCGCACCCCTGCCTTCTTATGTGGGTTTTTTCTTTCACTTTTTTTAAAAAAAATCACAGATTTGTTACAGAAGAAAATATACAGGTAGGAAAGGAAGGAAAGAGAGGAGGAACAGAGGGATGGAGGAAGGGAGAAAGGGAGAGCGAGAAGAGAGGACGAAGAGAGGAGGGAAGAAAGGAATGAGGAGGAGGACCTTCTGTTGTCTCACTGACACCTCTTGGCGTCTGTGGGTTGTTAAACTGTGGCTTGCTGTTCAAAGCAGCAGGTTGTGCTCCTGCAGCTGGGCAGAGCTCCTCCGAATTTCCTCACACGAGGGCCCGAGGATGGGCCACAGAATCCTGCTCTCACCTCACCCTCACTGACTTCCCTCACTGACTTCTCATGTGCTCACTGTCACTGGCTCTCCCAACCCATCTGTCTGGTGAGGGGAGCAGCCTGCAAGGTCAGAAGGCTGAATCCAAGTTATTTTTTTAAAGATATTTTCTTACCTTTGTTTATTTTTTCTGGGATACTTTCCCTACCAGTCATTCTTTCCATTTTAACCCAATAAAACTGTTGACACTGCTAAGTGACTCTTTCTAGAGCAAAACTGTTCGAAACTCTCAGGTAATCCAGTTAGAGTGCATAAAATTTGTCATTTCCCCTAAAGGGCTAACAAAATATTCTCGTTGCTTCGATCTACTCTGAGCATTAGCTGTGTCTGAGAAACTGGCTTCTTGTATGTGAATTCGAGGGTTTAAAAGAAGCAGTCCTAAAGGCCATTAGTTTTGAGATTCTAGCTATCCTCCTCCCACCCCCTGCCCCACTGAACAAATGACCAGGCATGCATCCATCAAAGGAAAGTTCTAGAACTTGGCAGTTCCAAGCTGACGGTGTGTGTCCTTGTCCCTCTCTGTCCCATCCAATGAGGTGGGAGTTTGCTGTAGGGGCTGCAGTCACCCACAGGAGACTCACCCTGGTGTCCAGCTGGGAGTCTTTTCTTCCCTTTTTCCTTGTGTATCTGATCTTCATCATCAGCCCTTCTGTTCTGAGCGGCAGCTGTGTGAGTAGAACAGAGTTTCCAAAGTTTGTCGGTGTAAAAGATAATGCACAGTGAACTATAGGCCCAGTCCTCCTGAACATGTAGGCTTATGGGCCACCTGCTATCGACCAAATTCTCAGACTAAGGGACTCTCCGTGAGTCTAGTTCTAACCCCATCTCTCCAGAGCAGCTCTATGGGCAATGGCTTAGCCAAAGATGGTGGGAGGAAAGCCAGAGGGACCTTTGCCCTTCAACACACCTGACCTGCTCTGGTACTGCTTATGTGAAACCTGGGCTACAGGTAAAGGGAGCCCTTATGCATTTGGCTGAGGATATCAACTGCATAATTAAGAAACCCCTTTGAATGAAAAAAAAAAAGCTCTTATTCTTAAAATATAATTTCACTTTACTAAACATTTATTATATGCGAAACATAGCCCCTGCCACGTGTGATGCAATAAGGGAGGGAAAATATTGGATGAAAATTTGGAAGGTTAGAAAGGCTGAGAATGAATTACCCCACTTGTCCTAACAGGATAGTGCAAAGACTCCTGGTAGGAAACCAGTAAACCTGAGCTCTGGCCTAACACTGTGTGACCCTGGACCAATTTGTTAGCCTCTCTAGTCATCTTTGTTTCCAAAACTGTTCCTTTTGATCTAACATTCTCTGACCACCATGGCTTGGCTAAGAACTCCCAAGAACTCTAGTGGAAGACAGCGTGTGATACAGGCGTCCAGCAGAGGGAGCTCTTGACCGCAAACAAGTGAAACTCTTTGGAGGAAGCAGCCTGTGAGCCGAGCCTGGCGATATTTCCCTTCTCCAGTGCTAGGAACCAATGCCCCGGATTGCACCTTCCGCTTGGTCTTACTGAGGGAGCAGTAATAATGACAGATTTGGAGTTCTCTTCTCTCTGCCATCTCCCTTGGTGAGCAGCAGCAAGAGGAGCTGAGGAGGAAGGCTCTCCCGGCCCAGCCGCTCAGAAATGCATTTGCCCATCTAGACTCCACCCACTGTGGTTGCTGGGACTGTGGTCAGGACTCCGTGTCCTTCAGTCAGCAGAGAGGCGGGGGCTTTGGGTCATCAATACATTTCCTGCCCAGAAGGAAGCTGTAGGAAGTCCTGGTAGGAACAAACGGGCAGAGGCCATTCTCCTAAATCCGTGGGCACACAGACTCCCAAATACCAAGTCTGTCAGGACAGGAGGCAGATGGGAGGAAAACGGCATAAGAGGAGACCTGGGGCTGGGACAGGGGCATGGTGTATCCATGGAGCTCTTTCCCCTGAAGGTGCTGGAGAAGGTGCCTCTGCAAGTGAGGACTCTGCTGATGGAAGTCTTCTGTTTGCCCCTTCTGCCCACGTCCCCACAAGTAGGTTTGGATACATCATTCAGGTTGTTGGAAGGAGGTAGGAACAATGCATTTTTCCTCACACTGAAATGGGAGCATCATTTTTGGTATTGATAAGCGTCAGCATTTGAAAAAACAATTTAAGCTAAAACACACACACACACACACACACACACAACACAACAACCCACAAACAAACAAACAAACAAACAAACAGCAGTTCGAGGAACCAGAAGGAAAAGAAAGAATTCCATTTATATAGTATGCCACAGAGGCTACTTGTTCTGACTCCCCGAGTCTGGGAAGAGGGGTTCCTGCAGAGAGTTACTTTGATCCTGGTCCCCATGGGTTTAGACAGTACGTCCTGGGAGCCTTACAGATCACACCAGCATGGCCAGTTGGCTTTTCTTCTAACCAGACCAGGAGGGAGGGAAAGGAAATGTCTGGTGGGGAGAACTCTGCACCCCTCACCGGTACAAGCTCCCTATTCCCATGAGGAGTGTGGCGCCCTGCCAGGAATGAGAAACATAGGAAGGGCTATTTCAAGGCCGGCAAGTAATTAGTGGGGATTGGAATGCCATCTTGCATCGGTTTTGCGGTCCAGGCTGCCCCCATCCTCCCATGGTTGTCAGCGGCACACGTCATGCCTTGTGCTCCGAATGGCCAACGACTTCCCGTTTCTTTGGCCAGACTCTAAGGAGGGTGTAATAGTGATTCCCAGCCAATGCTCATGGTTCTCAGCTATGTGGGCAGATGTGGACATCTGTCTGTCCTCATTACTCTAGACCCGGTGCTATTTGTGGCTAACGGTGCCTACAGATGTCATTCCTGCATTTCCTCTTATCCCTCCTCCCCCCCCCCCCCCCCCGCAATTGCAATGCCCACACGGAATCACATGAGAAGGACAGACTTCCACGTAGAGCTTGCCTTCGCACAGGATTTTTGTTCACGGTCACCCTTTCCTAGAAGGACTTGGTTTCCAAAGGCCAGGTCCCCTTTTTCTTTTTTTTAAAGAATGGAAATGTGTTCCCTTCCCCGTAGCCAAAAAGAAATTGCAGTAAGAAGAACCATGCCCACCTCTTTCTTCCCTCTGGCCCTGTGGAGTGGAAATGGACAGGTGTGTACATGGGATGGGATCCTTTTTGAATCAGTGGCCCTGGCTGGAGACGACGGAAGGCTTTCTGTTCCCCCACCACGGGAGGTCAGGGCGGCGGCAGCAGGCAATTTAACTTCTTGAAACCTTGTGGTGCCTTTTCCTGTGGTGCTTCTCTCTCGTGTGACCCCAGTCAAGGTGGCCACTTGCAGCAAACAGCAAGGCCAGCACTTTCCCGTGGGGCCATGTGCCAGTGCAGTCGAGGACTTCCGTGTACACGTGTATAAACAGATACAGAGGTAGAGACCTCTCTAGCATTGTATGGTTATGAGAGGGAGGTTCTGATGCAGCTTTGGTGGGAGTTGATCATTCCCTTGCAAACACAGGCACTACTCGAGTGGCACCAACCGCTCTGTGCAGTTTCAACTCTCAGGCAGGGCGCCGGCACCCAAGGTGGTTAACCCCCGTGACACATTGTCTCCTTCCTTGTGAAAGTTGCTGTCTCCATGGAACACTGGACAAGGGAGCACAGAGAAGCTTCTTTTGAACTTCCTTTGGTGCTGATATTTAAAAAAAAAAATTTGTTTTGCTTCCTCATCAGCGGCCAACAAACTGCTTTTACAAAATCTCAATTCACCCGTCCGAGGTGGCGAGAGGGATAGTTAGGGACTAAGAGCCTAGAGGTTGGGCATCCCTGCCTCTGTGTCTTATCCCAGACTGTGTCCTCTGTGACCTGCTGACCGGCATCCATCTCCTGACTCAGTTTCCCCATCTAAAACGGGCATCCTACGATTCTTTACCTCACATGGGAGGGTTAACTCAAAAGGACTCATCGGCAGCACCGAAACAGAAAATGATCGTTAACGTGGGGACAGCAACTTGGCATGTGTCGACGGGTTGGTGTGGATGTTGCTGAGATTCTAATCCTGGGGTTTGGCTGTGTACCCCTCTTTGCCCCTCCATCTCCACCGTGCTGTGTGTCCTCCTTTGGCAATACCTTTGAAAAGTGTGGAACAGACTGAGATCGCCCTGAGGTGCTGGGTAGTGCTAATTTCTCCCAAGGGAACAACATCACTAATACTGTCTAAGGTGCTAGAATCAAACCTCATTTTATAAACTTTGGTTCTTAGAGAAAAAAACAAAAACATGCAGAATTCTTTCTGTGAAGCCTTACTATAGATTGTTATAGCCAATTGTTTATCCAAAAAAAAGAGAGAGAATAGAAAATAAAGATCAGATGCAGCGATTCTGTATAAATGTAACTAAAAGAGCTTTGCTATTTCCTATATTAATGTAAACTATCATATATATGTATGTGAATATACATATACTAGTATACATATATCAATGCTTGAGGCAGATGGAAAGAATGAAAAAAAAGTGAAGTATGTTCATCTTTTAATTTTCAGTTGGTTCACAACTTTTAAGATGTGAGCACGGGAAGTTTACAGTGGGATGGAAAAAAGGATGCCCAGTATGGTATAGGAAATTATTCATATTTCTGTTCTGTTCTATGTTATTCAAAGGGGTTGGCTGAATGAGAGGAAAGGGAAATGAATTTAAATGTAGATGTGCTTTATAAATGTTCTGAGTGTTCATGTTACATTTGCGTTGTTTCCCCTTCAGTCTAAGGTTTCTCAACAGCACTGTCGGTGTGTCTGCTGCCTAAGGTGTTAACAAATACTGTTTACCTTTAGAACTTTTTAAAAAAAGAGGCAGTTTTTTTTTCCCCTCATCTCTCCAAAATTGTGAACCCCCCACCCCTACCAAAAACGGGAGGCATTTCCACAGAAGTTCAGTAAAACAGAACCATTTCTGGTGCTTTCCTCGACACCCCCATTCTCACCCGCCCCCTTTCATGGCTAAAGAAGGAAACACCATCCAAGACACAAGTTTTGACAAGAAATGGGGCGAGGCTGTAGCAAAAGTGTATCGGTGAATGCAGATGTTGCCAGAACAAGTGGTGAGGGGTCATTGTAAAGTATGGCTGTGCCATTCAGGTGTAGCACTAGCATGTGTGTGTGCGTGTGTGCGTGTGTGTGTGTGTGTGTGTGTGTGTGTGTACTGTATATATGCTTCCCTGTCTGAAATGCTCGGTGGACAGAGAAAAAAAAAGATGGTAAACAGAAATGAACAGAGAAAAATATATATCAAATGCTATTTTGTCAGATGACGCACTTGTTCACCTTGATAGAAGCCACTGTTTCACAACTATGCAATCTTCCAGTCTCTCTTCCCTCCCTCCTTCACCTCGGATCTCCACCCGCTCACAGATTTTTCCTTTGTCCCAGAACCACCACACCCAGCCCCTGGTTCAAGGTGAGCATGCTACAGTGATTCTTTTCCTAAATCGAAGAGCTCCCGAGAAAAGCTTCTCCTTTCCTTTCGGTTTCAATGAATTTGATTCGATGTATAACCCTGTTTGGTTCCCTAAGTGAACTGATGTGTATTTCTCCATTTCAGTTACATGTTTACAACTTGTTTTCATCTTTTTGGCTCAAGATATTTATTTTCTTTATAAAGTGTACTTTTATACGATATGTTTTGGGGATGTGTTGACTTAAGGCAAGATAAAAAAAACAAATTTGGCTTAAGTGGAACAATGAGCATGTGACCTCTGGGGTGAGGGGTTGGGCAAGACTACGGACCCTGGTCCTGGGGAAAGACCCTGGCGGGACCTCGCGTACTCTGGGAAGGATTTGACCCAGGTGTTTATTTTCTTATTCATCTATGTGGAGTAACCTACCCCCAGAGGGTGAACTAATATTTTCTACCTTAGCTTTGTAGCTTTATGCCAAGTGCATCCTTCCCACCGGTTCTCCCTGCTCTGCCCAGTGCCAAATCCTTGCTCTTTACCTTTGCCCAGCTTCATGCTAATATGCCTCTTCCCCTGCCAGCCACCGATGGCAGCTTGCCTGAGTGGCATTACTGCACCTGCTTTTATTTTGAAAGTTAGATATACAGAGAATCTTCAAGAGTCTGCATCGTAGTGCTCAGGAAGTCGGCCCTCAGGTTGCACCCCATTTGAAGAGTGTATTTGAAACACACTGTTGGCTCGAAAGCAAAACGGTGAGTTCTGGGGCATTTATAAGCTACCCTGGGGCCACTGTGGCCGAGCACGCCTTCACAGGGTCTCAGAGAGTAGTTGCTGGGAAGAAGAGAGACCATGGGGTTAGACAAAGCACAAATTAGGCAGGGGGCGCCCTGCTCACAGAAGGCAGCTTCTCAACTTCTCTGGTTGTCTGCACAAGGCTGAGTTTTGCACACGGCGTACGAATCTTGCACAAGGTCTCAAGCCCTCTGAGCCAGTTTTTAAAAAGATAAACCCAGACACTGCCGAACTGCTTCAGCACAATACGTTTCCAGTCCATGGCTGGTGGGAGCTTGGATGGAATTCCTTTGGGATGGAAAGGGAAGTAGCCCTTTGACAAGAATGCGTTTTCTCCGTGGGCCTCATTCCTGCCTCCCCCATCCTGCAACAGACTCTTAGCTACTCAGGGGATCTCATGAAGTGCTGTTCACTTGCTTTTAGTCCTGTTCTATAGGTCTTGCCTGCTCAGACCCACCCCAGGAATGTATCACTCGTTCTTTCTTTCTCCTCCTGTGAAGGGGGTCCTCTTGCCCTTGGAGGTGGTGTTTTGGAGACTTTAGCCTTCCTGGGCTCTGGTCCTGCCTACACAAACCCAGGGGTCTTTTCCAGAAGCCAACTCGTCTTTACAGTTCAGAAAATATCAAGGGAATCAGTTCCAAGACATCACGAGACTTTGCAACTCCTGAGCCTCCATAAAAAGTGGCTGGGGGCTAGAGCTGTCCTCTCAGAGGCTGCCAGGGTCTGGCCCATGACCCTACTCTTCTCTGGCCTGCCCATTGGGATCAGGTCCTCAGACAGCTTTGGGGATCCATGGAATCTGGGTATCTGTGAGGTTCAGAGTTTGGGGCAAAATGAAGAGAGGCCCAGATGTGGAAGTGGTCTAGATCCTTTGCTCTTCTCCCAGGGCTGATCCAGCCCATCCAATACTAATCCTGGGGCTATGGCAACCTGCTTCTCTGGAGGCTGTGGCATTATTGAGGCCCACCACAAATGGGAAGGTCTGAGGCCTGACAGTTCATCAGCAGCACAAACAGAGCCTTTGCTGAGGAAAATCTTCCCCATCAGAATGGACAGGTCCTTTGTTAGATGACTTCTTGCCATTCATTGGCACCAGAGGACCCTTAGGGCCCATAGGTGTACAGCTATGAGTAACTGGGCCAGAGAAGTCAGGTGTAACCCACAGCTCCCCCACACTGGCTGCTTCTGAAGGAGTCCCCCCAGAGCTGCTGTGTTTCCTTCTATGGGTGGGAGAGTCCCTTTAGAGGAGAGAAGTATTTAGGATTAGTGGAGTTTCAGGAATGTCGGATGTCAGAGTAAGCCCAGTGTGACCTGGACAGATGACACCAGCCATGATGAAGCAGACACCCTTTTAGAAGGGCAGGAGAGCTCAGACTCAGCTGACATTGATTGAGTGTCAGTGATGTGAAGCTCTGTCCCAGTTGCCTTCATATAAATGGTCTCATCTAATCCTTTCAGTAATCTTGAAACAAGAAATCTCACCCCATTTTTTCCAATGACAAAGCTGAGGCCCAGGAAACCTGTGATTGCACAGGGTCCTGTGGATGGTCAGGTACAACGGGGGCCAGACCTGGATATTTGGGCCCACTCTCCAAGGTCAAGGCTCTCCCCACACCTCCCCCAATGGCTCCCAATGACCAGGTGACTCAGGTAGCTCCGAGTGCCCACCCGGCAGGGACTGCTTGGACTATGGAATCCCTGGCACATCCGTTTCCTTGCAGAAGGCCACGGAGGCTAAGACGAAAGTGGCAGGTTGTAGGGGACTAAATGTTTATGAAATGAGGCGTCCCCATGGAAGAGGACTGCCACCTGACCATGACCTGTTGGGTGTGAGTCCCTAGAGAGCTCCATGGAACCTTGCTCTGAGCATTTGAGGTTTCTGTTTGGTTGTCCCACGAACTCCGTGTCTCCTTTCTGTGGGTTAGTTGTGTGTGATCTTGAAAGGTAAGGGGACTTTAGATAGGTGGGTCATTTCTCTAAGGATCCATTAAAAGAGTTGAAAGTTGGAGTTGGGACAAATTCAGAAACTTCAGATGCTTCCCAGAAGGTAAGAGCTATGGTAGAGAGGAGTGATTCTGGGCAGGGCAGGAAACCCCTCCTGCTGGACCAGAGGGAAGGCCTGGGAACCCACATTCTGCTTCCGTCCCCACCTTTCCTGGGCCAGTCAGTTGCCTTCGGTGAGCCTCAGTTTCCCCATCTCTAAAACAGAAGAGCGATCCTGGTGACCTCTGTGACTGACCCATACCAGAGAGGTAATAAAATACCCAGACGCATTTGATGAAAGTTTTGACAACTGAACTGATAAATTTGGATTTCGGATGATAACCTGTTGGGAGCCATTGAAAAATTCCTAAGCCAGGGAATGACATGACCAACATCAAACTATTTTGCTTAAGAAAGTGGTGCTCATTGTTGTATGAACTGGTCAACGGAGAATAAAAACAACACCCAACATAAATGAGAGGAGAAGAGAACAGACAGTGAAAATGGGGAAAAGGCAGGTTTAAAGAGGCGGGGAAGGGGGCATGATGAACCCAATAGTTCGTCTACAGTCAGCCTCATGCTTTACACGTTGGCAACAATTATATTAGCTTAATGCCTACTGAGCAGCCTCTGATTGAGCACGTACACGTGTCCACGCTCATGCCATCCTATGCCTGCCACAGTCACAGCAGCTATCCTTGGGGAAACCCCCCCCCCAATCCTTGAGCACAAGGAACAGTGGGATCTCAGGGTTTGAAGGAGACGCGGACACCACCTAAGTTCTGCTCATCCTCATAGTCACAGACAAAAAGAGAGCAAGCTTGTTCCCCAAGGCCTCCCAGGGGAAAGCACTTTGCCTGCACCCACTCTTCAAAGCGCTGCAGAGTCCTCCCTCCCAATTACTGGAATGCCACCTGCTGCTATCTAGACTGATTCCCTTTGCTTTGGGTCTGCGAGGGGACAGAGATCTAGTCTCTGCATTAGTGAGCTTTGGGACACTCGGAAGTGCCCAGAGCCTTGCCTTGTGCATGAACTCTTGTAGAGCTAGAGTGATGGTAGAAAGCTCACCATGGCTTTGCCTCCTGAAATTAAGTGCTCAAGACCCATCACAACCCTGACCCTGGCCTCCTGGCCCAGCTAAGCTGCGGGCAGCTGCCCAGCTTTGCTGTGATCTCAGTTTTTACACATACTCAGATGAATTGGTTTTAGTTCCTTTCCCACTGGGCCCTGCTTCTGTGTATTTCCTCTCACTTCAGTGGTCTATGTTCAAAATTCAAATGGGAGTTTTCATTCACAATACCTCTGGGAAGGCAGGAGGAGGCCTCTGAGAATTACTTTGAGGTGGGGGTGGGGTGGGATAGATGGTCTTCAAAGCTCTTATTACACTGTAAGACATCTTCCCCAAACCATGTTCTTGTTGCATTTTTCTATAAATGAAATTCACCCTGGATAGTGGCCTTCACGTGTCAAGTGTTCTACAAGGCTCTGGAACACAAAGAGGAAAGGTGGCCTCTTAGGGCATTCACAGCCCCTCAGGGGAGACAGCACACAAACAGGCCCACTTCAGGCTTCCCTGATGTGCACTTTACTCGTGCACCAGCCTCCTCACCCAGGCAGTTGCCTGTCAGTTCTCTCCCCATTCTGCCATCATCCCAGACTCACCATGCCTTCCACCAGAACCCCTCTGTCTACCCTCTTGCCTGAGGATGAACTGGTCTGCAGCTGATCCCAGCTTTTTCTCAGTGGAGCCAGTCCTACGGAACTCAGGATCACGTCCAGAGTTAAACAATTCAAGGGAGTTTGGTTCGGGTCCACTTTAGCTCCATCAACATCGCTGAGTCTTGTTTCCTCCACAATTTTCTCTATGGTCTCCTCTTCGAGTCACTCCTTGGTTTTCTAGTTGGAGCCCCTTAGGTGTCCATGGTCCATCTGCACCTGCCGGGGCTGCTCCTCCCTTGGTTGGTCATTTCTTGGCTCTGTTCTCCCAAAGAAAACTCCACCAGCCAAGTTGCTCTCCTGGTCCCTTCTCATCTCATTCTCCTTTCATCCATGACATCAGCCAGGGCGACGCTGATCTCTGTGGCAGCTACCACTGCCTGACACTGCATCTTACAGTAAAAATGCATTTATAGTTCAAATTGAGGCTGAAGATGTCCTTCTCGGTGGCCTTTTCAGCTCTCCTTTGGAAGGCTGTCAGTGGAAATGACGCGGGAAAGGGACGATGTTCCAAACCAGTTGGGGTTCCTTGCCTCACCCACTGGGAGAGCAGATGGTCCTGGAAAGGTAGAGCTGTGCCATGGACTTCACAGCTCAGTTGATTTCCAGCCACTTCCAGGCATGTTTCAAGGGCCCTCAAAGGTTAGTGCTCCCTATTGTAGTGGCTGCGAGGTGGAGGTTACTTCAGGGAAAACTAAGATACCCTGCTCCTTTTTTTAACACCTGGTCACAGAGCTCCTAAGGTTGTCCCAACCCCTCCAGCAGGAATACATAGAAGAACCCTATGGGACAGGTTACTCCTAATTACATAGGTGAAGATTACATTTCTCCCACCCTGCCCCCCCTGGGTACAAAATCAAAAACAAAAACTTTATTTCACCAGAATTTGCAATTGAACACATCTGAATCCCTGATTTTTTTCAAAGAAAAAAAATATAATTTTTTTCATTTTGAAGCAGGTATTTATTTTTTAAACGGGGCTTATTTTTGGATTTGAGATCATTGGGCTTCTTGCCCCATGAATCAATGCTTGCTGCTGTGATGAAAATGCATACATTGGTGACCACAGTATTAAGCCAAATTTAAACTCTTTAGTCTCCTCCATCTGTAAGTGTTATGTATCTACCTCATTATGATTTTTTTGGTTTCCTGTGCTTTCGTGTTGTGTACAATGTCAGAGGTGAAATGTAGATAAAAAATATATATATATAAATATATATTTTTGCTTTGCAATAAAGTTCAAAGCTATAATACAGAATATTCATGAAATGTCATAGCCTTTTATTGTGCTCTATCTTCTTGGTTGTGAATTGCCCTGAGAGCCCTTTTGCCTGTTCACTGGAGTCAATATGATTGTGTTTGTCATTTGAGGAATTATCCTAATTATTTTAACTGTACTTTTTTCAACACATTGAGTAAGACACTAAGATTCTTGAACAACTCTTGGTTCCAAAGGTGCTTTATTTCTGTGGACTCAAGTGATCAAATGGAAGTGTCTCTGCAGACTTGAATCTTCCAGAAAAAAAAAGAATGATTGATCTCAATGCCTTTGGGCTTTGGGTTTAGAACAAAAGGTTGTGCGTAGGGGGAAAAAGGAAACATCGGCTTGGCTTTGACTTTTTGAAGCTTTTGATATTGATTTATGTCCGGCTTTTGTTCTTTTTTTCAATTTCAATGTTTTTGGCATGGAATATGGTACTCACTGACTCCCTAGCATTCTTGTCTGATGGGGGCTACTTTTGACTTTTTGACTTTGCCGTTTTTCTCCAGGTTGATTTTATGTGTTATGCTATTTGGCGGTGAACTGCCCTGTGCCCAGCTCCCACATCTTCTCTAAACCTTCTGGAACTCTCTTCCATACCATGTGATAAGAGAGAGGGTGACTTGGAAATATTTGTAGTCTACAAGACAGCAATGCCATAAAGATTCAAGGTTTTTGGATGAATCCTGACCAATGACAGGACCGGGTGAAGGGAATCTTGAATAGAAGTTACAAGGTGGATTGTCGGCGATTGATTCCTTTTTTTTCTGTGTGTTTGAATTGAATTACTTTACTTTAACTAAGCACACCCTGGTTGTGACTCCTACTATTCTGTTTGATTGAACAGTCCTTATTTTGCTGTGTCTTTTGCCAAAACTTGTTAAGACATTTCTCAAACTCATTAAATGTGTTTTAAATGGGATTTTAAGAGGTCTGTATATGGGAGGAAAAGATCTTTAAAATACTTCAGAGAAACTCTGTATGTATGTTATTACTCCCCAGCTCCAGGGAGCTAGGGAAAAGTAGTAATCAATGGGGGAGACTTATTTCTCCAACTGGCAAGTTTTCCCTTAAAATACCTACCATAACTACAAAAAGAAAAGAAGGAAAGGAAGAAAAGGAAAATGCTTAGGATTCAATTTCATAATATGTCCGTTTTTATCTCCTTTATTGTCTTCTGATGGTCATAAAGAATTTCTAGTGTGTATTAATAACAGACATTTTAACTTGCATTGGGGAGGATTGCTTTGCTCTTTAACAATGCTGACCCGGCATTTCAAACAGCGCTGGGTAGGTTACACTTTGCCTGTTCTCAGCCATTTCTCTCTCTTTATGGTATAATGGTCTGTCTATGAATTGAAACGAAGACACAATGTGTACCGAAGGTGGAACACACTAGTGTTGATTTGAAGGGGGGAAATCTAATGATATAGATTCCATTAAGTAAGTGAATGGGAATATATGACAAATTCACATACAATAATAATATGCTTCAACATTGGTTGTTGATTCTGAGGAATTTGCCACCTCACTGAGCTTCCCCAGACCCCAAGATTTCTTTGGGATAATGACATGCTTGAAAAAAATGTTGTGCTTTGTTTTTGTTTTGTTTTTTAAGCGCTAGAAAGCACAATTCTTATTAGTCCCTGTTCTTTGGGTGACATAGATATTGTAGATTCAAAAGAGCCAGTTTTCAGGTGGGTTTTTGTGGGATTCTTGCTTGCATCATCACCTTCCAGCCTGCACAATGCCAAGGGGAAATTAGCTACAGAGCCACCTACAATATCATGTTTCTGCTCCCTCTTTTCATTCATCTCAGCCCCCAACTTTCCCACAGGGGAGGCATTGTGTACTGGAGACCCTTCCGCAGTTGAAATATTGGGCTGACTGCTCTCTCCATGCAGGCTCTAGGCCATTTCCACATTTGTATTACCCTTCCTGGATGCCCACACCCATTGTACCCCCAAATCACCAGGACACAGATAACTAGGAGATTTTCAGGGTGAACAGAAGGATGTTCTTGCTATATCTGGGGTAGAGACATTTTAGGTGTATGTGTTGGTAGCCCCACGTAGTAGGTTTTATCTGTTTCTTATACTGGAAGGATCCAATGGACCAATCTCTAAAGGTAAACCTAGAAGGCAGACCAGCCAGTTTTGTCATGTAGTGCCCTACTGCTGGCTCATGAGCAAAGCTCCCTTGCTTGAGAGGGAATTCCTAACATGTCAGAACAGCAGAAAGGGTGTTGAGCCTCCTCTCATTGTGAAAAGGTTTTTTTTTCTTCTTTTTTCTTTTCTGTCCAGAGACCATGTCTACTCAGAATGAATTGGTCTTTGGCCTTGAGTGTTGTTGGGTTTTTGTGGGAAGTTTTTGCACCACTGTGAGGAAGCTGTGGTATTCCATGTTACTAATATGGAGCTTTCTCTGTCTCCTTTGAAGGGTGAAGGCATTGTCCTGGCATGTGATCATTCTAGATAGATGTTCTCAGTCCCATTCATTGTTAATGGCTCTTGAACTTCTGAGGGGAATCTCTATTTGGAATCTGTTTCTGACTCCCCAGCTGCTTTCTGGGTGCCCTGCTTCAAGGCAAGAACAATTTCCATGCATGGGAAAACTCTGAGACCAGAAGCAGGAGATTTATTTCAATAGGATGTGGCAAATTATACAAGAATTTCTCTCATCCTGAATTCGAGCCGTGGTACAGCCATTGTAGAGACTTTTGACCTTGGACCTGTCAGGCGGAGTCTGCCAAGCACTGAACCTCCTTGGAAGGACAATGTGGCAGATAATGAGTTATTTTTTATTATTCCTACTTCGTATTCAGTCAGTCACTTGGCTATCAAATATTTATTGAACACCTACTGTGTCAAGTGCAGGGCTAGAACTGTAGAGGCTCTAAAGATGATACAAACCTGAAGGAATTAAATATGAGAGATGAGAAATGTACATAAATAACTAAATTACAGGGGGAAATGGAGCCCTAGAGAGGTGCAAGATGCTAAGCACATCCAAAACAGGAAGCAATACTTCTAACTGGAGGTATAAAGGAAGACTTTATTGCCAGAAAAAAAGACTGGCATTCCAGTTGGATTTTGAAGGTTACACAGGATGTGTAAAGATGGGTGACTTGGGTTGCCCATACCTACAGTCATGTCACATCATTCATTCACTTAAGATGTTGACTGCTTTCTGATGAGAAATCAAGGCAATTTCCAGCATTACATACTTAAGCCATATGATGTCATTCACTGTCTGTTAACATTCACCCAACCTTATTGAAATAATAAGTCTTTCAAGCTACAATCAGTTTCTCTTCATTTGGTAATGTGAAACAGAAAATGCTCCCCCTTGTGGATAACCACTCCATCTTCACAGGCTTTGCAGACTTGGAGCTGGGCTGGTGTTCATGGGCATACCTTGGCTCCAAATCCAGTTCCCTGAAGTTTTGGTGTGCCTCACTCCCATTCCCCTGGTTCTTCTCCCATCTTGGAAGTCAGGAGGAAGGAGGTGTTAAAATAGTGGTGATTTGTATATTTCCATCAGTGAGGGTAAATCAGAGGATGGGAAGGTGTCAGTTGACCATTCCGGTTTAATTTCAGAGACCACTGAGTTCTCAGAGGCAAAGGGGAGGAAGACTTGAAAAAAAAATGGAATTTCTTAAAGCCCAAAGCTTCCTAAGAGACACAAAGGATCCTACTCTCTGTTTCTTAATAAGGTTTTAGTTCAACACTTGTCAGGCTGACCTTCATGACTATTTAAGACCACTGCAACCTCCTCAAGGAAGTCAAGCCCTGCAGATCTCAGTCAGCTCTGGGTGCTCTTCGTAGCAGCCTAGCAGCTGGTCGCTATGAGCACAGCATATTCTAATGGGCACTCTTTTGGGGATCTGGGGAGAGTCCCGATTTCTCCTATAATTAGTGCATGGTCCCAGGCCTTTCCAGAGACTGTGAAAAGAACAATAGAAAAGGAGGCCAAATTTTTTTCCTGACCCTTTCTCCAGTGCCCTCCCAAACCCCTCAGCCCTACACACACATTGTCCCATGCATTCTTCAACTTAATTTGATGCAAGACCTGAAGAAGCAGAGCAAGCAGGACAACCCACCCACAGATGGATTCATTCCTAAAATTCATATTTCCCATTTAAAGTGTGGTCTGGCCTTTGCTACAGACTTAGTTTCTCAGCATGTCTAAGTGGAAATGCAGGGAGTGGCAGTTCTGAGCATTAGAACTTACAAATAAAACAAACAGACTTGGCCTCCCAATTGGAATCCCCCAGATACCTCCATCTGCTTCATTATAGTCATTCTCTCGTTAATCTCCATAAAATGTGTCTGTTGTTGCCAATTCATGGCATGGAATCTTTTCGGAATGGGAGGTATGGTGAGTCCCTACATCCCTGATGCCAACAAACTAACCATATTAACCCGGAATCCATTCAGAAAAGGCGGGCTTCTATTTTGCACAAGTCATTTTTAACTCCAAGCTTCCAGTTATTAAATGTTGAACATCTCCTTTACCTCACACCAGTTGTGGTTCTCTGAGCCTGACTGCCTCTGCAGCCCAGGCTGAGGGTGATACCCAGGCACTCACAGGCTCCCATGGACCTCACATTCCACCTTGTCTGCTTAAGGATGTGCTGCACAAAGCATCATTCATCTCAGACTTAGCTCACACTCACTCAGCACTTGCTTCAGGCCAGATAGTTTGCTCTGTACTTTTCAGTATAATTTCTTATTTAGACTATTTGACTAATTTTTTTACAGTAACCCTATTTTCTATGGGTATTTAATGTAGATCTTTATTAATAAGAGGAGAAAAATGAGACTTAGGAGGTTGAATGATTTTCCCAACTTCCCTTAATTACTGAAAGACAATTGATTGAAAGTCCCCTGCCTGCCTTTGCCTTGAGCATGCATCCTCCCCTCATTTAAATTGGTGGGGTCATCTTACCTTCCTTTGCTTCCTGCTGCCTAATTGAGAGTTCACTTCTAAATGTCATATGTTTATGTAGGCCTGCAGTAGCCCCAAATGGCTTGACTTGTGTAAACTACTCACATTGAGATGGCCTAAGAGCAGGAACTCTGAGGTGGCAGCTTGAATTCAACAAATGGGGGGTGGGGGGGGGCTTTACCTGATTTCCAGTGATTTTTCTCTGGAAAAAAACAACAATACATATTTTATAAGAACTTAATTTTTAAGTCAATTGTTGTTTCTTTAATTTGTCGCAGGAGACTCTTTGGGTAGGATCCATCCATGTGGTAAAGAAGGAACCGGGGCATTGATTGACACCATTGTTTTGCCCAGTCTATCCATTCTGTTCATTAATTTAATCTTCTTACTTAATCATCATTCACCCAGAGGATCTCCTAGGTGCTTGACTAGACCCTGTCCTCAAGCAATTCACAGTCTGGTAAGGGAGCTAAAACCCATACATCAAGGGCTGAAACTGATGAGCTCAGATATAGGTCTTTGAGCCCAAAGGAAGAGGAGATTACATGGGGCATTGTGAGCTCTCCTGTGTTTCTGAGGAACTGCTGAGCATTCTTCATGGATAGCATACCCTCACTTTAGGACCTTCACACGGTGTGTCCCCTAAAGAGTGTCCTCTCTTTTCCCTAAAAGTAACCCCCAGTGTGCACTAATAACTTAGTAGCCATTTTTTAGCAGATACTTCTTGCAAGATTACATGAGCCCTTCTCAAAAGCAATGCTCGCTTAGAAACCAGGCTTCACCAGAAAGAAAGAGAGAAAAGATAGTAATGAGCAGTTTCCTCTTCCTTTAGATAGATTACTCTAGAAAGAAAGCATGGTGACCTCCATTGGAGATTTTAAGTGATGCAGGAATTTAGGAATGGACTCTGTCTTAGTCACTTCAGGCTTCTATAACAAAATACTGTAGACCAGATGATTTAAACAACAATTATTTCTCATAGTTCTGAAGGCTGGGACGTCCAAGATCAAGGTGCCACCAGATTTGGTGTCTAGTGAGAGGTCGCTTCCTGGTTTGTAGATGGATGCCTTCTTGCTGTATCCTCAAATGTGAAAAGACAGCTCTGGTCTTTTCTTTCTATAAGGGAACTAATCCCATTTTGGGAACTACACTCTCATGACCTTATCTAAGCCCAATTATCTCTCAAGGACTCCATCTCTAAATACCATCACATTGGGAATTTTGGCTTTAATTTATGAATTTGGGGGGGACGCAAACATAGCAGACCCTTTTAATGCTTTGCCTCCCGGAGACATGAAAGACCTGAAACCCAGCATCCCTACAACCTTCTTAGCTATTGCTTTTAACCATCATTTCTTTATGTCCACAGAACACATGCCTCCATCCTGAGTTTATGGACTTACAGAGTTATAGGTTAAGCAATAAACTATGAACACATACATTGGTTACAGAGAATAAAAGATAAGGACATTCTCATAGAAACAGTCAAGAAAGAAATGGGGCACAATAGTATGGCATGAGGTAAACACAGCCTTGTATCAGAGCTCCAAAAACCTCCAAAAGTTCCCTATGTAATGAGAATTCCTGCATCGATCCCTGAAGAATACTCCTACAAGGCCCCTATAGTCCAACAATGAAATTTTAATTCCCCCTAAGAATAATTTTCATGGTGAATGTTGAGACGTGTCTTGAGGTGAGTTATCAAAAGAGTCTTTGAAGTCAAGACATATCAGATCCATTGTATTCATCACTTTCCCAAAACACTACATACTAATTTCCAAGTTTTATGGCTACAGATTATGTCAATAGGTAGTTTTAAATCCTCACTGTTTCACAGTGATGAGAATTCGTGGGGTTTTAATCTTTAAGAAGTATTATTAATTCCTTAATCTCCTGGTTCAGTTCAGCAACTGGGCCACTAAAAGTTCACCAGTGGTTTTATCCAGCACTTTTCTCTAGGCATGGCAGAGTGACAGCATGGAAGCTGCGCTGTTGCATCACAGGACCATGGAGAACTGGCCTCCACGCCTGCTTTCCTCCAAGCCAGGTCACGACCCCCTGAAATCCAGGTGCAGCAGCAGGAGGAGTACTGGATCCATCATCAAACCATGTACCAGCTCAAGTGCAGTTAACTCTTCTGCAACCTGAAGATGACACTCGCCAAAGTCCCTTCCCATCCTAAAATTCTGCCATCAGTACATCTAGTCATCCAGCATAACCTCTCTGGAGCTCTGAGTTGTCTCCAGGCTGTGAACTTTGAACCCCTAAGAGAAAAAAACTTCTCCTCTCCTTTGAACCCACCTTATGTTTATGAACATAAGAACCCAGGGAGATCTTCCTTAAATCAAAGATAAACATCTCCTAAGTCAATTCAACTATAGTTTGTTCTTGCTTAAAAAAACAAACAAACATGAAGCCAATTTCTCACCATCCTAATAAGCATACTCAAAATACAGATCTTGAAGGTAAATTTGTTTTGCTTCCTCTAACCTTTTTTGTTGTTGTTGCTGTTTAGCAGTTTAAGTGCATTGTGATAAAGACCAGAGTATCTGCTCGTCATGAGATGATAATTAACCATAGTAGATGTACAGAGAATTTTAACAACAACAACAAAAAAAAAAAAAAGTAGGAAAAACCCATATTTCCTCCAATGGCCGGATTGTAACCAAATAATTTAGTGCCAACTGGGCTCATAGCTCCTCAATCTATTTCAAAGGTAGGAAAGCTTCCCAACATGGCAAAGGAATTTGTTTCTTCCCTTTCTCAGGGTGTAGGTGTGAGTACAGGGTTTCTTCACCTACACAGGTCCCTTGTGTGAGGCAGGTGGATCCAACCACCTGGCCACATCCCAGAGGAATGGGAGAGGGTGCTACCCACACTTAAGCAGCCCTGGCAGATTCCAGGTCCTAGATAACAACCCCTGGATGTCTAAATAGTCCCCTTTCAATTTCAGAAAACCTGGGAAGAGTTTGCCCTAGGGCCTAGACAGTTAGGAGTAACTCAGAGGGACTAAATAAGGGGCAGTCAAATGTGTCAAAGAGTAGTTTTTGTGGGTTTGGGCACCAGGAGGAGGCTAGAGAGGGGATGTGTGATGAATAGGGGCTCAGTGTGGCCTCCACAGCATTCTGGCCTGTTATCAAGGTTGCCAACCCCCATGCTCCACTCCCTCTTGAGGCTCTCCAGTGCATCTTGCCCACCTCCTAACTCATCAGGACTGGTTGGCTTTACGAATCTCGAAAGAGGATGACTCCTTGTTCACTCCTGCTTTCTCCTCATGTCCCACAGCATGATTGGGAAGACTGTCACCTGGTCACTTCATTTAGCCACATTGCTCTCTTTCAGCCTCTTGCCCACTCCCAAAGCAATGGCTCTGAAGAAATGACAGCACTTTTTCTCAGAATGTAATCTGGGGTTCCTGACTCTATTCTCTCCATCCTTTCCAGAACCTGAGGCTCTCAGAGGCACAATGGCCTTGACAAGGGCCATCCTTTTGCCAGATGTAGGCTCCCCAGTCCCTGCCCACTCTGGCACCTCAGTTCTGATTTAACAGTTTCATTTTCCCCTCCTGGGGGTGATCTAGATGGCACAATTGGGCTTGAGCTTCATCATGGTTTCCTGGGATGGGGAGCCAAAGCACAAAGTATTGCCCAAAGGGGCTCACGCTGAAACACTGCTCTTTGTTTTTTTAAGAACAATGGGAAAGCTCAGTGAAGTGGGAAGACTTCCTTCAGATACTCCACTGGCCAGCCCCAGATTTCCAGTCCTTTTCTTGTTGGAATTTTAATACCATCTATTTATTATTAATTTTTAATAGAGGAAGGACCTCATGCTAACGAGTTGTCCAAATGGCACCATTCTTTTGTTGCTGTTTGAAGTTTTAAAGACCGATGTGAACTGTGTTTGTGTTTGCATATCCATTTCTTGTGCTGGGTTGATTTCAGATTGGTGCATTCTCACTTATCAGGGACCTCTGACTCGAGCAGAACAAAGTCAGCTACTTACTCTAGTTACTGTAAAGCAGACGCGTAACTTCTACTGTATTTTGAAAAACCTTGCACTGTAATGGTTAACAAAAAAAAAAGCAAAACCTTATTGAAACTGATTTTGTATTTTTGATTACATCTGAATTTTCACATTTTTGTATCTAGCCGTGACCACGGTAGTGCTTCCATAGCTTGTGTTCAAGGTCTTGTTTCTTTCCAGGTTGAATTCTTAGGATTGTGTTGATGCCAAATGTTTAAGGGGCAGGACTGGGGCCTGGCTAGCAGAGCCTGTCACGGGGTTGTGTCCTTCCTCCACCAGACCACTGGCTGGCAACGGGAAAACTTGCCTAGACTGGAGCAAGCCGACGTCACATTTCATTGCGTGAATTCCCACAGACAGCTCACATCTCCAACTAATTTGAGGCCAACAGTTTTGGCCAAACCTTTGCCAAGGACTGTCAAAACTGAGCTGCCCCCATCTGTGCACTACCCAACTTTCTGGGTAAGGGAGGACATCTCTAAAAAACAAAACTTGTGAAATTAATTTGTGATTATGATTTTCTTCTTCTTGCTGGAAACGTGCTGGGACCCAGACAGCATGATGTTATCGCTCTTTCTGCTTTTCCAAACAAATACACCTGTTGTGCTCTTTTGTTTCTTAGTGAAGAAAATTCTAGACACAGACCTAACTATGAACTCTTTTCCTCCTGTATTTCTGGTTAGCAATCCTCCCTATGTATTCCTAACTTGTTGAAGTGTTTTCCTTCTTAGCATTGCTACTCATATATATATATTTTTTTTACTGAACAACAACAACAACAACAACAAACCCACAAAGGAACAAATAATATCTTTCTCTTTTTCTCTCTTTCTCTCTCTGATGTGTAATGTTGTGTTGTCTGGATTCTGTATAAAAATATGTATATGATGTATCTGATATTTGGCAGCCACTGGCTGTTAACTTTAACCAATATAATTAACAAAAATGCATAATGTTGGTGTTTGATTTTTTTTACAAAAACAAAACAAAACAAAAACAACCTAGTTAAGATGTTTGTGTATTTTTTGCATGGTTAAAATGTACTTAGTGCATTGAGAAACGTTGTGGAGGTACTCAGTGAAAAGGCCGGTTTACTCTTTGATTCTAATGGTGATTGGTTGTTGACCAGACTATTCCCTATGATGTCCGTCTTTATGTTAGCATAACTCTATTGATAACTTGTTTTAATACTCAAGATTCAACATAGTGTATCTATCTATCTCTATTATATTGACTGTTCCTTAAAACCAGGTTGTGGAAGTTCACTTCGTTTGGCACAGATGTCTCCATTGCCAATTTCCATTGAGTTGTGTTCCATTTAATTTGCTGTACAGTCCAGATCTGAAGCCCCCATCCTCCTCCTCTCCACCTGCCCTGTAGACAAAGGCTATCATCTCTCCTTCCAGATGTCTATTCCTTTGAGCAGTACTGTGGTTTTCCCTTCCCACGGAACTTTTCCCAAAAAAAACCTAGTTATATAAAGGAGGAGAAAGGACAGAAAGTTAAGCAGAAATCTAAGAGTTATTTATATTTTATACATAATAGTACATATAATATAGTATAGAAGATAGGTAGACAGGCAGACAGACTTTAAATGTGAATTAAGCAGAAAGGCAATGGAAAATATTGAAGGACAGAGAGAGAGAAAGAGAGAGAGATCCTGAGTTTTCCCCCCAGGTGTGTCACTAGGTCAATATGTGAGCTGCAGAAAAATTATTTGTCCTTCCTTGTGCCCCAGTTTCACCATATGTAAGATGAGGAAGTGAAAACATTTTTTTGCAGGGGGAGGGCAACTACGCTTTCTTGAGTCTTCAATGCACTTAGAGCAAGAGTGGGTCTTTAACTACCTAAGAGGTTCATTGCTGTGTGTTTGCAAACCATGCTGGCAGCATCCTCATTCTTCCTCAAAACATCTGGGCCTCCTCAGGAGAAAGACATATCTGAAAAGGCACTGGCTGTTCTGGTGTGAGAGTACCCTGGCATCCAAAGTTTTCTCTTCAGCTAGGTAGCTTCTGCATAGCTGGGAAGGAGGTGGGGTTGGTAGAAATATTTCTGGTGAATGACATTGAGCTTCTGTTTCCTGGAGTCAGAATCCATGGGCTTAGACACATGAATTGTCTATTTTATATTTTCCCAGCGATGACTCTTATAGGTGGCCCCTACCTTGCTTCGAAGCAACATACACAGTTCATATCAGAAGCATCTATGTTCTCAGTATTCATGGTTTTTGCAGACACTGGTCTTTTGGCAGAAAAGACCAGATGAACCTGCCTCCAAATAGGTCTTTGCTCCCTCCTCACATTTGGAGACAGAGGCAGCCCTTCAAGATTGTCAGGCTCCTTGGTTCTGCAGCGAGAGGTCAATCCTGACAGCCAACCAGGTGGAACAAGTACTGCTTTTCTCACTCTTAAGAGGGAAGACCTAAGAGCTCAAATGCTTCATAAGCACCTTGTCATGGGCCCTTCATCCTGCTGGGATGTATGTGACCATAGCATTGATCTCACCACTGACCATTGCTAGTGGACATCTTTCAAAACATATTGAAATTTTCATTAGGTTTGATGGCACTTGCTACTTTTCCTTAGGGTCAAGGTTGACTGCAAAGGGGCAGGATTCCAGAGACATGGCAGGTACTGTTCCACTCCTGCCTGGCTCTTCTAAGGCCAGAATCTACCATATGTGAAGAAACATGAATGTGACCTTGTTTGAAATGAGCCTCTTCACCACCCCTTCCCACAGTGACATTAGTCAGGAGTCCCAAGGGACCCATTAGAAAATGTACTCACTATCTCCAGAAGCAAGATGTATTCTTTTTGGTGCAAGGCTGGTAGATACTACAATCTTTGAATTCAGCCCCTACCTTGTGTCTAGTCCAGACTGATACACACTTCTCTAGAATCACAGATTCTGAATGTCAGAGAGGATCTTAAGGCTCTTGTGGACCAATCTCCCTTCTTTACAGATAACGAACCCAAAGCCCCTTTCCCGAAGAAATATGGCTAGAAATTAGCAGAGCCAGAATCTAATCCTGCATCCATCCCAGTGCTGTTTTATCCCTCTCCTGACTTAGGCCCACTAGTGCAGAGTCCCTCTTCTAATTTGTGAAATTCAGACATTGTGAACCTCATGTTTTATAGAAGTCCATGGGAAAGAGAAGAGTTTATTTTCTCAATGTGGACACACACGTATTATACTGCCCCCACTCCAACCCAGCTCTCTGTAACATAACTTAGGGCTTGGGTTTTGAATAAAAAATGAGCTGATGTCTTATTTCCCTATATTTTTGAGGAACACGGAGGAACAACTGGAATAAGAAGCAGCAAAATTGATATCTATTATCTGCTCTTACTAAGTCTCTTGCTAGAATAGGTTTTTCTAAATAATAATAACTGTCCATCTACCCAGTCATCCCATCTCTCCTTCTGCCTCTTGGGTGTCTTCCATTCCCAAGGCACCTGATCTCTCCAGAAGAACATTCCATAGTTCCTTTTAATGGTCTGTTTCAGAAAGTCCACAACTTTTTAATCAGAGCACATTTTCATAAATTCCTTCTTCTTCTTCTTTTCTCCCTTCTTCTTCTTCTTCTTTAAAGAATGCATATCTCTCTGCTAACTTTCATCTCAACTGAGTCATCAGAGCCCAAGGTGTGTTTTCCTCATACTAAATGGTGGACCCGGGAACTTCCTTGGGTGTCATTCTTCTAAATTCAGCGCAAGCTTGCTGACCTCACCTCCTCCTCACAGGAGCTTTGGAGCACCTGGCTTATCTGGTCTGTTTTTCTTTGGAAAAACTCTTTGCTAGTGAGGCACCTTGATTTCCTATTAGTGTCATCACTGAGAAAGACCCAGTGATTCCTGCCTCCCATTCCCTCAGCCTCCAGTTCTTAAATGTTTTTTTTTCCTATTAAATAGAGAAAAGTCTTTGATTCCAATGATATTACAGTGCTATTTCTCTAAAAAGATCAAGTAATCCAAGTTAAATGTTTTTAAAGGGCTTTGTTCCCTGAAATTCCAGCCCTTATCACCCCTACGCTTGTCCTAAATGTGACGCTCTCCTCCCTGCACTAGGCCCTCAATCAGGCTCCAGAGAAAAGGAAACACAGCCAGGGGTCCAGGGAGGAAACTAAATGCCCTTCCTGCTGGTGGTTACCCTGAAGAAGTGGTTACAGTGACTGCTTTGTTCCATTGATGTTAAACCTTAAGGGTTGGGGTTGGAGGGTCTCCCTTTAAAATACTGGAACTGCAGAGAGCACTGGGAGTGAGGGAGCACCCCCTGTTGGCTTTATGGGTACTGTTGTTGTTATATTTTTTAAAGGTTCATTGGCAGAGTTTTAAAAAAAATCCTGCTTGCCAACGGGAAGAGCAGAGCTGAGGAACTTGACATTGATTTAAGAACGTAAAAATCCAACCAAAATATTCTAATCCCTGCAGAGGGCATTCTGTGTTCCAGACTGGTTCTGCATTAACTCCCTGTGTGACTTTGGGCACTTAGCCAAGGGGGTCTGTCTGTAAAATGAGGGATGAAGCTACATAATGTCCAAGGAACCTTGTTTCGTACTGTGGATGATTTCAAAACAGATATTTGAACACATATTAAAGTAGACTTGTACAATGAAGTCCGCAGACCTACTAATCGACTTCAGCAGTATGCCCACAGCTTGATGACCATATTTGCTTCATTATGGATCTAGTATTGTCATCCTTGGATTCCTGGATGGGATGTTGCTCACTTTTCTTAGGACCAAAGCAAGACAGGTTCTACCAGAGAAAGGTCAGGCGGGCACTGGTCCTCAGACAGCTTGCCATTACAACTGGCATTTCTACCTTGTCACATATTGTCCCTATGACTGCCCCCTTTTGAGGTGGTCTTGAGTAACTAGAGCACTGCCATTGCATCCTTAGCCCCAGGCATCTCATGGAGAGTTCTTGCATTAGGCTGCTATCTAGACCACTGGATGGAAGGGATGTCTGTCTTACTATTGAGCTCACAGGTTAGTCGTATGCTGGAGGAAGTAGTTGTACTCCTGTTAGAAATGGCCTCAGAGCCAATTCGATTCTAGGGCCTCGGCAGGCGTATCACCCAGGATCCTGCCAGAAGTATACCCTGAATGGCAGGTCACTCTGAAGGTTTATCCTTCCCATAGCATTCTGAGGCTGTCTCCTTCACCCCAGTACAAGGAAAAAGGAAACTTGTCTTCCATCTATTCTGTTCAATCTTTTGTATTTCCTGCGAGTGGAATTAAGTCAAAGGAGCTTCTTCATTCCTCTAAGGGTCCACCCGGGGGCTCACAAACCTTGCTAGGACCTCACATTCCCATGGACTTTGCAGCTGTCAATCTGTCTAATGTGGGGGGGACATTCCTGAGCCCTGGCTAGGCCTGTTTCCAACCGAGCATAAGTCTCACTGGGACATGTAAGCATCAGGCCTGGCTTTCCAGGACGCGTACTGTTCAAGGTTTTTTGAGATGGGCCAGATAGTCAATAGCAAAGGACTTGCCCCAACTCTGCACAAACCTAGGTGCTTCCACTTTTGACTCAACAGCTGGGTGCCCACAGCCTGCCCTCCTGAGAGGACCTCAGGAAAGAGAGTCTGGAGAGTAGAAGAAACTTTGGCCAAGTTACCCCAAGTCAGGGAAGAGCCTTCTTTTCCATGGAGCCTTCCAAAGGGCACACCCTCTGCCAATCTCATATGGTAAATTCCAAGGCCTTGCTTGGGGGGGGGGGGGGAAGGTAGCTGAGGAAAAAGGGACTCCTTCTCATCTTTTGTTTACCTTCAACCTGGCTGAATTTAGCTGCCCTTAACTTCTAGTTTGCTCAAGTCCTTATTGCCTTAACAACCACCTAATAAACAGTCAGAAAGCCCCTTCGGTGGTATTCGTTGTGAAGCGCTATACCTGTCCCCGTCTCCCCCCTGCTGCTGTGCCTGAGGAGAGTCCCAGCCCCTCTTGCTGAACCAGAAACGTTCCCAGGCTGAGGGCAAACCCAGAACTGCTCGGATGGAGAGATTCCCCACCCCGCACTGTCACTCCTGACGACCGACCGTTTCCACCCTCAGACTTGCTTTGCTTCAGATCTGGACTCCTCATGCTCCCCCCACCTTCCACCTCTTGTTCCAGAGACCCTCCGCACCCCCTCACTCTTGGTGCCATTCCTGAGGACCATCTAGACTTTCTGTTCTCCTGAGCATTCTCCCCACCTTCAGCTGCAGCGTATTTCTTCAGCCTCTCCACCAAGCTCTTTAAAACGAAAGGCAGTTGCTGTCTTCCCATGGACAATAATGAATGTATCTACTGTAAGCGCAGACCATGTAGAGAAGTGGCTGGGTTAATCACAAAGAGGGTTTTTGTAAAGCCTGTTTATTTTTTTAAGTCAGTTTTGAGCATTTCTATTTTACCACCCTTCACGTGGTTTTGGGGAACCCAAATCGTATCAAGGTCTCATGCCAAAACAAGCCAAAAGTTATTTTCTTTACCTTTTTCCTCCATGCACCATGATTTAAATGATTGTTTCAGTGTCATTTTAAATGTTTTCTCGTGACATGTACTGACGATAAAAGTCATCTTGACGAAAAAAAAAAAAGATTTATACATGAATCAGAAAGTATTTATTTCAATTTTGTACCTTTCCATTTTAATACATTATAATGTATTGACTCAGCTGAGATGATATAAACAGTTCATTTTAATAACATGTGTGCGTGTGTGTGTGCCTTTTCTTTTAACACGGTGGGGGAGGGGCGGAGAATCCTGGAGTGGGCGATTTTGGGTGCTTCTTGGCATCAGTGTGAACAGAGTATGGCCTCTGATGGGACCAAAGGCTTTTCAGAGGCAGCTGGTGAGCCCAGGAGAGGAAGAGATGGTACAGGGGGATCAAGGAGGTAAGTGGGTGGGCCGTCGTGGGGAAGGAGGGTGGGATGCCCTGACACCATAGGTAGGAACTCCCATGGAGAGGAGGCTATGTACTCACAGAGCCTGAATGCAGACTGGCAATCAAAGGTTTGGGTGGGGCCAGGTAGGGGGAAAACCCAAAGCAAATCAGGTGAGAAGAAGCTAGAGGGAAAACTCAAAGCCTCATTCCTCCCCCAGCTGGCTGAAGACCTACAAGGCTGCCACATGGTATATGCAGAGAGGAAGGGAGAGGAAGCCAGATGGGAAAGCCCACCCCAGACAGAGGACCCTGGTGCAGCCCGTTCCTTCTGCTGCCAGAGGGAACGCCACACTCAAGTGTATGACATGTGACATTCACCACACACAGTGACCTTGACCGCTAGGGAATGTGGTCCAATTGGTATCTTGAAACCTGGCCCCCATCAGTGCAGGAGACCTTTCATCATTTGACGGAGGAACAAGCTGGAGGGCAGGGCACAACATATATCTTTTTAAACCCCACCCCCCAGCAAGCTGCTGAAATGTGTAAAACGATGCTTTCTGCAGCTCTGTGAGTCATATGGCTGAACTTTCTATGGATAGAATTAACTTTTTAAAAATGGTTAAGTATGAGCAAAAGCCCTGAACAGATATTTTCCCAAAGAGGATATAGTCGTTCTCACTGTTCCAAGGTCCCCAGGGGATGCCTGAAACCGAGAATAGTACCAAACCCTATATATACTATGTATTCTTCCTCCACGTACATTCCTATGATGAAGTTTAGTTGATAATTTAGGCAATTTCATGGATAGAAGATTCGTTCTTACCATAGATCCTAGCAACCTCAGCACTTGATTTTTTTCTCCTCCCTTATTAAGTCAAGAACTTTCAACTTTTCACTCTTTAAGCACTGCATGGCTTCTTATTGCCAGCATCACTACTCATGCCCTTTGGGGTCATTATGAAGGTTTGGCTGAACAACCAGCATCTCAGTACTGTGACAGCCGATCTGATAACCCTGTTGGCTACTAAATGACTAATGGACAGGCAGCATATACAGCGTAGAAACATCGGACAGAGCAATGATTCACGTCCCAAGTGTAACAGAGCAGGACAACTCAAGATTTCCTCACGCTACTCAGAATGGCATGCAGTTTAAAACTTATAAATTTTTTTCTGTAATTTTCCATTTAATATTTTCAGACCATGGTTGGACCCTCCTCCCAAGTGGATGGCAAAGTCAGCTTCCACCCTGTTTTCCTTTCATCACCCCAACTCTCACCCCGTGTTGTTTTTTTTTACTATATATTTATTGATTTCAGAGAGGAAGGGAGAGGAGAGAGAAACATCAATGTTTCAGATAGAAACATCAATGATGAGAGGAAATCATTGATCTGCTGCCTCCTGCACAACCCCACTGGAGACTGAGCCCACAACCGGATGTGCCCGGACTTGGAATCAAACCTTGACCTCAACCACTGAGCCACGCCGGCCAGGCCCTCCCTGTTTTTATTTGTTCCCTTTGCAGGAACCTCCCTGTTTGCATCCCCCTGTACCCTTCCCGCTACCACCTGCTACCCTAAAAACATCTCAAGATATAAGCGACTAAAATTTCACCACCTTGCTCAAAAGCTAGAGGAGGCTAATAACCTAAGACCGTGGTGGGCAAACTTTGGCTCTCCAGCCTCATGAGGCTCTTTGGCCCCTTTGAGTGTGGCTCTTCCACAAAATGCCACGGCCTGGGCAAGTCTATTTTGAAGAAGTGGTGCTAGAAGAAGTTAAAGTTTTAAAAATTTGGCTCTCAAAAGAAATTTTAATTTCTCAAAAGAAATCTCAATATTTGGCTCTGTTGCCGACCACCAACCTAAGACAATACAGAAAACAGTTGTAAGGTAGAGAAGAAGCCGGATTTTTTCGTTTGACATCATTCTCTGAATTGGGTCTCTAGATGTAATTTTCCATTGTGGAGCTGGACAGATTCTGTGAAAGCTGAAGCCTGGAGTCACACGGTTTGGATGGGCAGTATAAACAGGAGAAATCTGAGGCCAGGCCTGCTGCAGGGAAGCCAGGAGGCATTTCTGGACTGGAATCAATACAGAGCCTCCCTTCACACTGCTCTTGGCTAGGTTTTGTCTTCCTGTTTGAGCTTCTATAACATAAAAAGCGAAGACAAGAACTATCCCAGGAGGCCTAGAAGACGAGAGACCTGAGTTGGTATTAACTGGGCATGTCAACTTGAAAAAAAAAGTATCCCTGACACGTTCTCTTGACTCAGAGACGTGAGCAACAGAAACTGGGTCAAGCAAGTTTAAAGCAGACTGCAGGGGAAACAACCTAGCAAAGTCGGATGCTCTCCCCCCAGGAAAGGCGTAGATAAATCTCAGCGAGACATCCGATCGAGCATCCATTTCCGGAGCATTGCATCTCAGAGTGGGCTGGTGCTTCTCAGCCTGGGCTCCGCCTGGGCCTGACAAAGGCTTGCCTGAGGAACGCAGGAGGAATCTGCCAGGAGGTCACGAGTCTTCCATTCTCTGTGTAACAGCAACTAGATGGGCTCCTTGGGGGAGTTAATGATAGACACAGGTCTCCTGAGAACTGACAAAAGCAGACTCCAAGGGTCATGTCTATTCTCTGTAGGCAAATTAGAGAAATATCCCCAAAGTTTGGTGGGGAAGATGGGATGGAGGTCCCCTGGCAAACAGCCGCAGCAGAATGAGCTTTAGAAACACAAGGAAGTGAAGCTCTCCCTTCCTTTCTGTCTGCTTCCAGGTCCCCCTCCAGCGAACCACCACACTATACATGGTTCTACCTAAACCCAAAATGTCCTTTGAAATGTTCACAGTTGTTTTTGGTGGTGGGTTGTTTTTTAATTTTCTACTCTATATCATTTCAGGTTAATCTGTCTTCACTAGTGAAAACTTGATTTGAAGGTAAAGGCTGGTTTGCTGACTTAAAACTTGCATGTTTCTAACTTTCGAGCTACTGTATAGGACCATTTTGCTTGATAAAGACTTAGCCTTTGTAGATATACACAGCTGGTACACAACTCGTAGAAACTTGCAAACGTCCAGAAAGCATTAGGAACATCTGCTTCCGGCCACAATGGGATGGATAATGGATTGGATTTACCCATCCATTTTAAGCAACTATAAAACTGAACAAAATATACAAAATAGTGGTTTTCCGACACTTAGCAGTAGGCAGTGAGGACCTGTGACCTTTGAGAGATGGGGTGCAGATGAGATGAACTCGTATTGCCCTTCTTTCCTTCTGAAGAGGGTTTCCAGGCGGCAGCCCCAGAGGAGGAGTCTGAACAGAACCCAGAGGTCTCCATGGGCCGAGGAGACAAAGATGGAGGTAGCTGGGATCAGGGGACAAGAACCACAGCAGAGGGTCCCCTCCAGTCTCCCAGGGATTGCTGAGCAAGGGACACAGGTAGAGTGACCACCGGAGAGAACCACCGAGAGAAAGGAAAATCCCCGAGCTTGCATGTGTGGCCAAGAATAACTGTGTCTCCTGAGCAGAAAGAACTCTGAACACGCAGAGCGTGGGACAGAATCCTCAGAGGACTGCTGCTGCAGGAGAGGGAGTGCCACCTAAACTAAAAGACCGTTGGGGGCACAAAAAAGATCAAATCATTCCCAAGGGACTTAATTGGATCCCATCACAGAGTACTTAAAGGAATAAAAAAGCCTCCAGCACCCAACAATGAAACACAGAATGCCTGGCAGAGCCTCCGCAGTTACCGGGTGTGTAAAGAAGCAGGAACAAGTGAACCATAATCAGGAGAGAAAAAATTTTAAAGCATTAGGAAGGTAAAAAAAAAAAAAAATGACCACAGCTTACGAATGAGAAATGACCTTAGTTAGTGATTCAGGCATTCCCTTCTAGACTTTTAGTCAGTGCATTGTTTTTGTTTTTTTCAATATATTTTATTGACTTTTTAACAGAGAGGAAGGGAGAGAGATAAAGAGTTAGAAACATTGATGAAAGAGAGTCATCGACCAGTTGCCTCCTGCACACCCTCCACTGGGGATATGCCCGCAACCAAGGTACATGCCCTTGACCGGAATCGAACCCGGGACCCATCAGTCCACAGGCCAACACTCTATCCACTGAGCCAAACCGGTTTTGGCCAATGCACTGTTTTTAAAAATTACATTAACTACGGATGATCAAATGTAGGTACAACTTGCTATTCTGATTTTCTGCCTTTGCAAACTTAAGCACCATCCCCTGTGTATTGTTCCACTCTTTTGGTTTTAAGAACCGATGCTCACTGGAGTTACCTCAAACAATAGGAAGTGTATTATCAGGAGACTACCAGGTCATAAGGAAATAAGACGAAAGGAGAAAGAAAAGCAAATGACTGGACCTTGCCAAAGGGAGGGATTGAGACGGCTCTCAGGATTCAAAGCAAGTTCACTCAGACCCAGAGCAGTTCCCGGACCCCGGCAGGAGCTCCTCCTTAAGGAGTCTCACCAGGCACTGGCTCAGTATCCCATCTCTTTGCACATCATCTTCATTGCTGACTAGTATCTCACTGCAAGAATACACAGGTTTGCTTATCTATTGACCAGATGGTAAGTTTTGGCTTACTGTGAATAAAGCTTCTATAAATTGTACACATGTTTTTGTAAAAAGACATTTTATTTTTTCTTGGGTAAATACCTAGTAGCGAGATGGCTGGATCATACTAGTACATAGGTTTCCGTTTACTTTTATTTTAAGTAAAATATTTGAAATAAAAATGTAAAAAGCCTTCTGGACATCGGTTATTTTTACTTCTCTTTCTCCAGGGAGAGATGATTATAACAATGTTCTGTGGGGATGCCTTCTCTCACTGCAACTTCTCTCCTTTCTGCCTTGTCCTTACTTTCAAGGTGAGACCATCACAAACAGAACTTGAACATACTTTTTTAAAAAAAAATGTTACTGTTTTTATAACAGAGAGGAAGAGAGAGGGATAGAGAGTTAGAAACATCGATGAGAGAGAATCGCCAATCAGCTGCCTCCTGCACACCTCCTACTGGGGATGTGCCCGCAACCAAGGCACATGCCTTTGACCGGAATCGAACCCAGGACCTTTCAGTCCGCAGGCCGACACTCTATCCACTGAGCCAAACCGGTTTCGGCAGAACTTGAACATACTTTACAAACCCCTCTCTACTAACTGTTGCTGCTGTCTACCTCCTAGCTCAAACTGCCACGAGGGAGAATCTAATCAGTGCAGCTGGTCACCGTCATCCCACACTTGGCCAGCGTTCATGCTAGCACACATCAGTGTTTGTGGGTTTCCTATGAATTGACTGCATACCCCATCCACTCAGCTGTGGCCTGGCAAGGAGGTTCACGTAGTAGAAGGAGAGACTTTTTTTTTTAATTGTTATTGATTTTTTTAGAGGAACATCCATCTGAGAATGTAACATCAATCGGCTGCCTCCTGCATGCCTCCCACTGGGGATTGAGACTGAAACCTGGGCATGTGCCCTCACCAGGAATCAAACCCGCAACCTTTCAGTGCACCAGATGATGCCCAACCAACCGAGCAACACCGGCCAGGGTGAGAGGGGTGTTAAAAAAAAACTACAAGGTGTTAAAAAGAAATGTATACACACTTTGAAAAATTATAAAGGCAGTGCTTGTTAAAATACATTTCATTTTCAAAATGTAATAGAATTAGCTGTTAAAGCGTGTATACATTTTGGGGGAACACCCCATATACATGAACCAACTCAGGGCTGCCACTCTTAGCAGAGACTGTGAGCTGAGCAGTCCCACGCAAGGACTGGTCAATGTGGCTGGCATCCTGACATACAACTACAACATGACTCATTAAATAATTCTCCTATTGTTGGATACTTAGGTTGTATTCAACTTTTTATCTCACGTCTTAGGCTGCAAAGACACTTTGGAACGTGAATATTTATATAAAATTGATATCATTTCCTTAGACCCCCTTCAAAGTCATACTACTGGTTATGAACATGAGACATCAGTGATGTTTAGATTTTAGCATGCATCAGTAGGTCTAGCATGGGGTCTGAGTGTTTGCATTCCCTAACAAATTTCTAGGAGAGGCCGACATTGGAAGAGGGATTTCTCTCTCCTTTGGTTTCCAGACTGATTTGTGCCTCTTCGGAACATTTAACACATCTGCGTTGTGTTAGAATTAAGATAGAATGTGGTCATTTCCTCCCTAGAACAGGAGCTCTATGAAGTTGGTTGTTTTACTGACTTAATAATTCCCCTCTTGTTGGGAATCTTTTTACTAAAGTGCTAAGCAGGGAAAGAATATTTCAAAAGAATGTTATGTAATCTGTCACCTAATTTCCTTGCTAGTTTCCCCTTTGTTGTAGTACTTTTGTCCCAAGTTCCTTCATTTTTATTATCCGCAGACATTCAACTTTTGCTAAGGAATAGCTGCAATTTTTCCATGCCTGATTTTATACTCCGTCTTGCCATCGGCTACTTTTGATCCAAGTTTTTTTAGGTTGGGTGAAGGCGGAAGGAGATTGTGAGGAAAGATGGGCTATCTTAACTTAAACAGTGCCAAAGCCCTGGCCAGTGTTGGTATGTGGTCAGCCCATGCACCAAAGGGTCGCAGGTTCGATTGCCAGTCAAAGACATGTACCTGGGTTGCAGGTTTAATCCCCAGCTTCAGTCAGGGCACAGGTGGGAGGCAACCAATCAATGAACAGATGAGTTTCTCTCACATCAATGTTTCTCTATCTCTCCTGCTCCCTTCCACTCTCTAAAAATCAATGGGAAAAAAATGTCCTTGGGTGATAATTATCAACAACACCCCAAAAAAGTGCAATATCCACTCCTAGCTGACAATTTTAAAATATAAATGATAAGATTTTGTAATTTTTAAAATCCCAAACCATCACAACAGTTGTTTGTTCCTCTCTCCCCATACATAATCCTCATAGATACAAGGGATGCTAGAGTTGGCGCAAACCTTGGAAACCACTGGTCTAAACTACATTCACCTGTGAAGACCCATATCCCTTGTGGTTCAGGGTTCAGGGTTGGGGATCTGGAAGAGGGGTCGCACGCAAATGAAAGAGACGAGACAAGAAATAATAATTTGGAAATTGGGGGGGCCAGGTGGGAGCCCAGCCCAAGAGAAAGGACTCCCCTTGGGCTCAGGCCTTGCCAACCTTTTATTCAATTTGGGATACACCTATAGCCCTTAGGCAGGCAATTTCCAGTAACAGACAGACTATCTTATCAGTAAGGATTTACGTGACTGTCTGGTTACTTCAGTTACCTTTGGCTTGACTAAACAGTGGGTACCTAGCTCTGACCTTTGCCAGGGCTCAAGGGTCACCAGCATTCCAGGCTCCTCGTCCACACCTCTGTGCTAGTGAAGACAATAGGTGGTTTCACACATTCACCCAAATGCAGAGCTCCTTCTACAACATTCCTGTGTGGCCTCTAACTGAACATTTCCAGGGAAGAATGCTCACCAAAGCATCCGTTGCCATTCACTGTCACACTCAGTGTCGTAGTTTGGTTCTTACTTTCTATATAGCCTGAACCATGGCAACAGTGTTGTAAACTTCTGCCTCAATCTTTCTGACCATCCTAGAGACAAAATTATCTTCCTGAGATCTTATACCAACATATGTGGTACTTGAAAACATGCTGACTTCCAGATAAAGTCGCAGTTGTCCATGCTATATAACTACCTTTCGTTGTCTCTGGTCTAATCAAACAGTTCAGATAATTATCCTAAGACTGGGCGACCCTGCCTTCTAAATTTTGTGCAAGTTCACCTCTCTACTTTAATCCTCTTCCCTCTGTCACCACGTACCTTCTTTGACTGAAAATTCCATTGATTTTGCGTCTCTCTATCCCCCTCAGCTCCTGGGTACTTGACGATAGCAGGAACTATTATTCTTTTGTGATTATTTTTTTCTGAGTTTCATAAAACCAGAGAAGTTTACCTTGTTTGTCTAGATTCCTAGTCAAAGGATGAGTTCATGTAGAACAGGAATCTAGTCCTTTACCTAGCCTCTCCCGGCACCTGGCTGCTTTCTCTGTGTTCCACTTATGTCTGTATTGTCACCCAAAGCTCACTGAAGAGTCACCTGCCCCCAAACATATCCTTACTGTCTGTCTGAGACGTTCACTGTCAGAATCTCATTGGAACGCCTCTGGAGCCACTTCAGTTAAAATTCACAGACAAGGTATGGACACAGAGAGGAATACAATAAAAAACAAAGTTCCAGAGTGCACGTTGTAATGGAGAAAAAAAAATAACAGCTTTGTCTTGTTGAAGGCATCATGTTATTTAAAGAGAGAGAACATTAGTTATTTGCTTCTCTCTCTCTCTGTCTCTCTCCGGAGGTAGGACATTAAGAGACGGGACACACCACCGTGCAGTCCTCCCCTCCAAACAAGTTTCTCCAGCTCTGTGTCCACACCGTTTGAAATAATGCTGAGGGTATTTGGGACTATTATTTACATTTTCTTTCCCCGCAGTAAATTGTGAGCTACTTGAGGGCTGAGCTCACTTCTAATTTCCAGAAGGCTCCATGCCTGATATGTAGTAATTAATGAGAGCTGCCAAACGCTCTTATGAAGGCTTTACGTATACCCAATCATTTAGTACAGGAAATGGCTTAAGCTCAGGGATCGATACTTCTCTGGACACCTAGGTTAGATCCACAGATCTCTGACCTCTCCCCGCCTAGCGCCCCGCCCCGCCCCGCCCCGGACACTCCTCGCCCCGCCCACTCACCGCCCCGCCCACTCACCGTCGCGTGCTGGAGAAGCCTGTCGCGCCCCGCTGACGTCACCAGCGTGCGCCCTCGCCGCCGCCGGCCTCGGAGCACGCGTCTGGTCGGTTTGTCCCCACTTCTCCGCTAGCCGGCTGCCCCGCAACTCCAGTTGTTCCGGTCCGGACGCCCGCGTCGGCACAGGCTCTGCGGACATGTCGATGCTGGCTGAGCGTGAGTGTTGGGCGCGGAGGCCCGGCCTGGGCGCGAGGGTGAAGGTCCAGGTGACATGCGGGACCGGACCCGGTAGCAGGGAAGCCGGGTTCGGTTCGCCCCGCCCGCCGCGGAGATTTGCCAGCCCAGCCTCCTCCACAAGTTGGCTGCGGGCCTGCTAGTGAAAGAGACCGCGGGGGTCACGTTCAGAGCTGGGCATGCGCGCGGGGGTTGGAATGAGCACCAGGACACGGGTCATGGGGACCCCAACTGGCCCTTTTCACTGCCCTGAGCCCAGGGCAGCTTCCTCAGGTTAGAAAGAGATTAAGCCTGCAGAATCTCCTTCGACTTCGACGTCCCTTTCTCCACCATGCATGCAACCCTGAAGTTGAAAAGCAAACAGGTTAGAAGCATCAAAGGCAGGATGCACACCTCCTTTTTTTAGGAGGTGCAAGGCTAAGTTAAGACTTTGGCGGTTTTAACTTTTCTGGAATCAGCACTCTTCCATGACACGAGTGTTACTGAGCTGCCTCATCCTGCCTCTGTTTGCCTTTGCCACTTACTGTCACTTTGTGAAATTCACTACAATTCCCTTTCTGGAGCGTCTGCGGAACTTCTGAATGGTACCCGTAGCTACGGTTACCCGCCACCAGAGGGCGGTGGTGCTGTGGTCATAACTTTGGAAGTATGTAGTGAGCCTGGAACTGAAACAGTTTACTTTATAGACCAACAGCAACTACTCTGGGATTTTGTGAAATAAATGCTGTCAGCATTCTTTTAATTTAGGGGATGGAAGGCTATGAGCACAAAACGAAATGGATTGGGCTGCACTCCAGTTTACAGAAGCAGGAATTAAGGTTCAGAGAGAAATTATTCACCCCACCCCAAGTCACTGAGCTAGAAATAGACAAAATTGACCTAGTTGTCTCTATCTTTACATTGTTGCTACTAGGACCAGCAGTTTTCTACTACTTCGAAATAGGACTCATAGATTTGAATATGTTTTAGATGGTCGGCTTAGAGCCTAGATCTCTGAGGTCTCTTCTGGTTTTAATATTCTTTGATTTGTGCTTAATTCAGTTGGTAATAGGGAACATTGGCCCTGACTCTGCTGATTCATTTGTATCTCTTTCCGTGGTTAGTTTCTGTGTGGTATTTAAAAACTTCATTTATTATCTTTATCACTAGGTTGCCTTAAACAATCAATAAGATGGTGAATGTGGAAATAGTTCAAAGTATGAGGTGGTATACAGCTGTAAAGTCTATTTGTAGGTATCACTAAATACAGTTGTACGATTTCAAGGGAATATTTTCAGTTCTATCTACACTGTACCTCCACATGTTCTTTCTGATTCAATTTGGAAGATTGTATGTTTCTAGGTATTTATCCACTTGTTCATATTGTCCAATTTGTTGGCATATAGTTGTTCATATTTTCTTATGATCCTTTGTAATTTCTTTGGTGTCATGTATTTCTCCTCTTTAATTTTTGATTTTATTTATTTGGGTGCTCTCTCTACCTTGATGAGTCTGGGTAAAGGTTTGTCAATATTGTTTATCTTTTCAAAGAACCAGCTTTTGGTTTTATTGATCTTTGCTTTTTTTTTTTTTTTTTAAGTCTCTATGTCATCTATTTCCACTCTAATTTTTATTATTTGTATTCACTTTGGGCTTTACTTATTAGTTTTCTTTTTAAAAAATATTTTTATTGATTTCAGAGAGGAAAGAAGAGGGAGTGAGAAATAGAAACATTAATGATGAGACAGAATCATTGATTGGCTGCCTCCTGCACACCTTCTACTGGGGGTTGAGCACATAACCTGGGCAGGAGCCCTGACCTGGAATCAAACTGTGACCTCCTGGTTCATAGGTCAAAGCTCAACCACTGAGCCACACTGGTTGGGCAATTTATTGTTATTTTTTTAGTTCCTTTCGGTATAAAGTTACATTGTTTATTTGAGATTTTTCTTGTTTCTTGAGGTAGACCCGTATGGCTATGAATTTCCCTTTTAGGACTGCTGTCACTGTGTCCCATAGGTTTGGGGTTGTTATTGTTTTATTTTCATTTGTCTCAAAGTAACTTGATTTTTTTCCCCTTGATCACATTGTTGACCCATTCATTGCTCAGTAACCTTTTATTTAACTTCCATGTGTTGTTCAGTTATTTTCTTGTAATTGATTTCTAATTTTACACCATTGTGATCGAAGAAGATGCTTGATACAATTTCAGTCTTCTTAAATTTATTGAGACTTGTTTTGTGTCCTAATGTGATCTCTCCTAGAAAATGTTCCATGTGTTCTTGAAAAGATATAGTCTGCTGCATTGGGGTGAAATGCTGAGGATATCAATAAATCCAACTGCTTTAAGAGACTTAGTGCCCAGGGTATTTACTAGGGGCTGGTCACCTAGTCAGCCTCTGCCTGGCATGTACCAAAACTCCAGATTCTCTGAAGGGGTGCAGGTATTTGGCATAAACCATATTGTTTGGGTAAACAGTTAGACATAGTGAGCCACTCATTTTTGAGAATGGTAGGAAGCTTCCTGAAACCCGAATTCACAGCCAAGGGCCAGCCTTGTAAGCAAGACTTTGGAACAAGCCCTGACCAGTTTGGCTCAGTGGATAGAGCGTCAGCCTGCGGACTGAAGGATCCCAGGTTAGATTCTGGTCAAGGGCATGTACCTTGGTTGCAGGCACTTACCCAGTAGGGGGTGTACAGGAGGCAGCTGATTGATCAACATTTCTAACTCTCTACCCTTCTCCCTTCCTCTCTGTAAAAAATCAATAAAATATATATTTTTAAAAAGACTCCCCTCATTCATTCACATATTTATTGAGTGCCTATTCTAGAAATTTATAGAGGAAATCATATGACTTTGGAGCATTTCAGTGAGAAGGGAAGGTATCGTTAGTATCTGTAGATCACCTCTGTGGAGGGCACAATTGACTGTTGTATGTCGTGGATTAAGAATATAAGCTTTGATGTCAGTGGGAACTTTGTATAAAAGCCCTGGATTTTGCTTGGGAGCATGAGGCACAATTCTGTCTCTAAGCCTCAGGTTTTCTCCTCTATGGAGATAAGAATATCTGCTTTCACTGGGTTACCGTGAAAATGGAGTCTAAGGTGGGGAGCATTTGGCACATAATGTATGGCAACAAAAGCGGTAGTGACCGCTGCTGCTGCTGCTGCTGCTGCATTCATAGATTGTTGCCTTTAGCCGACTGTGGAAGGCCCACCTGATGGTATGTTTAGGTATTTCGATTTGTCACGTTTGGAGCGAATATCTTCTTTTTTGTCTTAGAAGGTCGGTTTTTTATGTTGGGAGTATATAGTTATTGGGGAAATCAGGGTAATGATCCAATCTGATGCTGAATCTGATAGCTGTATCTAATAAAACATAATTATCTTATATTTTATGCAAGTATGTGTGTATGTATTAGGTATTGAATATTTGTGTGGTAGTTTCCAGGTTTGAAAAGTAAGTTGCTAAGCAGATACTTTGTCATTTGCAGGTCGGCGGAAGCAGAAGTGGGCTTTGGATCCAAGAAATACCAGGTGGAGTAATGACGATTCCAAGTTTGGCCAGAGGATGCTGGAGAAGATGGGGTGGTCTAAAGGAAAGGTATTTTGGAGAAGAACATAAAAATATCAGATGCATGCAAAGAGATTACAAGTCAGGAGAATGTATTTTTCTTAGGAGACAGAAAAAAATTATGTTTTGAATCAATAAGTGATTTTGGAGAAATAACTGAACTATAGTGATCTAGTGATGATAAAGTTAGAATTGAACATAAGTGTTAGCTCTCTTTATCATTTAAACGGCATGATTAGCATCTTTTAATTAGTGACACATTGAATCATACTTAACCATCAGAGTTTTATGTTGCTAAGAATAATACTTTATTCCCCTTCATACCTAGACTACATGTTTTTCTTTCTCACATTCCAGTTATTCCTGACTCAAACAGGACTTCTACTGATCTCTCTACACTCAAATGGTCTTGTCAAGGTCTTTCATGATCTTGTTGCCAAATCCAGTGGACCCTCCTTTGTCCTCCCGTTAATTAATCCCTTAGCAGCATTGGACGTAATTGACTACTTCCTTCTTTTTGTGTTGACTCCCACAGTACTGCTCTCTCTCTCCCTCCCTCTCTCCCTCCCTCTCTTCCTCCCTCCCTCCCCCCCCCCCCCCCTACCTCACCAGCCACTCCAATTGGTGGCTGGCTCTTCCCCCTCCAGACTATAGAGCTGTGGAGCCCCAGGTCCTTTTCTGTACTCTGCTCAGGTGAGCTCACTTATGCCAGCCTATGCTTGAATTCTCTAAAAGCTGAAGTTATCTAGCTGTTAACTTTTCTGTATCTAGCCCAGATCTGTCCTCTGAGCCCAGGTTTATAAATGAATCAGCCTGCTTGACATTTCCACTGCAGTAGGCATCTCAAGTTTATAATTTTTCTTAGGAAACCCTTGATCTCCCAGATCTTTTTCTTCTCCACTTTTCCCATTTTTGCAAATGACACCTATTTACTCGAGCAAGAAAACCTAGGAGTCAGACTGGGTTCCTGCAGACTTCTGTGCCCCAATCATTGTTTCTGTCTCTCCAGGGCATCTTCCTGGTCCAGCCACCGACGTTGCTTGCTCTGATCACCATTCCACCCTGTCTCCTGCTTCCCTGCCTCCCTTCTTTTCCTCCTTGGGGCCATACGACAGCCAGAATGAGCTTTTAAAATACAGAAATTAGATAGCATCATTCAGTTGCTTAAAAGTTCAGTGGTTTCCCACTGTTTTAAAGAATAAGATCCAAATTTCTACCATAATTTCCAAGGTCTGCCAGCTCTAACCCCTTCATATCATCTTATTTCCTCTTCATTCACTGAGCTGAAGCCAGCCTGCTGGTGCCTTTTAGTTCTGCAGTGTACCACGCTCGCTGGGACTCCTTACCAATGAGTGTTGATACAGGGACCTGGAGTCCCTTTCTCCCCGCTTCTCAGCATTGTTTTGTATAATTAGTTAATGGGCAGAGCCACAGACTCATGAGACTTCCGATGGGCTTCTGTAGTTCTGTGGCAGAACTCTGATTTGGAGCATTAAATAAAGCATGTTCTCCATAGTGTTCCTGGTCCTTAAATTAGATCTCGGGTTGAAGAGTTAGTATTCATTATTATAAGTGCATTTTTTAATTTTTTTTTTGTGATAACAGACATATCTTATGAGAATCTATTGCACTGTATTCTCCTTAAGGGCACAGGTAGTGCCCTGCTCCTATATGTTTAGTAATGAATGGCATGGTTGATGAAGGAAGACAGAGATAATCACTCTCTATATCTGATTGAAAAAGCTAACTCTTTTTGTGTTTAATCTCCACAGGGTTTAGGGGCTCAAGAGCAAGGAGCCACAGAACATATTAAAGTTCAAGTTAAAAATAACAACCTGGGACTTGGAGCCACGATCAATAATGAAGTGAGCAACCGTGTGTCTGCTGGAGGTCTTCCTTACATAATTGACTTTTTGTAAAATAATATATATATATATATATATATATATATATATATTAAGTCGATCAAATTGATCAGTTTTTAACTGTTCAAGTGTGTATCCTCTGTATTTTGGTTAAGTAAAACGCCCATGGCTGAGCTGGTTCTTTATCATGTGTCCTGCCTGCTCGCTCTGCCTTATTGTCTTCGTGGGGTTCTTTACTGGCATGTGGGTAAGAGATGCAAACTAGTTTTATTGCTAAACTTTGCAAAATGTATTCTTTTTATAGAAATACTCATTTCAGGACAGACAAGAAGTTTTACTTTTACCTGTGTTCTAATATTAGCTTATGTGATTAAAAGTTGCTAACATTTAGTTTCAGAAAGAAATTAAGAGATTCTCCTGCAAGAAAGTGGTATTCTTTTCCTGTACCATTCTCTGTTTCTGACTGTTGGTGGATAGCAGTTAAATTTATTCACATTTCCTCTTAAACACTGACACTTTGTAAATGTGACACTGTATTTAAAAATTAATGGCCTATCCCAGTGGTCGGCAAACTGCAGCTTGCAAGCCACATGCAGCTCTTTGGCCCCTTGAGTGTGGCTCTTCCACAAAACAACATGTGCGGGCGCGCATGTACAGGGCGATTGAAACTTCGTGGCCCATGCACAGAAGTTGATTTTCGGCTCTCAAAAGAAATTTCAATTGTACTGTTGATATTTGGCTCTGTTGACTAATGAGTTTGCCAACCACTGGCCTACCCAGTCATGCTTTTTATTTTCAGTATTACTTGCTTTAGATAGCGTCTAAGCTGAAATCTTTGTTCTTAATTATTTTTTATGTCTTTTATCTTTTTCAATATTCTTACATTTTTACAACCAACATAATCTGGTAGAAAATCTGGAGAATTTCATTAGGTAAACTGAATTACTTTGATTAGTTTAGCAGCATTGAGTAGTAGGTTAGATCAGCTAAATTTTCTGGGATAACAATTAAAATTTTAAAAGTCTATAGAAGAAGTTTATATAAAGTTGATTTTGAAGGTAGTTATTGAGAGATATACAGATGTACTTAAATTTTTAGAAGAAGCATTGCCCAGTAAACCTATTTAATATGACTTAACTTTAAGCAGTATTAGAATAGTGTGTATGAGGCAAACTCCTCCATTGATACCTTGCTTCCCACTGATTTAGATGGTTTTGGAGATGTTCATTCTCTCATAAAGCCAGGTTCTCTTTGTTATAATGAGCTCACTAGCTTGTCACCTTACAGATGGGTGCTGATTGGTTCACAGAATTTGGAGTCCTTTCTCCACCATTCTCCAATGTTATTTTGTAAAATGGGGTCCATGCCAGCAAATAGAATTGGGCAAAATATTTAAAGTTCAAATGAGCAAAGAAGGGAGTCCCCAAGTTCATGATTGCATTTTTCCTTTGACTTACGTGATTTTCCCTTCTTAAAAAAAAAAAAAAAAAAACTTATTTTGCTTTCTTTTAATATTTAGCGTATAGATTGCCTGCTGATTATTTGACTATAAATTGACTATAAAGTTATCCACATTTGAAATCAGGACTGATGTTTCTAAGGAGCCCATTTTTAATACTAAAATAAACACATTTCATTTCAGATTTACATTATATCTTTCAAATTTACAAATATCTTGGTGAAACATTCAAAAATTCACGTTAATCACCAGACTTTCTTGATTCCAAAATATCTCTTATTTCACCCCAGGTAGGTAAACTATAGACTTTCCTCTAATGATTTTTTTTGTTTGTTTCAGGACAACTGGATTGCTCATCAGGATGATTTTAACCAGCTTCTGGCTGAACTGAACACTTGTCATGGACCAGAAACACCAGGTAGGGGAGATCTTTGCCTTGTTATCCATTAGATTTATAACATCCTTACCAACTATGTTTACTATAAGCATCACATACCCAAAAGTTAATTTATTGAAGCAATTAGAAACAGTCTTTCCTGTGTATATTTTGATAGTGCTTTCATTGCATGTAAAAAGACAACATTTCTGACTTAAGAGTTTGAGATGGCAAGATAAGTCCACTCAGTTTACAACCCCAAATAGTAAAATGACCTTTCCAGGATTCCTTGAATGTGTCTAAAAACATTTTAAAAACAAAGCAAGAAATATCAATTTGAACCATAAGTTAGCAGCCAGCAAAGGCTTAATAGAAAAGCCTGTGTGTGTGTGTGTGTGTGTGTTTTGATTCTACTTAATTAAACTGTTTTATCTTTTAATGCATTAAGATATTAATATCTAACTGCCTTATTTTTCTCAATGTACTTCTGAGATTTATTCCTGATGTATTATCAAAGTGCCATCTGTGAAACGTTTAAAGTGACTCAAGAAACTCTTTATTATTTGTCAGGAAGGTAGTAAGTGCATGACAGATTCCAGGCAGTGGTGCCTTGTCCTTGGGCAGCCCCATCCACAGGTTCACCTTTGCAGGCTGATTCTTTTTTTCTTCTTCTTTTTTTTTTTTTCTGTCTAAGACATAGAAATATCTTGAATCATTGGCTGCAGGCGAGTTACCAATCTGTAGATTAAGTTCCACCTCGAGACCACTAGAGGGTGCAGGGCTGGGCTTTGGTGGCCTGCTTCTTATTTAGCTCAGTTCAAACTAGACCTTCAACTGCCAGTACTGAAAAGCCTTTGGAATAGTCCTTTAAGAAAAACCCTGTTGAAGGAGTGGACCTGAAGAGCTAATAGGTTATTTTTCTGCCAGGCCACCCTTCATAAATACAGTATCTTTATTCAAGTGAATTTTTGGTCAGAGTAAAGCCGAAATTACTGTATTAGAGCTGAAAAGCAGATGATACTATATAACCCAAAACATTTTTTTTTATAATAATATTTTTACTTCCTTAAGATTACTTACCAAATTCATACAATTTGACTTTCATTTAAACACAAATTCCATACTGTCCTCTTCATAGAATTTTGCAAACATTCTGGAAATAATCCTTATCTTCTTATGGGACAGAAAAATCAATATATTCTTTAAAATTTCATTTTTAAAAAGTTATCTTAGTTAGTTACTCTCTACCAGACTCAACTTAGCTTTTTTGTAGACTTAATTTCTTAAATTCTTTTTTTTTTTAATATTTTATTGATATTTTACAGAGAGGAAGGGAGAGAGATAGAGAGCTCGAATCGTCGATGAGAGAGAAACATCGACCAGCTGCCTCTTGCACACCCCCTACCGGGGATGTGCCTGTAACCAATGTACATGCCCTTGACCGGAATCGAACCCGGGACCTTTCAGTCCGCAGACCGACGCTCTACCACTGAGCCAAACCAGTCTCGGCTAGACTTAATTTCATGGTTTTAGGAAATGTTTGTTACTTCCATCAGATATTTTGTTCCTTATGATTTTTTTAATACATTTTATTGATTTTTTTTTTTTTTTTTTTTACAGAGAGGAAGGGAGAAGAATAGAGAGTTAGAAACATTGATGAGAGAAACATCGATCAGCTGCCTTCTCACACTCCCTAATGGGTATGTGCCAGCAACCAAGGCACATGCCCTTGACTGGAATCGAACCTGGGACCCTTGAGTCCACAGGACAATGCTCCATCCACTGAGATAAACTGGTTAGAGCTGTTTCTTATGATTTTAAACTGGGATGCTAATAACCTGCCATCCACAAAGGTGTGGATTAGGACAGGGATCTTCAAATTATTTTGCTCACATATCCTCTAAGGGAATTTTGAAAAGCTGTACACTCTAGCTCACATTTTTATATCAACATCTATAACTTTTTGTTGTTGTTGTTTGTTTGTCTTTAAAAGTGCCTTCTTCAAAGCATCCATTCTTTTTTTTTTTTTTAATATATTTTATTGGTTTTTTACATAGAGGAAGGGAGAGGGATAGAGAGCCGGAAACATCATTGAGAGAGAATCCTCGACCATCAGCCTCCTTCACACCCCCCACTGGGGATGTGCCCGCAACCAACATACATGCCCTTAACCGGAATCGAACCCGGGACCTTTCAGTCTGCAGGCCAAAGCTCTATCCACTGAGCCAAACTGGTTTCGGCAACATCTATAACGTTTTTAATCATAGCTTCAAATTGTTGCAAATTGTAATTTCTGTCCTATTGGGAAATATAGGCATTAAAAAAAACACCCATTATGTTAGACCCAACTATATTTAGTAGGTAAATACCAGAGGAATTTGATACCCATTGTCATCTATTTAGAAATACATAAACAAGTCCTTAATAATCAGAAATATTATATTTCATAGTTCCTTTTCTTCTGAAATAACATTTTGATTGTGTATACCCCATAGTATTTTATATTAACACTAGAGCCCTGTGCACAAAATTCATGCACGGGGTGTGGGGGTCCCCTCAGCCCAGCCTGCACTCTCTCCAGTCCAGGACCCCTTGGGGGATGTTTGACTGCCTGTTTAGGTCCGATCCCCTGGATCCCCTAGATCAGGCCTAAATGGGCAGTAGGACATCCCTCTCATGATCCTGGACTTCTGGTTCCTAATCACGCACCTGCCTGCCCTCCTGGTTGTCTCCAACTGCCCCTACTGCTGGCCTGGTCACCCCCAACTGCCCACCCTTCCGGCCTGGTCTCCCCCTCACGACCCCACTGCCAATCTGGTTGTCCCACGGAGCCTGCTTGTTCAGTCATTTGGTCGTCCCTCACCCCCCTGCTGGCCTGGTAGTAGGAAGCCAACTTGTGAGGGTGTGAGAGTTAATTTGCATATTACCTCTTTATTATATAGGCTATTTTTTGCTTAAACTTTTAAAAATTCTTCATCCTATCATATTTCTCTGCCACAGAACAAATGCATATACATTTTTTTTTCTAATAACCTCAAGGCTTTAAGTATAATATGTTTCCTTTGGATTAAGTTGTTATTTTAATTAGTAGATTATAATTGCTAAAACGAGGAAATATGTTATAAATTTTGATAAATAATTATTAGAACAGTAAAATCTTTTTGGAAGTGTATCTCTCGATGAGATACATTTTATTGGCGTGTGGGGATGGGCTGCTTTTGCTGCTTTGATTAAAAGATGCTTCCCTGCCGAAACTGGTTTGGCTCAGTAGATAGAGCTTCAGACTGCGGACTGAAAGGTCCCGGGTTCGATTCCGGTCAAGGGCATGTACCTTGGTTGCGGGCACATCCCCAGTGGAGTTGCACAGGAGGCGGCTGGTCGATGTTTCTCTCTCATCAACGTTTCTAACTATCTCTCTCAATTCCTCTCTGTGTAAAATCAATAAAATATATATATATTTTAAAAATGCTTCCCTGACATTAGTACTTTGGCTTGTTCCTATTTATCTCCGCCTGTTGTAAAGTGGGTGGGGGACATGTGGGAGAAGTGGAGGAGAAGCAGACTGATGCATCCACTCCGAATCAGAGCAGTTGTAGGAAAGAGTGCATGTGAACAAATAGATAGAAGCTGATTCCCTAGAGGTCTGTCCTTGCCCAGAGATGCTTTGGGAAATCTGTGTACTGGGAAGATGGAGAAGATAGAATCCCAGTAATTCTTACATCCTTCAAAATGGGAGAGCAGCTCTGCTAGGACCACAGTGTAGTGGTTAAGAATGCACACTCTCCCTCATATCTGCTTGTATTTGAATCCCATTGTAGTAGTCCCCTCCTAGATGTGCCTTATTTTAACCCTGTGTGTGTGTGTGTGTGTGTGTGTGTGTGTGTGTGTATGTGTGTTTCTGTGCAGTTTTAGCACATGTATAGATAGATTCATATGGCCACTGCCACAATCAAGGTTCAGGACTGTTTCATCACTACAAAAGAGCTGCCTCTGTATTCAAACCCATCTTCTACCACTCTGACCTCCAACACTCTACTTTCATCTCTGGAAACCATTCATTAGTTCCCCTCTTATTAGTTTTGTCATTTTAAGAATGTTATATAAATGCAATCATATTGTATGTAGATTGATCTTTTTCACTAACCATACTGCCCTTGAGGTTTATCCAGGATGCTGTGTGTATCAAATAGCTTATTGCTCTTTATTGCGGGGTAGTATTACAAAATAAGGATATCCCATAATTTGCTCAGTCATTTACCCACTGGAGGAATTTTGGGTTATATCCAGTATTTTACTATTATGAATAAGGCTATTATGTACTTTGGTATATAGATTTTTGTGTGAACACAAATTTTCATTTCCTCAAAGATTGTATACATTTCTGGAAAATAGCCTTGCTTGATTCATAGTATACAGTTTAAGAAGAATTTCTAATCATTTGGTTAGAATTCAATAATAAGGGATAGAGTTTCCAAAGATTTTATTTAAATAAGACCATGTCACTGTAAGAGAACACGTGAGAATGGATTACAGAGAGTTTAATGTAATGCTTTTATTTTTTTATTTTTTTAAGACTCCTCAGACAAGGAGAAGAAGTCTTTCAGCCTTGAGGAAAAGTCCAAAGTCTCCAAGAACCGTGTTCATTATAAGAAATTCACAAAAGGTAAAATTAAGCATTTCTTTATTTACTTGTTATTGATATCTCTGTGTTCCCACTGAGTTTCTTAAAGCAGTTTTAGCTCTTTGCCAACATTATGTCTTATTTTACATTCACAATGGGGAATTATGGATAGCCTGACTGGGTGGATCTAAAGCAGTGCTCAAGTTTCAGTATTTATTGTTAGTCTACTGGGGATCTGGTTAGAGTGCATCAGATTCATTAGCTCTGAGGTGGGGCAAACCTGGAAGTCAACTTGCTATTTAGAGGCAAAAAGGGATTTTAAATGGCAAGGTCAGGAAATAATTCTAATTAATTGCTTAACATTTTTAGTTACATTTTCTTGTTTTGCAAAGTTTAATGTTGGTGTTGAATAGCTCCTAACGTTTTTCAGTTTAGAGAATTAGATTCTGTAATGAGATCTCCAGTATGAGAAATCTCACTTCCCAGTTGATCTTTATATTATCCCACATTTTTCTTCATTTCACGGAGGGTTAACTTAGGCATTCCTTTGTCATTGCAATGATAGTGTTAGAAAACATGTTTGAGAACTGGGTGGTAAATCCTATCTTCCCCCATCACACCTCCCCACTCCCCCCCAAGTCAATTGTGCATGCAGATGTCCTCTTTAACCACGAGGTGGCGGTCGTGTATTGTAAGAAACAATTTGAGACTTCATCTACTCCCCAAATGTTTTTCCAGAAAACAGTATTCTGCATTAAGTGCACTTTCCAGGCAAAGAAGCCTATTTATTGCATAATATACCATATTTGCCGACGTATAAGACGATTTTTTGGCCCTGAAAAATACCGTATTTGCCGGCGTATAAGAGACTGGGCGTATAAGACGACCCCCTAACATTTCCACTCAAAATACAGAGTTTGTTATATACTCGCCGTATAAGACTACCCCCCACTTGGAGGCATATTTTTCAGGGCCAAAAAATCGTCTTATACGCCAGCAAATACGGTACTTAAAGTAGTAAATATGATGATAATATATGTTGTAATATCCAGTCACAATTTGATGGTTCTTTTATGGGAGATTGGATATACACACCCATCTCTGCTTTAGTTTTATTGACAGGACTGGTAATTCCCTAACTCCTAGAAATTAACCTGCCTGAATAACAGCGAGAGCTGAAATTCCCACCAATTTAAACTACTATTGGTGGTTCTCACTGGGGCACAGGACCCCAAAAGGTAGGAATGAGATTGTTGTAAATGAGAGCCCACGGCAGAGCTGAATGGAATGGGGAGATGACTAGTTTCAGGAATGTGTGCAAGGAGACACTGGTGCTTCCTTCCGGCCCGGCCCAGTGGGTGTGGTTTGTATGGCTCTTCCTGTCATCCCTCTTTCTCTCAGGCTAGAACCTCTGTGGTTTTTCTCTGTGGCTTCCGATCAGGGTTTCTCTCTACCCCGACCTGCTACAGGACAGAAGACAGACAGGCCTTGCTGACACTTCAGATCCTTTGAGGAGAGGCTGAAGGTCAGTTCATGCCCAAGCCCTTAAATATCCCTCCTTTTCTCATTAGACCCTCTAGGAAAAAAGAGATACAGCAGAAGAGTACTGAGCAAATTTGTGTCATTAAAAGTGTGCATGTATCTTTTGGACAATATGACATCCTTTTAAGCTTTCGCTTTTGCAAATAAAATCTTCTAATTTTCTTTTAGTATCCGACTACATGCATGAGTTCATCTGAAGCATTTGCTGAAGCCAGGATAAACCTCATTAATCTGCTTTAATCTAATGGGTTCCGGGAGTATCTGCTTTCTATTTCTCTATTTCTAGTTAAGCCACTCCCTTGCCAGCTGACCCTGTGAACCTTCGTGGTGTGTTGTGCCCTCATTCTTTCTCTTTTAAGATGAGGTGTGCCTACTTATTAGCTTTGCCCGGGGAGGCGGGGACATTGGTATGCAGGGAAGAGAGTTCTAGGCATATTGTGAGAAAGTAGAGGAGACTGAGTGAGAACACAGAAATGCAGATTGGGAATACGTAGAAAGATGGGAGAAGGAGGCAGAAATCCAAGTAGTGAAGACGACAACTATTTCCCATCCATCTTAACAATATACAGGGAAAGGTTATTTTAAAGTCCTTTATTTTCATAAAATAAATTTGTTCTTGTAGAGCCACTATTGTCACTGGATATGAATGATAAACTCTGTTTCCTCTAAGGTAGGCTGTCTTAGGTCACAGGAAACCTCTCAGACAAATTCCATTACCACCTTCCTTCTTTTAGACTCAGTTTCCTCTTTTGTAAAGTGGGAAGATTTTTAAGACATTATTGAGTTCTAAAATAGGTTCTGTTTTATAACTTATTAGTAATGACCCCATTGTATGGAACTTTTGATTGTTCAGCATTATGGATAAAAAGGATTTTAGCCCGTAGGTATGTTCATAATGAAAGTAATTGACTTATTGGATGAGGATGACTCGTATTGTAACTTTGTCTGTGGTCCAGGAAATTAAAACATGGGAAGGTGGCATTTTATTTAGCTTAGTGTGAAGAATGAAGATAAAAGTTTTATTTTAGTAAGATTACAGTAGCAAATAGCATTATAAAATTTGCTATTGCATCAACCATTTTAGTTCTGATAATTATTTCTTTCTCTAGTCCCAAGTTTATAATTTTAATTTGAAATAATTTATTAAATAATTTAAAAAGTTAATTTCATCTATATTTATTTAAAAGCCTAACTTCAGCATGGTTTCTTTTAATTTGAAAATAGTTTGGCAATGACATATCTGCAGAGAGGAAAATTTATAAGTAGGGAAAATATCAATTTCTATAAAACTAGTTTTTATACACAGTGAGCAGTTGTTGAGAGCATTGCTTTATCGCCCCCTCCACCCCCACCCCTATTGTGCAAAGGGCGAATAAAAAGTTGCTTATTAATCTATAGTGTACAACTTTATCATGGTAATTTACTCAGAGTTCTTATCCCTGTGACTGTCTGTAGAATTTGTAGATTTTTGCTTCTTACACAAGGAAACTGCATGTACAACACAGGTCCTGGTAGTTGTTTTGCTAGTCTGGAAACATAGCTGTGGTACATCTGGCATGGTTAACTCCTCCCTCCTCCTACAGTTGGACTATGCTAGTAAGGGGCCTTAAGTTTCCGCTGCTGATTTTTTTTTTTTTTTTACATTTAAATATAAAGTAGCACCATCTCAAAAAATTCTGACTCTTATTTCACTTCTGCTCGGATTCTTTCCCATTTCCTGGTTTCTGACATCCTTTCAGGGAAGTTGCCATAATCTCTGTCCTAGGCTTGTCAGTCTCAGGTGTTTTCATTTAAAAACCACCAAAAAACCCCAAAATATAATATTGTTTGTTTTATTCTTCTTGATTGGGAAATTCGTATGAATTTACTAAGCAAGTGAAGCTACCTATGTGCCCTTTAATTTTTTATTATAATCAACCTATTTCTCAAACCTGCATTCTTTACCCTTGCCCCTTTGCTCTGAGTAGTAAAACTCGGGATTTTTGCACCTCAGTTATAATACAGTGCTCTAATGCAATTTTCTCTTTAGAACTTGCTGGGTTCTATGTGACTTCTGCCCTTAAACTGAAAGGCTCCAAATCTCTGTGATTCTTAAGTTCTTAGGTGTTTGTGGGTTTTTTTTTTCATAGTGTCCTTTGCTTCCCGTGTGAACTTCTTGATATTGTACGTGTATCTACCAATAGCAGTAACATTCTTCCCTTCCAACTTTTTACTCTGATAGATTGGAAAACCTGATACTCGTGATTGTTAGGAAAACAGCTAAAATGATCATAAAGTGCTTTTTCATCTGCTCATTCTTTCATGGATCTTTGTTACATCATCTTGACCACTGGAAGCACTGTTTCCTGGTTCTTGAAATGTTATGGTCAACTGAAGATTGATAGATATGTCAACCAAATCCAGACAGATAACATATTTTCTAGTCTGTTCAATTTCTTATTGCCATTTTCTCTAAGATCTGAGGTTAGCAGCAGTATTTCCTGTGAATTGACTGTCATTCAGAACTGAGACCAAGAAGCTTTTAAACTCTTTTTTTTTTTTTTTAATATGAATATTTTGCCCGGGTGACGTAGTTCAGTGGTTGAGCATCAGCCTGTGATTCAGGAGATCACAGTTTGATTCCGGGTCAGGGCACATGCCTGGGTTACAGGTTCGATCCCCGGTGTGGAGTGTGCAGGAGGCAGCCAGTCAGTGATTCTCTCTCATCATTGGTGTTTCTATCTCTCATTCCCTCTCCCTTCCTTTCTGAAATCAATAAAAATATATTTTTAAAAATATGTATATTTTATTTAAATGTGGCCATAAATTTATAGCATTTATAAACTATTCAACCAGGACTATTAACTAATAACTATTTCAATATTTCTTCCATCTTCCATTTTTATCTACCTTAAAGTTCCTTCCCTCGGTCTCTGACTCTTAATTCTTCTCTGTGTTTTGTTTTCCAGATCAAGTCCAGAGCAAAGCCTATAACAATCCTGGTTTCTACATTTACTTAAGTGAACTTTGCTAAAGGATAAAAATGTCTCATACAAGAACCAATCACCAACACTGTAGAAATACTTGCACCTTCATTGGTACAGCTCACTGTCTCTTCCAGTCGGGCACTTCTCCCTTCGATTTTGAGATTTTCTTTTCATCTCTGTGGGACCTTACCTTGTCATCCTATTTTAAATTTGTGATCTTGCATGCACCCTCTTTTCCCAAATCCTTTCAGCATTCCTTAGTTGCATTGCTGTAAAGGAGATCTTTATTTGCATTTCTTTTCAAGTATCTGTTCCAATTCAGAAGATAGTTTACAATAGATGACCAGCACATATTTTGAACTAAGGACAACTCCTTTTCCTGAAATAGAACCTGCCACCCTGAATGTGCTCTGCTTATGCTTATGACAAAGATAAGAGTAGATCTCTAGACCTGCTGAGAGTTTGTCCGCCTCTCACCTCCACGGCCAATTTTATTCCCCTCTCTTCTGGTGTATTTTCTGAGTTCCTATCTGGGTTTGCTTCGTTTTGTTCTAAAGTTGGTTTCCTTTAGGGTGTTTTGTCTGGGTTCTACTAAATAATCTCTTAGAACCAGGAAGCCTTCCTCTCTAGCTCAGCAGGAAAGGAGAGAGCAGCGTAGGACCACAGAGGAGCATGCTCTTCTGGATGGGAACAGGTCGTGCTGACTAGACTGTTGAAATTGCTGCCTAGGAAACTGGTTTTGGCACCTGGCTTTGCATTTAATCGAAGGGTGTTTTGTTTTTTTAATTTCACGCAGTCACTGAGCAATATCATATTTGAATGCCCCAGTGATAGTCAGTGAACTAGAACCTTCTGGGTCATGACATTACTTTGCCCAGTCAGTTTTGCTACAGGAAACCAAGAAGTGAGCCTGGCAGTGGAACTCGGGCTTGCAAACTCAAAATGAAAATTCCTGTGCCTAACCCAGAGCCTACTCCCCCAGAACCTTAAGACTATTACATGCAAGCAGTTACATTTTAAAAGGCATTTACCTGAACTTGACAAATGGGAATGGATTTGGTCGACTGCTCACAGAGTATTTTTGGTAGAAGTGGAAATTCCAAAAAGTGAATTTTAAATTACTTGGTTTGTGGTTTGAAGTTAAGTTAGAGTTTAGCGATTTCAAGAAGAATCATGGGTCTTTTGGCCACTGTTTTTGTGAGAAACCATTTCATTTCCTGCTTTTATCATGTATCCTATTATTTAAAGGTGGTATAGCAAACTCTCTTGCCCGCATCCAGGACTTTTTACTTGCACTTACTCTTTTTAAATTTTCAGTTATTCAGTAACTATTGAGCTCCTGTATGTCAAATGCAGTGCGTTCTCATCCATCTGTGCATGCACGGTTTTGAAGTTCCCTATCCAGCTACATTTTCTAATCTGCATTTCATGAACCTACAGAAGTAGCTCATGTCTCCTTGAAGTCAGTAAGATCTGTTTTGTCCAGACACAGAAACAGCACCTTGAAGGGGTGCCAGGAGTGGAGCTGGCTTTAGAATTTAGTTCTCCTCTCTGTTTCCATCATTAAGAAAATGTCAGCAGTCCTGGTTCTCAAACATTTATTTGACTTTAAGTTATTTTAAAATTTCACGTTATTAGTTAATTAAAGAATTGTCATTTGTGCAGAGGAGACGGAAGTCAGTCGTTTACAGAATGGTTTATTTTTAAAAACTCATTTTGCTTTCAGGAGTTCCACAGCTCATGTTTGCGCTCTGGCTGGTAGAGAGATCGGTGAGACTCAAAGGCACTGTGTTGTTTTTCCAGGGAAGGATCTATCCTCTCGGAGCAGAACAGATCTGGACTGCGTTTTTGGGAAAAGACAGAGTAAGAAGACTCCTGAGGTATTAAGCTACCATATAGCTGATATGTTCTATTTCCACAGTTTGATTTTCAACTGTGTATAGAACTGTTTATTATGAATAGTAGTTTTCAGACAAAGTTACCAAAAACAAACAAACAAACAAACAAAAACCCCACAACACCTTTTAGAGGCTTCTAACAAAGGCTCAATGTGAGCCTCCTTAACAGTTGGTTGACAGTATGTTTTATAAGGAATCTCTAAAAGGAATGTGTGTTATCTGGGTTTCATTGTTGTTGTATGAGCAATAGGCTAAACTCGGGGATGAATCCTATGGCTGATTATTCAAGGGGAAAGGATATCTCCATCTGCAGGAGAGGGAGGTCACATGCAGCGATTTTGTTTGCTTTGCTCAGACTGCATCTCTATTTGGAAGATAGCCTGGGGAGGAAGAACATCACATGTGAACTACAGTTCTGGTCTGTTCCATTTTAAAAGATTTTGAAACGGTGTTGGATCAGCATTGAGTCTGGAAGGGATTAAGATGCTGCATAATACTGTTTGTTTCAGAATTAGAAGATAAGAATAGGGTGACTGAACTATACCTTAAACAGGATGAATTTATAACCCATAACCCTATTAAATCGGGTTGTGCAATATAGCACAACATTTTTTGGGGACCAGTTTCAACTGTGAGAAACAGCCCTTGATGTAGTTGGGATGTCAATATTAGAATTCTTAAAATATAATTTTTAGAAATCATGGGATCATAATATTTAAAATTGATGTTGTCGGACCAAAACAAGATGGCGGCCTTGGTAGTCTCCTAAGCTGCCACCTCATCAACAATTTGGATAAAATTGATGTTATCTACGAAAATCTGGAGTATATGGTTGCTACTGCAATTACTCAGCTGATCTAGTATGACATACTTATATTCCTATACTAGAGGCCCAGTGCATAAAATTCATGTACTTGGGAGTCCCTCAACCGGGTTCTGTGCCCTCTTCCAGTCCAGGAGCCCTTGGGGGATATCCCACTGCCAGCTTAGGCCCGCTTCCCAGAGTCAGATATCCTTAGTGCTGCCATGGAGATGGTAGAGGCTCCCGCCACTGCCACCTCACTTTCCAGCCATGAGCCTGGCTTCTGGCTGAGTGGCGCTTCCCCTGTGGGAGCACACTGACCACCAGTGTAGAGCATCTGCCCCCTGGTGGTCAGTGCTCATCGTAGTGACTGGTCATTCTGCCATTTGGTCAATTTGCACATTAGCCTTTTATTATATAGGATTGGTTCTTAGCCAAGGCCCTTGGTGACTATAAAATAAAAAAAGTCTTGTTTCATTTATTTCTCCTATTTCTCCAGACTGACAGATTTTTCCTGGATGAAAGTTATTTGTTCCTTTATATTATTTTCAAAGACTTTGGAATGACCAGTTGTTAGAAATTTTGGGACTAAATTTTTAGTCTTTTAGCACTTTTTGACCCTATACCTTTAGCAGCGAGGACAGAGGAAGCAGGCCCCAGAAAGGAAACCTAGGCCACACAGCTTGCCGAGGGGTGGTGCCTGTAGGTCGGCTGAGTCATGCCAAAGGCAGGCGGGTTTTTAGGGAGGAGGTGTTCTGATATCAGGTCATGCTGCATGCTTCATTCTCAAGAGGCTGCTGGAAAGAGCCGAGGTCATCAGACAACCTGCTCTGGTCACACCTCTTAGTTGTTGTGTGACCTGGATTAGGCCCTCTGCCTCTTCACTAAAGACTTTACATCTGTCTTATCTCAGTCTTCCTCTCGAATCCCTCCTTTGACCATCATCAGTAATTCAGGATGGCCAAGGAAACTTACCTCTGCTCTGTCCTAACAGCCCCTCCATGACCACATCCTGCATCTTTGCGTTAGTCCCACGTCCTACCTTGGAGCCCCGATGCTAACCTTTCTGTCCCCCACTCTCAGACTAGCATTCCTGCTGCACAGGCTCTTCCAAATCCTTGCGTTCTGGGATCCCTTGATCCTCCCTTTTCTCCCTGCTGTCTACCCTACTACCCCAACTCTCCTCTTCTCCAGCTCACCCTGTGCAATTTTACAGTTGAGCAGGTCAGGGAAGGAGATATTACCTTTGGGCTTTTGGTAGAATGTGAAAAGAATTTATTTGGTAAGCACAAGAAAGGTTTTCGTTACAGAGATTAGAGGGTTCTAGTCCTCGGCGGACTTCTACTGGAGGATTTACTGGTGTTAGGTGCCATGAAGTTCTCAACAGTTTGGTGATACTTGACTTCTTGGTGATGTGGTCATTTGTGATTATGTTAAAATGAGCCTGTGTTTGAGGAGCTTCCGAAATAATTGCCCACGACTAACCCAGGGAAAATCTCTGTGGGTGCAGTTGGTGTAGAAAGACACACTGTGTTTTGTGCAAGATTTACTTCCAGGTACATCTCGGTTTTCATTCCAGTTTGATGTTTTCTTCTGAGAAATCCTTCTGGGATCCTAAGTGTCTGCAAGGTGGGTTTATGTCCCAGCCCAGCTCTTGATCTGTACCTGTGGTTCTCAGCAACAGTTGCACTCGAGTCACCTAGGAGCTTTTTAAAAAAAATGCTAATGCCAGGGTTCCACCCCAGGCCAGTCAAATCCAAATCTTAGGTTAGGGTCCATGCATAAGTATTAAAAAAAGAAGAAGAAATTTTTAATTAATAAAAGAAAAAGCCTACCCAGACTATGGAGATGATTATTCTAATGTGTAATAAGGAGTAAGAATTGAGAACCACTAGTCAAAGCCCAGATGTGTAACTAACTATACAGGGTGGGCAAAAGTAGTTTTACAGCTGTTCATAGGAAAAATAATACATTAATTAATAAATAATAATACAAGAATAAACTTTCGCATACTCACAGCTGTAAACTTACTTTTGCCCCACCCTATATTTGTGGACTTCTGGCTTGAGTGTCACGAGTATTGCCTAGGACAGGGCTTCTCAAATCTTAATGTGTACATAAACCTGGGGATTTTGTTAACCTGCAAATTCTGGTTCGTGAGGGTGGGTAGGACCCAAGATTCTGCTTCTCTGGGAGTTCCCAGGTGATGATGATGGTGGTGGTGGTAGTGGTGCTGGTGGTGCTTGCTGCAGGCACCTCACTGAGTAGGCGAGTCGCCGCAGTATTTTACATTTGACATATTCCTGTAGGTATAGATAAGGTAAAGTGTCTTTAAGTGTAGTTACATTTTTTCAAACAACAAACTGAAAGTCAGTTTCTTTTAAACTTTACATATACCAAGATTTTCATATATGGAGTTTGCTTTTATTGAGGCACACCTGAATAAACTGTTGCTAAGAAACCTTACCTGTTAGTTACAACAGCCCTCATAGCCAAAGGCGGAAGGCCTTTGATCAGATCTGTTTGAAAATACAACCTCTCTTGGCTCCTGTTCGCAGTTGGGAAGAATATTGCTTTGTTTTTACTCCTATGACCCCCATAGCAACATTGGCCTGAATCGTATTTGGCATTGCCAAGGCAAAGGTGCTGCTGCAGGTCACATACCTGAAGAATCCCACAAGCCATGGCAGCACTGAAGGTTAAAGCAGAAAGGCTTCCCTGGTGCTCTGGATGAGGTGCTGCCATTTCTGCGGACCTTGCATCTGGATTTAAAGAATCTTGGACATTGACCAGGTCTCGCTTGGGGCAACATATATTTCTCACAATAACCCATACTTACTACTTTCTACATCCCCTGACTGTTACAATAACAGAATTACAAGTTTATTAATCATCTCTGTGCCAGACATTATGCTAGGCATTTATGATAGTATTTCATTTAATCCTCCTAACAATCCTGTGAAGTCAGCATTATTAGCACCTTTTTAGCAACAAGGAAACCGAGGCTCAGAAGTATTTGCTACCGAGCTCCTGGGATTTCAATCCAGAGTCCTTTCCCTCGAGCACAACACTGCCAGTGACAATGAACTTCTATTGCATTTTTTAAAATCTACATCTAAATGATGTAGTTGTGCTTTAGAAGCTTCCCTTTAGGTTTTGTCAGAGATAAAGTATGGTAATACTTTATCGTAACTTGGAGAAAATGATTGGCTGTATTCTCATTTTGCTGAAAATAATGTTTGACTTTTAAGACTTTTATTTTAAAAAATAAAAACAAAATAAAAACATCACCAGCTCTTGATTAATAACATGAGGGTTTTCTATAAGCTTTTTTAAAAAAATATATTTTATTGATATTTTACAGAGAGGAAGGGAGAGAGATAGAGAGCTAGAAACGTCGATGAGAGAGAAACATCGACCAGCTGCCTCTTGCACACCCCCTACCGGGGATGTGCCCGCAACCAATGTACATGCCCTTGACCGGAATCGAACCCGGGACCTTTCAGTCTGCAGACCGACGCTCTACCACTGAGCCAAACCGGTTTCGGCTCTATAAGCTTTTAATTTTGAAATAATTTAGACACACAGGAAGTTGCAAAGATATTCAGAGGTTCGAGGGGTCCAGTATGCCCTTCACCCGGTTATCTCTGTGGTTACATCTGGCATAACTATAGTGCAGATGAAAACCACAAATTCACATTGGTACAATGTTTATGCATAGTTCTGTGCCACTTTATCACACTGTGGATCCTTGCAACCTTGGTCTCCATTAAGATGCAGACTGTCCTCCTACCACAGAGATCTCCCTCATGGCACTTCCCCTCCCCTACATCCTTAACCCCAGCTGCCACTGTGCCAACAGAAAAGTCTGTTTGAAGTAGAACATGTGTAATTAAGTCATTTACTTTAGTAATTTTGGAAATGTATCAAACTGTAAAGTGATACATAAATACAAAGTGGTATCATCATTGTGTGATAGTTTTCCATCTGTAACACCTCGGTATAGGAAAGCTCCTTGGGCGGTACCTCGGGTGCACTTACTTAGTGAGGTTGGTGAGCTCCTTTAAATTGCATGAAGATGTGTGTGGGCATGTGTGCATGTATGTATTTAAAGTTCAATGCTTTTATCAGATTTTCAAAGGAGTCCTTGATCCAAAAAAGAGCTTTAAAGTCCAGGACTATGCACAAAAATCTCTTCCTAGTTAAAATAAAAAAATCACTTCAAATGGAAATTTCCTTTGTTAGGGTAATAGGAGTAAGCCATGTATTATTATGTAGTTAAACAAACTGTGCCAAGCCAAGAATCTGAATCCTTAATTTTCCATATAACATAAAGAAATAAAATAACATCAAAATAAAACAATCCACGCTAAACGTTTACTAAGATGTCTAGGACATATTTATGAATTTTAAATGACACTTTCTATCCTCTCTCTGACCTTCACGCATCTGATGGAGAAATCTATCTGCTATGTTTTTACCGGTGGATTTTTTCATCTATCACATGTGAACCACTTAAAGAGAGAGGGAGGACCTGTGTTGTACTCTTTTCTGGGTCCCCAGCATGTGTTAAATTTAGTGCTTGGTGCATGGTAGGAATTCAGTAAATTGAAGTCTCATTGTTCTTCTCTTCTTTTAAATGGACTGAATTGCTACTCTGGTTTCTATAGTTTCAAATTTAAATACTTGAAATATTTTGATCAGTAAATATCTCTTTTTTGAGACTAGAAATATTCATCAGCTAATTTCCAGTTCTATGCTAAGCACACAGATTTTTGAAAAGGGATTATTGAATGAATGTGTGCTATGCCATTTTATGTTTTTAAAAGTCAATCCCATTTGCCAGAAATGAGCTTTCAGACATTGCACTTCCCTCTAGAATAGTTTTTTATAGGCTTGACCGTTTTCCATGGTTACAGGAGTTAAAGGCTTCCTGTCTTTTCAGGGACTATGTTCACTTTATTGGCATTTGGTGTTCCCTTAAGCCAGTGTTTCCCAAAGTGTGGTATGCATACCCCCAGGGGTACGGGAAGAGTTTGGTGGGGATATGCACTGCATCGTGTTTAGCTGCGCCTAATTCTAATCAAGTCAAGACAATCTTGTGAGGCGTGAGGTTGTCTGGTGTGCAAATCTTATTTATAATATAACTTTTATTTATATTTTATTATGAATAATTTTATTTTTTGTTTATTATTATTTTGTGTATGTACCAAAAAAAGAAAAAATAAATATATTTTGATTGTTATTAAAATACATCCATTTTTTTTTTTTACGAAAATTATAGAAGGGTTACACATATGTCAAAAGTTTGGGAAACACTGCCAAGGCTGCCTGGAGCACTGTTTCCCTAGCTGGATCTGGATGTTCAGAACTGCTGGCTTAAACAGTGAAGAACCATCACAAACTATCAATTACCCTGAAAACTTCTAATAAAGTCTTCAGTGTGGGAATGGCTAGTTATATATTTTTAATTTTCAAGTCCTTCTTTTCCCCACCATTTTTGTACTATATTAATCAGAAGACAGTAACTCTGGATTGGAGTGCACATAAATTAGAGGTGTATGCACTTTCTACAGAGACAAAGAAATGATCAATTATATTGAATTGAAATTACTAGGGCCCCTAGAGACCTGCAGCAGGTACTTGTGCTGGCCAGTGTGTGTGTGTGTGTGTGTGTGTGTGTGTGTGTGTGTGTGTCTTTTCTCACTTGGTTTGCAAGTTGGAATCAGAGACATTGAAAAACAATGTTAGTTCCTATCTGGTTGAACTTCCTGATGTTCCTTTTTTTTTTTTTTTTTTTAAATTCCCTCATTTTTTCCCTCCCCCACCTTACCAGTTTCCTTCCTCTATCCAGCTTGTTTCCTGATTCAGCCTTATCACTAGAGAAAATACTCCTGAACCATATCAAGGAATTACAACATATTACCAGCATTTCTACTTTGTTTCTCCAAACAGCATTTTTCTGACATAATCTCTTGGCAAAATAATTGTCAGTCTCTTTGCCTGATTGAATTAAAAACCTAGTGAGAATTACATTCTCTCAGGATACCCAATTAATGATCACTTCCTTGAAGTCTCCTGATGGCTTTTGCTTTTTGAACCAAAGCATGACTTTTTTTTTTTTTTGCTTTGTGTCCCTTTATTGTCAATGATCATGAATCCCCGTTCTTTTTCACTTCTTTCTGATTGTCAAGTCTGAAAATGAACTTTAAGCAGATCCTTCCTTTTTGGTTTGTTGAATTCAAGGGGTATTTTGGACCATTCTTCTAGTATTCTAAGCTGCCCTAAGCAGATCATAGGGGAAGATCATTGGGAAAAGAAGAGACCTTTTCATTTTTACTTGAAATGTCTTTGAATTGAACATTATTATTTCTCCTTACTTCTGAATTTTCATATTAATGATGTATATTTATGAATTGGGTTGAGTTTTGTAAATGGCTTATGGGATGTAGACTCTTGAATTTGAACCTCTCCCATTCCTGCAACTCCTATCACTTTGTCTTCTCCTACTCACCCCAGATCTGGGCATCAGCATTCAAGAGTTGGGCAGATTTTCCAGCCTAGTATTGCTAACCTTTTAGTGAAGAACTTTTAGTTATAGATAAATTTAAGCTAAGTTCACAACCAGGCCAAATAATATATTTAATGTCTAAAGTTTATTGTTTGTCATCATTGATGATTTCAGTAATACTTGTCATCACTTGATCATTGCTAACAAAACCAAGGTTCAAAATAATCTAAGCTGGGACATTTAGCCAAAACTAAGTAGATGAAATTTTATAACAATGTGTAAAGTCTCGTTTAATTCTGGAAAAACTTAATTTGATAGCAGCAAGATGAGTATTAAATTAGAGGCAAGGCAGGGGTGGGCCAACTTTTTGACTCGATGACCACAATGGGTTCTTAAACTGGACCAGAGGGCCGGAACAAAAGCAACCTGATCATGCTGGCACTCTCATCTTGGCTGCTGGTGAAGGAGCGGAGGGGAGAGCAAGAGAACCCTCAGCTCTTTCAGCTCTGCGGGCCGGATCTGGCCCATTGGCCGTAGTTTGCCCACGGCTGGGCTAGGGCATGTAACCTGACCACAAGTTCAACCAAAATATGTACCGTATTTGCCGGCATATAAGACGACCCTTTGGCCCTGAAAAATATGCCTCCAAGTGGGGGGTAATCTTATACGGTGAGTATATAACAAACTCTGTATTTTTAGTGGAAATGTTAGGGGGTCGTCTTATACGCCCAGTCGTCTTATACGCCGGCAAATACGTATTTTTCAGGGCCAAAAAATCGTCTTATACGCCGGCAAATACGGTAGAATGTCAGCTATCCTGAGTGCAGCCTTGGGCTGCTTCAGTTGGGTTGTGCCTGCATACTGAAAGCAGCGGGCTTTTTGCTTGTTTTCTGCACTGGTGGCTGTATTTGAACTGTTCTGTTCATGCCTCAGTGCCCTATTTTAAAAGAGTGCATTCAGAGAGTGCCATTAGGAACATATTGGAAAGAATGTGATGCATAGGAACTAGCAGATGGGCAGGTGGGAAATTATGCCTCACTACAGAGAGGTCCTGACTTTGAATGTTGGATGCTTTCAGTGGTCCTCTAGAAAAGGAGCAGATTTGTTTGGTATGTTTCATAAGGAAGAACTAGTTCTAATGGGTGATATTCATAGAAAGATTTCTACTTCAAGAAAGAAAGCAGCGTGGGTTGATAAAGCTGGCCAGCTATAGGAAGTACTTTGTGGTTAGAGGTAGGAGTACTTCTTGGAAGAGGTAGGAGTCTGAACTAAATGCATGAGTCCTTCCAAGTCTCAGATTCCTTGGTTCTGGAGTAAAGAGAACACATGAAATACACCTGAAATGCTACTTGACCTGAAGTTTTGCAATATCTGTGCTTTTTATTCAGATGAATGTGAAAAGTCTTTGGTGTATTCAAACAAGATATCAAATAATTTTGAGGTAAAATAGCAAATTGTCTTAGTGAATTAAGGCTTAAAAGAGTTACATAGAAATTCTGAGTATTAAAATGAAATGAGCTGTCTTGAATATTCTTATTTTATCTGTAAGCTCAGTTTTCTTATCCTTAGATGAGAGTGTTGAATTCTGTGTTCTAGTAGTAGATTCTATTTTCCAAAGATGGCCTCAGTGATATCTCCCTTTTCACATACTCTTCTTGGTTGAACCTTGCCACTTCATCCTCAGTAGGTGGAACCCAGTCCTTTCCCCTTCCATCTGGGCAGGCAAATGACTTGCTGTAGCCAGTAGAATCTAGTGGTGAGCGTGTTGTATGACTCCTGGGGCCTTGTTTGCTAAAATGCTTGCTCTTAAAACCTTCAGCCTTTGGGTAAGCACTTCAGCTGTCTTGAGCCCTCAAGCTGTAAGAATGCCTAAGGTAGTGCACCTGGAGAGACCAAGACTCAGAGAGTTATAAAGAGAGAGAGGGGTCTGGCCAGCCCCCTGCCAGGCCAGCTCTAACCACTTTTTGACCACAGCCATGTTAGCGAGACTATTAGCCAGAACTGCCCAGCCAATCTCTTCTTTGACTTGCTGACCCAGAAATAATGAGTTATAGTGAATTAATGGTTAGCATTTTAAGCTGCTACATTTTTGTGTGGTTTGGCACCTAGATCACTGAAATGTCTCTCTAGGATCCCTCATCCTATGTTTCTCTGATTATACATTGATGGTGAACATAGTAGAACCATCTTAACCAGTAGAATGAAGAAATGATGCCATCTAGTGAAATGTTCTATTTCTCTAGTTTCTTCTACAGGGAGGCTCAGTCAGTGGACTATAGTTGAGAATAGGCACTTTAGAGTTTGATAAGCCTGCATTTGAGGCCATGAGTAGTTTGAAGATGTTTTGTGATTTGAGGCACGTTATTTAACCTCAGTGAACTTCATCTTCTTCATTAATAAAATGGGGCTGATAAAATATGTAGGATTAATGAATAAGCCATGTAAATCTCTTAGCAAACTTCCCAGCATTTAATAACTGCCCAGTGCTTCTTAGTTGCTGCTAAGATCACTATCAAATTGTTAACACACTCAAATGTAAGGTGGTGAGTACTAATTTCCACTGAAACATAATTTTGAAATGAGAAAATTTTAATCCATATGTGCACAGTTACATGCTGCACAACATGTAAAGTAAATGTACTCACTAAACTCACTCATTGCCAGTAAGTTCTCCGTTTTCTCCAAGCCCTCTAGCAAAGAGGCTTTTCAAATATGCCTTATAACAATTACAGAGACTTCATAGCATATCAATTTTGTTTTACTTAATATTTAAGATAAGGAATGATCTTCCTTCTAATATGATGTCTGTACAATTTTGTGTAGAGCTTAGGCATTTGTTTAGAGCATAAAGAACTCATTGCTTTTAAAAAATAAAAGAAAACGGAGTTAGAGGCCCTTTATCATCATCAACATTAATTGAGTATCCATGGAGATGATGCTACTGAACTTAATAAAATTTATACTATCCATATTCCCAAAATATTTATAGTGTTTTAGTACCTTTAGAGTCTGTTTATGTAAAATTAATAGGATCCCAAGGACAGAAAGGCCTTTTAGGATCATGCCCCTACTTTATGTCCCTGTACCCAAGTAGGACAATTTCTGATTTCTTCTGAGTCTGATTTAAATATCAATAGGAAGGAAAAAACAGTTTTTAATGTGAGCTTCAGAAATTAAGCTAGTTATAAAGAATGTTCCCATTTACGGAGGAAGTAGACAGTACAAATTATCTGGAGAGGTTATAGAAAGTTTAACTTTCGGGAACACCAGTGGAATCAAATGCCACCTAGGAGAACTGAGGGACAGTCTATTCAGGAGGCACCAGGAGACCATTATTCTACCTTTTCCTTTCACTGAAATTTATCCGAACATAACATCCTTGGAAATATGAAAACTAAGACAGAATAGTAAATAGTTAGAACCAAGGTGATTCTTTGTACCTAGGATGATCTTCACTTCTAGTAACATCCTTTAAGCCAGACATAAAAAATACCTATGGGTTACATACAGTTCTGTTTTCTTCTTCTCTTCCACAGTAAGTATAGTTTGTTGGTACTTACTTTAATAATGGAAAAGCAGGGGAAAATTCCAAAGTTAACTATTCTGTATTTATTGAGTACCCAGTATGTCTCAGTTATTACTCTAATTGCTGAAACTATAAAGACAATAGTACTTGGCCCCTTCAAGGAAGTCATGGTCTCTGCTAGAGGAGATAGAAATAAAAACATATTGAACATAATGTAATCAATTCTCTATGAGAGTCTTAACAAAGTATTTTTCCCATAGCAGCTTGAGTCATCTTTTGAAAATGTAATTGAGATCATGTCACTGCTTTATTCAGAACTCTCCCAGGTGTCCTTGTCACACTCAGAGTAAAGGGCAGATCCTTACAGTGGCCTACAGTCCTGCATGATCCCCTCCTGCACTTCCCCTCCCCATCACCCCCCCCTCTCTCTTATACATACACACAGTTACTACCCTTGCTCGTCTTCTGTTTTGATCTTGCCCACTCACTCTGCTCTGGTGACACTGGCTTCCTTGCCATTCCTCCAGCACTTCAGGATCGCTTCTGCCTCAATTTCTTTACTTGGTAGCCCCTCTACATGGAATCGCTTGCCCCCTACCTTTCTCACACTTTTGTCATCTCAGTCATTCTTCCTTGATTACCCTATTTGTATTTGAAAATGCAAGCAATAACAACAAAAAACCTGTCATTCTTATACCTCTTCTTTTAAACATAGCAGTTATCACCATCTGATCTACTGAGTAGTTTACTTATTTCCTTCTTCTTCAGAGTAAGACAGGAATTTTTGTACTCTTATAGCACTGAGAATCATGCCTGGCATCCAGTAGATTCTCAGTGACACTTTCATAAATTAAATTCAGTTGTGGGAGAATGTTTTAAACACTATGGGAACGCCAGGCCAGGGAGCCATTAATTCTTCCTGGGGATGTGAGGAAAATTTACAGAGAAGAATTGTTAATTGATCGGGCCCAATGGACAGGAGTCTCTGGGTAGATCAGTCATAGAAAAGAAGATGTGGCCGAAACCGGTTTGGCTCAGTGGATAGACCGTTGGCCTGCGGACTGGAAGGTCCTGGGTTCAATTCTGGTCAAGGGCATCTACCTTGGTTGCGGGCACATCTCCAGTGGGGGCTGTGCTGATTGATGTTTCTCTCTCATTGATGTTTCTAACTCTCTATCCCTCTCTCTTCCTCTCTGAAAAATCAATAAAATATAATTTTTAAAAGGTCTTCAAATCTGTTTTTTTAAAAGAAAGAAAGGAAGGAAGGAAGGAAGGAAGGAAGGAAGGAAGGAAGGAAGGAAGGAAGGAAGGAAAAGATGTGACATGAATAGCAGCTTATCCTGGGTATCAAATTCAAATGCCAGTGGGGTCCAGGCATGTAACTGTAAATGAGCTAGTGTGACTTTAAGACAACAGGGAATCAGGGGAACTGATATCCTGTCTGAAAGTATCCAAGATTCATAAATAATAACGATGGTGATAGTGGTGCTACATTTTCTCCAGGACAAGTGAATAGTGTTTGTCTGGACAGACTGCTAGCTGGTAATCTTTAGCTTACTTGAAGGTGAGGAAGCTGGCTAGTTTTATGTGCTTAAGGGTGGGAATTGCCCAAAATGATGAGCTGTTTAGAACCATCTTGTTGAGTGTGCTTGGCAGCACTGAATATATTTAATAAGTGCTTTTCATCTCCTGGATATGTGAATATTCATATCTATCCTCTATAGGAACTTGATTTGAACTTCTACCTCTGTGCTTTGGTAGCTGTCAAATGCATGCGGGTGGACAAGAAGCTTAGAGAACTTGTGCCTTTGGGCCACTGCCCGGCTAGAGGGAGATCGGTGTGTAAACAGTGCCTGAGATCGGGTTACTGGCTGGCCTCTTCTAATTCAGAGAGCAGGTGAAATCATTCAAGTGAGTAAGAAGCATTGCAGAGCTAGATTTTCTATTGAGCACAGCTTTTGATAAAAGGAAGAAGAGCTGGATATTGACTTTTTGGTGCCTGTTCTATCAGTGGCCTGTTAATCAACAGAGGATAAATTATTGCTCTTCAGAAACAGGAAAGGATCCCCTTGGTTTGAAGGCATTCCTACCTTTCTTTTCTTTGTTTCTTCTCTCTATTGGTAGAGGCTCTTTCCTCCAGCCATTTGCTCCTTGGGGGTTTTGTTAAGGACTGAAGGGAAACTGAAGGGAGCTCTTTTGATTTATCTTCTATCCTTTCCTTTTGGTCACTCCACGGGGCTAAAATAGCCGAGTTGGCTTTAATATGTCGCCATTAGAGACCAAACATTAGCTGGAATAAACCATCATGCCTCACAATGAAAAATGTCCCCTGATTGGCTAATTAATCAGTCAAAGGGGAATGACATGGCTCTTGGCTTGAGGGACTCTGCTAGAGAGAAACAGGCTGTTGATAAATGGTTTTCCAACAAATTCATATATCAAGGAAACTTAGTCATTTTTTAACTCTAGTTTGTGTGACTGCAGTTTTTTTTCCAACTTTTTCTTTTCTGCTGCTCTTGCTGTTTAGTCTGCGTTTTTGTTGTTGATAAAAAAAATAGATGGGAGAAAATAAATGCTTTCTACTTTTTTTGTCTGTTAGTTTGATTGCTTTTGATTATCTAGGTTTATCAATAAGTGAATTCAATTGGCTATTTCCAAAATGATTTATAAAAGTATTAAATTTTCCTGGCTTCCTTTAAAGTTAAGAACTCCAGATTTTGGTCCACACTGCCTGAGTTTGAATCAGTCCCATCAGTTGCTAGTAATAAGATTCTAGGCAAGTTGTGTGCTTTAATTTCCTCATCTTTAAAAGGGGGGTAATAATAGTGTCACCCAATAGGGTTATTGGGAAAATTAAATGATATCATATGTAAAGCATTTGGAACAGTGCTTGGCACATATGATTACTTTTTATTTCATATGTATATTAGAGGCCTGATAGACGAAATTTGTGCAAGAGTAGGCCTTCCTTTCCTGGGGTGCTGGCACTGGCTTCCCTCTGGCACCCGGGACCCAGGCTTCCCTTGCACCCCTGGCTTCCTCCGGAAGGCCATCCTGTCTCATTAGCATATTATGCCATATATATTTGTTGTTGTTGTTAATCTTCACTCAAGGATATTTTTTCCATTGATCTCTAGAAAGAATGCTTGGGAGGAAGAAAAGAAAGGAGGGGGGGGGAGAGAGCAATGTGAGAGAGACACATTGATTGGTTGTCTTCTGCATGCACCTAACCAGGGCCAGGGATGGAACCTGCAACCCAGATATGTGTCTTGACAAGAAATTGAACCTGTGACCCTTTGGTGTGTAAGCCAACATTCTTAACCACTGAGCAACACCAGTCAGGATTAATTACTTTTTAAATATTCATTATTAATTTTTAATCAAAGTAATAAATGTACATATATTTTTAAAATTGAACTGCACTAAAGAGCACAAAAAATGTTATTCTTCAATTATGCCCCTAACTTCTTCACTTCCCAAGCCTGCTCCCTATAGCACCGCCAGTTCTTTTTAAATTACATGATATTTATCTTTATTAATTTTCCTTTTAATCTTAAATTTATTGGGATGACATTGGTTAATAGGATTATATAGGTTTCAAGTATACAGTTCTATGATACATTATCACTATATTACATAAGTGCCCACCACACAAAGTCAAATTATCTTCTACCACTATATATCTGACCTCCTTTACCCTTTACTATTCATCCTTCCCTCTGATAACCACCATACTGTTGTCTGTGTCTTTGAGTTTTTGTTTGTTTTTCTTATTTATTCATTTGTTGCTTTCAGTTTTATAGCCCACATATGAGTGGAATCATATGGTCCTTAACTTTTTCTGTCTGACTTATTTCACTATCTTACATGGACTTTCTTGATGTGTTAATTTTTAACATTTTCTGCACTTCTATTTTGGGGAGATTAGGATTTAGGCTTTTTACCACTCTCAATGCTGATATATTACAACTAGAGGCCTGGTGCACAAAATTCTTGTGGGGGGGGGGTTGTCCCTCAGACCACCTGCACCCTCTCCAATCTGAGACCTTTTGAGGAATGTTCGACTGCCTGTTTAGGCCTGATCCCAGGGGGCAGTCGGTCATCCCTCTCACAATCCAGACTGCTGGCTCCCAACTGCCTGCCTGCCTGCCTTCCTGATTGCCCCTAATTGCTTCTGCCTGCCAGCCTGATCACCCCCTAACCACTCCCATGCAGCCTGATTAATGTCTTAACTGCTCCCCTGCCAGCCCGTTTGCCCCCAACTTCCCTCTCTGATGACCTGGTCACCCCTAACTGCTGTCTCCTGCAGGGTTGATCTCCTCCCAACTGCCCTCCCCTGCTGGCATTCTTGTCTCAGATCAGGGTGGGGGTTCCCTTGGGGCATGGGGCGGCTTGAGAGAGGGGCCTGTGGTGGTTTGCAGGCCAGCCATACTCCCCCCCCCCCCCTCCCCGTGACCCAAGCGGAGGCCCTGGTATCTGGGATTTATTTACCTTCTACAATTGAAACTTTGTAGCCTGGAGTGGAGCCAAATCTCCTGCTCTGTGGCAGTAGCCGTTTCTGTTTGGATTTGTTTATCTTCTATAATTGAAATCTTGTAGCCTTGAGTGGAGGCTAGGCCTGCAAAGGCAGGCAGAAAGCTTGGCTTCTTCCATTGCCATAGAAACCCAAGCCTCCCTCCTGCTCTCTGTGGCCGCAGCCCTCTTGGTTGGGGTTAATTTGCATATTACTCTTTTATTAGCTAGGATTATTAGTTAATTTGGTGTTTATATAATTACTAGAGGCCTGATGCACCAAGATTTATGGAAGATTGGGCCTTCCTTCCCCTGGCTGCTGGTGATATCTTCGCTCCAGCCAGAGCCATCTTTCTGCTTTCACTCTGGCCCAGAGCTGCCTTTCTGCCTTCCCACGCTGCCCAGAGGCCAAGAGCTGCTAAGGCAGTGTGGAATGCCTGCATCGTCACCATGGAGATGACACGAGTGTCCCACCCCACCCCAGCCACTCTGTGCCTGCCTATGCAAATTAACCCACCATCTTTGTTGGGTTAATTTGTATACTCCTTATTGGTTGGTGGGCATCACAAAGGTACCATCAATTTGCATCTTTCTCTTTTACTAGTGTAGATGACTATGTAAATACTATTCCCTGTTAAGCCAAGTAGTTTACTGTAATTACCTTTCCTTTTGCAAGTTTTTATTGTTTTCTGCTGAGGAACAAAAGGTGTTTCTATGTAATTTTCCCCATGCCCTCTACTAGCCTCAATATAAAACTTGCTGCAGTGTCAAACATATTAGATACTCTGTCTCATCAGCCTTTCCCTAGGAGACCACTCTCCTAGGACCCCCTTCTTCCTGCTCACCCTGGACTGGCTGTTTGGTTTGCTCCACTCCAGCATCCTAGATACTGTCTTCCACCTTCTCTGTTACCTCCTCTGTCCTGAATCCTATGTCCCTTCACATCTTCAGCAGCTTTCTGAGAATCGGGTGCAGGTCTGAAATCTCTATCCTAATATCACGATAGACTGTGTAAGGAATTCTGGGTTGGAAATTATTTTCTTTTAGAATTTTGAAGATATTACTCTAGTGTCTTCTGATATAGGTTGTTGCTATTCTTCAGTCCTTTATACATGTCTGTTTTCTTTGTCTTCAGGATTTTTTAGGATCTTTTTATCTTTGAATTTGTAAAATCTTATGGAAATGTGAGTTGAATGAGTTTTTATTCACCAGACACTTGATAGACCTTCTGATGTGAAGATTCATGTCCTTTTGTTAGTTCTGGAAAAATTACCTTTTATTCATTCTTTGATAATTTCCCCCGCCTCTGTTTTCTCTGTAAGAAATTAGTTACATGGTAGACATCTTGGATTCATAGATCTTTAAACTATGTTCTTCTATTTTTTTGTATCTTTATTTTGCTTTGGGGGAAATTTTCTTGAGTTATCTTCTAAACTTTCTATTAAAAATTTTTATTTTGCTCTCATATTTTTAATTTCCAAAAGTCATTTCTCATCATCTAATTCTTCCTGTGTATTTACTTATCTTAAAATAGCATCTTGTTCTTGTCTTATGAATACAATATATTCCTTTGTCTCTGAATGAATTATGATATGAGATTTACAAGTTGTTTTCTGTCTTTTTCCCCTGAGCTCCTTTTTTTCTTTGGGATTTAAGAGTCAATCATTGAGCAGCTGATTGGAAGCTGTTTGCATCAGCAGCACTGCTCATCTGGTGAGTTTTGCTGTAGCTGTTCATGGTGAGTTGGCCTTTCCTTGGGTGACACTGCAGATGTCAGAACTTGTAGGTCTGTTCTTCAGTGGGGTTCAGATTCTCCAGAAAGACACTCTTGCTTGGGGAACATGGCCTAGATTCTGGTAAGAGAGGACCTTACACATGTACCTGGCCTGTTCTGGCTTCCTTGTTCTCAGGCAGCATCTCAGCCTGCCCTCTTGCTGTGACTTAGGTAGATCTTACCCAGCAGAGCTTCTCAAGTTCAGTCTTTCCAGAGATTAACCCTTTTGTCTCCTCACAAATGTTTATTTTAGATGGGGCACTAAGATAAAGTCCTTTCACATCAAAAGAAAAATTTGTTTGAAAATTTTTATCCATCCATCAATTCCACAATGTAAACTATTTTATTTCAAAAATCTTGGAGGTGGGGGAGCTGTTGTTTTCCAACCCTGGCCCTAGCATTATTTCCATTTTAAACAAAAACTTGCCCAATTTACTTCTTTATAAGGTGTATTTATACACTATTGTCCTAGAAATCATCTAAATTTTAAATGATCTCTAGTGGACCTCCCCTTCTACATGCATATTTTCTCTTTCCCCTCTGCCTCCTCATAATTATTTCTTATGCACATCTCTGGAACATGAGCCTAAATTAGACTGGAACCCCCTCACCCCCTTTATGTGAAGGAGGTGGTACTTACTTGTCTTTATTCTTCCTTTCCCTTAGCCCTATATATTCTTTCTAAGGAGTTAAGCACAAGTAATATGTCAAATGCCACAGTTGTCTAAAATGCCATGGAAATATGCAAGTTTTAATTTATCCTATAGAAATATGTGAATGGATTGCAGAAAATGCTCTGAGCCTACAGAATTGCATTGTTGTTATTACCCTGATAAGGAAGCCTTTTGGGTGTAATTCCTATAGCCAGCAAGCTTCATCTGTTGTTGGTTTTTTCCCAGCACCCATTGCAGGATGCCGTAGGTCATGTCTTGCCCTGGCTCCTATTTCCTCTCCTGTAGAAGGAATGCAAGGTGCTCTGTCAGGAGAGGCAGGCCTCACCCACTGCAGGTTTGCCTTTCATAGACATTATAATTGCACTGTTGGGAAAGATCAATGGAAATTAGTTATGATGTTGAAGTGGAAAGAATAATTTACCGAGTGGCAGAAATAGCTCCATTTCAGTCTTAGATCTATTGGTAACTAACTACTTTTTTGACCTTGAGCCAAGCCTTAACCTCTTTGGTCCTGAGTTTCAGATTGAAGTATTGGTGGGCTAACTTTCTGTGAGAATGATGATGAGTCGATTAAACCCATACCCAGAGTAGTGGGGAGAAAGAGTAACAACACTAAGTAAACTTTTCCTCATTGTATATCTTATTTACCCAGTGTAGTTGGATAATGAACTTGACTATGATCTTTAAATTTTTCTTCCTTTGACTGTCTTATCCAGTCAGGCTATCACCAACTCTATTGATTTTATATTTTTAATATCTACAGCATTCATCCTGCTTTTTTTTTTTTTTTACCAATATCCTGATCATTATTACATTATTATTGCCAATTGTCATTACCCCTAAATTACTCTCCTAACTGATCTTCCTGACTCCAGTTTCCCCCTTTTTTAAGAGTGTCCTGTTATTATCTACTTTCTTTTTTTTTTTTAAATATATTTTATTGATATTTTACAGAGAGGAAGGGAGAGAGATAGAGAGCTAGAAACGTCAATGAGAGAGAAACATCGACCAGCTGCCTTTGTACATGCCCTTGGCCGGAATCGAACCCGGGACCCCTCAGTCCCCAGACCGACGCTCTACCACTGAGCCAAACCGGTTTCGGCATTATCTACTTTCTTAAACACCACCCTCCTAGTATTCTGCCCCCCTTCAGTAGTCCCCTACATCTAACAAATGCACACCCCTTTAGCCCAGTGTACTAGACTCTCACCACCTCACCCTGACCTCTGTTCCCGACGCTCCTGCCACTGATCCATATACAGATCTCCTCCAGGAGTGCCTCAACCACTCCAGGCATCTTCTGTCTCACAGTTTTGTTTCCCTGCAACATTGCCTCCACTTTCACTGTCTTCACCTCATCCACTCTTGCTGTCCGAATCTTTCCAATGCAGCTCAAATCCTGCTTCCCTCCATTGAGGAAAGAAGAGAAGGAATGCACAGTTGTTCAACCAAACAGACATTGATTAAAAAAGTCTTGGCTCATTTGTGTATTCAGATTTTTTTTACTGAATGCCTCTGTGCCAGGAACTGTTCTAGGCACTAGTGATATAGCAGGGAACTAAACAGACAAGAATCACTGCCCCTGGGGAACCTGCATTATAGTAACACTGCAGCCTTTCCCTTCACCAAACTCTGCATTTGCTTGAATTTTCTATCACTGTGTGCAGCCTTAGCATGTTACCTCTTTTATTATCCTTTTGGTAGTGTTAGTCTTACTACTCTACCTATAAGACAGGGGCCATGACTTTATGTCATAGGCCCTGCTTGGCTCAGTATCATTAATAATTGCTCACTAGGAAACTAGGTAACTGTGAGTTATTTGGTAGAATTAAATGGATAGATAGATTGAATGTTTTTTGTTTGTTTGTTTTTAAAAATATATTTTATTGATATTTTACAGAGAGGAAGGGAGAGAGATAGAGAGCTAGAAACGTCAATGAGAGAGAAACATCGACCAGCTGCCTCTTGCACACCCCCTACCGGGGATGTGCCCGCAACCAATGTACATGCCCTTGACCGGAATCGAACCTGGGATCTTTCAGTCCGCAGACCGACGCTCTACCACTGATCCAAACCGGTTTCGGCAGATTGAATGTTTTTAATGCTCCGGGGAATCAAGTGTATTATTTTAATTGCAGGTTAATTTCCTGGCTTCTTGATTAACAACTATATATAAGAATTCTTAAAAATTTCTTGTTACTACTAATAACCATATACATCATCCACTTTTTAAGAATTACTTAAAAGTATTTTTACCCGAGGGTATGGTTCAGTGGTTGAGCATCAACCTATGATTCAGAAAGTCATGGTCCAATTCCCACTAAAGGCACATGCCCCAGTTGCACGCTTGATCCTCATTAAAGAGTGTGCAGGAGGCAGCCGGTTAATGATTCTCTCTAATAATTGGTCTCTCTCTCTTTCTCTCTCTCTGAAATCAATAAAAATATATTAAATTTTTCTTTCATAGTAATCTATGGAATACATTTCAACAGGAGAAAATATTTTTCAGTCTTAATAAAGAACTTACTGTCTCATGGATCGATCTTAGTAATGCTAAATATAGAACAGTCAGACCTTGCGTACAACTAACACATGCAGTATGAACCTATGAAGTATCCTTGCTATAAAAAAGTTGAACCTAAAGTTAATCAAGTCTCTAGAAGTAGTAACTTCCATTCACAGAAAATACAGGTATATAGATACAAGCTTAATGATCTTCCTGAAATTATTTTGTATGTTTAGGAGGAGGGAGTTCCTCGCAGATGTATGTTATGAGACTTGTTTCAAGGAGAATCTTGTTTATTCTAAATCTTGTTCCTCTATCTCCTAAGCTTTCCTTTAATTTGTACACTAGTGATCCGGTGCATATATTCATGCACATTAAAAGGAAATTAATTAGAAGGTGGCCATCGGGGTGGGAGTGGGCAAGATGTGCTGAACACACCCTGGCGCCAACTTCCCATGGTCCCTCCCCGACTGGCCATACCTGAGGACTTAGCTACAACAGAGTGAATGGGCTCCCTCCAGGAGGTGGGGTCTCTCGGCTTGGCCTGTGGGGATCAGGCTGAAACTGACTCTCCAATGTCCTCTGAGGGGTCCTGGAGTGCGTGAGGGCACTCTGTAAATTTGCTGTCGTACAGGATATACAATGCAAATGCAAGTGTTCAGTAAACCAGATTCGGGCCAACAGTGCCCCAGCAACAACATAACCCACAGCTGAAGGTCGGGCTCCCTCCTCCCTGGTTTTGGGGTGTGTCACCCGAGAACCACCACTGCCAAGTCACTGCAGTTTGGCAGTTCCTGCATTGAGCATCTGTCCCCTGGTGGTTAGTGCACATCATAACAACCGGTTGGACAGGCAGGGGGACACTTAGCATATTAGCCTTTTATATATATTCTTTGAAGTCTTCAGGTTCTTTTTTTAAATCTTCATTGTATACTTTTAAATTTACTGGTAGGACACAGCTGTGACTCGTAAGGCATATAGTATATCCATTACTTTCCTTTCACATTGGAGGAACAGTACTATAAGCTGGCCTCATTTCAGTGGCTCTTGTGCATGATATGATGTTTTCTTTACCACCTCCAGTCTGTTAACGGCAGAGTCTCTTAGGGGCCTGCGACAATCTCATGGTCATTAATATAAGTGCTTTTATCTTTTAGGCAAACTTGTTCATCTAGTAGTTAGGGTTTTTGAAATACTGATCATAAGCTCAAAGCATCCAGGACTCAGGTTGGAATGATAACAGTTGTTCTGTTCTATTAGAAGTGGTTTGGCATAGTTCAGTGAATAGTAATTGTTTTAAAAGTCAAAACTTAGGAACAAGTCCCAATTCTGTCATTTAACTCACTTTGTGAGTTTGGGAAAGTTGTAAGATTTTAGATCTGAAAGTCAAGACCATCTAGTTCTTGACTTTCTCTCCAGAAAAGGAAACTAAAAATCCATAGAGGTTGAGCTTGACCACCACAGGGGTGGGCTGAGAGAATTCCAATCTTGAACTTCTGGATGAAGGCACCATACCACTTACCTGAACATACTCCTCATCTGGAAAATATGGATGAAATAAGGTGTGTGAAAGCATTTCAGATCCCTTAAGGTATATAGTATATAGCAAGTGTAAATAGTGTCATGATCTTTGGAATGATAGGGAGTTAGTACAATCAAATACTTGGATCATACTCATTTTTCTTTCTTTAATATATATGAGAAATAGAGTTTGAGGTGCAATTATGCAAGACATCAATGGAAATCCATCCCATTTCTTTCTTTATTCCCACTTCCTCTCTGTAGGATGAGGTGTGATGTCATACCAGGAAGAATTCACTTAAAGTTTTATATATTCTAGGATACTATTTTTTTAGTAGCAGTATGCACATAAAATATTTTTGTTTCTGTCTTGCTGAGCTTGTGATAATAAAATGTAGATCTGAAGAGACCTACGCCAAAGATCTAGCAAGTTGGTGACTTCTTATGTGCCTTTTAGAATCTGCTTGTGCAGAAAGGAGAGTTGGGCCAGACTTATCGTCCACATACTTAGTTATGTGGGTCCTGTAAGTAAGTGCCCTGGTCAAGTGCTTTAGTTGAAGGTTATGGAAAAGCAAAGAGAGGAGAGTGGTAGATTTTTTTTTTTTTTTTAGGTTGGTGTAACATTAAGAATTTGTACTTTATCCTCAACCAGATCATGTAGATAAATTCCATTGTTTTGTTTTAGTTAACCATGACTTCGAGAAACCCAATTTAGTCATAACAGCACTTACAGTAAAAGAACCACAAAATAATTATCACTGACATTGTATAAAACCCTGCGCTAACATCTGATTGCATCAGTGCAGTTTAGCAACAGGATCACCCTTGAATTGGGCAGGTGTGTTTAAACACATGCAGTGTCGAATAAGCCCTAATGAGAGTGACAGTGTAGATAGGATAAAAAAAAAAAAAAATGTAACTTAAACCAAAACCAAGAAGGACAAACATTTTAAAGAACAGAAGTTACAAATGTAAAAGTGGTGTATGGTAGTAAGAAGAGTGCAGGCTTTGTGCAGACCAGGGTCTCAGTCTTGACTTGGTCCTCAGGCAGGACTTTAACCTTTCTGAGCCTGCGGAGTCAGCTACTGAGGAATATTCCAGCAAGAACTAACCTAGGACACATTCCCTATTCAGCTTCATTGGAAATCACCCTAACTTGGGAAAAGCCTACCGTTCCTAATGAAATTCCTCAGATCAAGGTTCAAATCCATAATCCTTAAACACTGGTCTCTGATTCCTGGACAGCTTGCTCTTATTTTGCGGCCGATGGCTGCTTGCTCATATGCTATGCCCCCTCACTCAGATGCCATGTTTTGTCCAATGCACCCCAGCCAAGAGCAAAGCATTGGTTTGTCTTAGACAGCTGTGGGGTTGCTACCCATTGGGCTGAGCTGTTGTGTCCCTGCATGCTGCGCCAGTTTAGGCCACTCACTTTGCACATTGCAGACCCTATCAAAGGTGGTGGGAATGAACTGGGGTCTCTTTATGGCCGCTGTAGAGGGCTGAGTACAGTGAATGAGAGCCACGCTGGAGAAAATGAAATAGACGCAGACCTGTTTGTTCATCTCTAACAGGCCTCTGGGGCCTAGAGAGGACTGTTCATCTTGTAATGTAAAAGCAGCCACACTGAAGCACTTCAGGCATGAACACGCCTTTTAAAGTCATGTCAGTTTTACTAAGACTATCATTCATTGATATCCTATTCAAATATAGTTAATAGCATAAAACGTGAGTGCAACTTTACCATATACTTAACCCAGCCTACAATTTCCTGTAGCTTTTTTCTTCAGTGCAAATATAGTAGAATAGATTCCAAATGCACTGAAATAAAAAAATTTAAAATAGACCTGTCTCTAAATGTTGTATTTTATTGAAATTTTAAAATATCATTGCTACATTTATCAATTTTGTAAGAAAGTTGGAAGGATCCTCATCTATCATTTCTTTTCTATAAAACTGTGTTTGGGGATAAGACATGTGATAAAAGGGACTTAATGAGAGAACAGAAAATATGTAGGCAAAATATATAACTCAAACATAATAATTAAACCACATAGCTAAGAAGAGGGGAAGGGTTTTTCCCATCAGAGCTAGCAGCTAGCCTTTTCTTTGACCACTGTACTGAAGATTTGGGTGATGATGGTTGTTTGATTCTTTTGCATATTTGGGAAAACTGAGTAATTTCTGAAAAGCTGACACTAGGAGGAGCTCCTGAGCAGGCATTTGTTCACTGCCTCCAGTTCTCAGCCCCAGTTCTTTGCAGACAGCAGTCATGTCCTGGTGAGCTTGTTAAAAATACATAGTTTAGACTCCAGGTAGACCCTAGAAATAGGTGCTTTTGTATTTGGTTGTTTTATTTATTTTTAAAATATATTTTTATTTATTTCAGAGATGAAGAAGGGAGAGGGGGAGAGAGATAGAAACATCAATGATGATAATCATTGATCAGCTGCCTCCTGTACACCCCACATTGGGAATACAGCCCAAAACACAGGCATGTGGCCTAAACAGGAATTGAACCGTGACCTGGTTTATAGGTTGATGCTCAACCACTGAGCCACGCCGGCTGGGCTAGAAATAGACGTTTTTAACAATCCTTCAGGTAACTGTGATATGCAGTTTTAGAAACACTGACTAGGCCATTCTATATAATAAAAGGCTAATATGCAAATCGACTGAACGGCAGAACAACCAGTCACTATGACACACACTGACCACCAGGGGCAGACACTCGATACAGGAGCTGCCCTTGGTGGTCAGTGAGTTCCCACAGGGGGAGCACCACTCAGCCAGAAGCCAGGCTCACGGTTGGCAAGTGCAGCAGCGGTGGCAGGAGCCTCTCCTGCCTCCACAGCAGTGCTAAGCATGTCCGACAGCTGGCAGTTGGACATCCCCCAAGAGCTCCCAGAGTGTGAGAGGGCGCAGGCTGGCCTGAGGGACACACCCCCTCTCCGCCTGCCTCTCCTCTCTCTTCCCCTCTTAACCCCCCCTCCCACCGAGTGCACAAATTTCATGCAGCAGGCCTCTATTTAGGCTTATTAAGAATTTATCTCTTCTGAAGTTAAAAAAGGTGGGTGGCTTTTCCCTTTTGAGAGAGTTACAAAAACGATTGATAAAGATATGGGAGAATTTCGGTTTAATCAGGTTACTTTGCCTAAATTCCCACCAATACAACTTTGAATTGCCTGATTGACTTTTATTAATCAGGAGTCCTAATTGCAAACTTGACTGACAAGAAATTATATTTTTTCTCTTCTTTAATAATTTCCATTTTAGGTTTTCTTATATATTAAGGGAAAGAATGCCTTTGTATTTACTTTTTTAACCATATGCTAGTTAAAAATTGGTAAAGTAATATATAGCCACATTACCTCATTCTGAGTTGTTTCCAGTTATGTTTAAGGCAAATAGATTTGGGAGGATGTGAAAGGCAACTAAATAACTCTTTGAGGCTTAGAATTGTGCTTGCTCAGTATTTCAACAGCATAGGCACGCCCACACTTTAGTGGGCACTTAACAAGGTTTGCCCAAGTCAGATGTATTCTAGGAGAAGTTCAGTTAAGTTTTCCAAAGTTTGGCTGACCAGTTTATTCAGAGAAAGCCTACCCATGTCATATGATTATCTCAGAAGCACATTAATAGGACAAATCCAGAATGGACTCTTATCTTACCGACTATTTATTTCCAGTGTAGTTTTTAGTTCTGAAAAATCAAGGTAAATACTTTACATTTCTTCTACTTAAAAATGCTTGCTTTTATTTCTGCTTAGGTAAAGTAGCAGTTATTATTTTTGACTTAACTCATTACTTAGGACTTTATACCTTCATGCAGTAGTAGGAAGACAGATTTTTCTGACATTGATGTTTAATGCGAATTTCTTCTCTCCCTCAGAAACTGAAAGGACATTTGTTGCTGTTGAACCATTTCCTAATTACCCAATGCCTAAGAAATTATGAATTTTTTTTCTGTAACAAAGTATGTTAGCAGGGTTGTTTTTATCCCCCATTTAAATTATTATAAAATACCAAAAGATGGTTTGGAAGCTTTTTGTCATGATGATGCACTAAAAATAAAAGTGAGTTTTAGGTGTCCTTAGCCCCAGGCTTAGGTTTTTTTCCCTAAATCTTTGATTCCGAGGTTCTCTTTTTATATTGAATAAACTAATTGTTCATTAACACAACCCAAATTACAATAATAGATAGTATTTAGACCCTTTTGTCTTTAGAAAGTTTTATTTTGTTTTTACAACTATAGCCATGTGTTCAAAACTGTAATTGAGATTAGTAGAGCACCACTGTTGACTAGTCCAAGCTCTTCTTGGCAGGTTTGAGCTCCATGCCGGTCTTTACTGTAAAATGAGCTTTCTGTTATACAGGAAATGGTTCAGCAACAATAACAATGCCTTATTTTTATGGAGCTTTTAGAGAGTACAGTCTTAGTATGGTTTCATCCTCCAAACTTGAGAGGTAGGCAAGGGGAGTATCAAAAGAGGAAGATTCAGAGAGGTTGAAGTAACTTGGCTGAAGATTCAGACCCAGTAAGTGTCACCACCTGTGCTAGAAAAACAGGTCTTTTGACTTCAACTCTGCTTCATTCTTGCTGCCATACTGCTTTATTGTGCTGCGGATTGATGGAGGGGGAGCTGTGCTGGGGTCAGGGAGACAGGTACTGGATCAGCTTCAGTTCACGCTGTGGTACTGCTTGGTCTGGTTGATTCTTACTGTCAGCATTGCCGTAGGGCAGCGTTTTCCAAAAGGTGTTTTCTAGAATGATGGGTGGTGTAATAAATGTTGGGGGAAAGAGAAGGGGAGGGGGCTGATAGTTGTCATGCCACATGCTTATGTTCAAATGCATTTGGGAAACACCAGATTAAACATAATCTAACATAAGTTTTTTTGTTTTATTTACTGCACCCTTCTTAGCGCCATGTATGTGGTAATGAACATGATATACCTCCAAAGCTTGTTACTTACTTGACTGTCGAGCCATCTTAAGTCAACAAGCTAGTTTCTAGGACTTCCTGGGTCCTAAAAATTTTATGTTTTAAGGAAAATATATTATTACCATAATAAAACTAAACAAATAGGACAGTAATGCGGAAGACATGCCTAATTAGCTGGATTATCAATATAATAGGTGATTATTGTCATTCTATTTTCCATTCTGCGCTCTGAAACATTTTATGATGGAGGCTAAAAGATATAGGTAAAAAAGATATAACTCAGCAGGTTCTTACAGATCTCTTTTCTGGTTGAAATTAATAAGCAAAGCAAAATTCCTTTAAGCCCCAGAGGACACCTGTGCTTCCACCTGCCTGGGGTCTTTGACTTCAGATGTGAGCTCTCCACCCCAGGCTGTCCTACCACCTGGTTTGTGCCCATAGTTCCCTAGAAGCCTTTCTTATCCAAGCAAACAAGCTATGTCCATGCATTCAGCAGTTATGGATGTGCTTTTCTCCCCAATATCTGCAACCCCAGAAATCTGTCTTATTCTCATTAGAGCCCATTAGTTCTCCAAAACTCTAAGCTCTTTTACCACTTGGCATCCAAAGTCATCAACCAACACCCTTTATAAAATACCTTTACCTTTTTTCTGTGAGGGCAATAGTTTCACTTAAATCATCTCGAGTACTTAAAGCAGTCGTACCATTTTCTTGTGCTCAGTTGAAAGGGAAGGACGCTTAGGCAGCATGAGAAAGATTCAAATGAAGTTTGTGAATAAGGGCCTTTTTGTTTTGGGGTAACTATCATAATATTTGGAATTACCTACCCCAGAGTAGATTTTAATTTAAAAAGTGTGGGGTTACTTGAATTTTAAGTTTACCTTTTTAAGTAATATAGTATATGTTTAGTCTTGATTTTTTCTTTTTCTTTTAAGCAGTGACTATCAAGTAAGTCACAAAGTTACGAGGTAAAGACTTTTTAATTTAAGGTGACATTGATTGTTTAGAATTTTTGTTGGCACCTTTAGAAAGAACCCTTTCTGCTCCATTGATCATGGCAGCTAAGAAAGACAGCATGGGAGTGAGCCAGGTCCTTGGTCCGTAGCCAGCTCAGAGACATTCTGTGAACTTACTTGGCTGAAGTGGAGGTTAGATAACCCTTATCATATGTAGGCTTGGTGAATTTTCTTACTTTGATATCTCCATCCAGCCCAAGTGATTTTTGTTGTTGTTAAGTAAATTAATGTGAGAATTTTGCACTTAGAAGTCAAGAAGTTTTTGAATTTTATTTTCTGGTTTTCTAAATGCATAGCCAGCCGCTATCTAGATGGACATAATATTTACCCTCTTTTTAAATATTTGGAAATGTGTGATATGTTCATTTCTAACTTCCACCTCCTTTATCACTATTTCTTTTTTTCATAGATGTTAAATATCCCAATCTGACATGGGCAGGGAAGCTTTCCCTGAACAAATACAATAGTAAATGAGATTTCTGTTCCTGGGAAGAGTGCTTTTAGTTTATGATGTCACTAAAAACAAAATGCCATCTTAAACATGCACTCAAATTTTAGTTTCCAATCCCAAAAGTCTCACTGGAGGCATAAATTTATAAATTTATAAATTTGCCGTTTAGAAATAGTAACCTCTATACTTTGTAATATTGTTTCAGCTTAAACAAATAGCTATATATAATAAAGCTGCTTTTTTGTGAGAAAACAAAAGTTTTTGGGTTTTTTTTGAAGGTTAAAACAAGTGTTTGTGTGGATAGGGTCTACATTTTAATTGGTGCTAAATTACCAATGAGTGAGCATGAATACTTTTGTTCTTACTAGCCCATTCCTAGAAATCCCCTTTATTGCCTTTCCGTAACATTCTCATTTTTTTAAGAGAAAAATCAATGAAGATTATGTTAATAACAACTGCTAAAGAATTAACAAATCTGTTTTTAACATTAAAAAATACGACTCCTAAACCTTTGCATGTAGTTGTCCCATTATGTAAAAGCTATACTGACCACCATACCTTCACACACCTCAGTTGACTTATTTTGCCTCTTGTTTGAATCTGTTAATCGATACTCATTGCAATAATATTTGTTTTAAGTTTATCTTAAGTTAAATCTGTATAGGTAATAAGGAATGCCAAAATTTTTGTGACTCATATTATCATGATTTGTTACAACAACATTCATTAACTGTAATCGTGTTGCTGCTTTGACAGAGATCCCTGAGGCTAAGTGACTTATAAACTCACTCTACTTTTAGTTTTGAAAGTAGAGTCCTTTTTGTTTGGTTATTGAGAATAATGACTTTTCATAGTAAAACTTAAAACAAGTGCCTTTATTTCACTGTACATGTATGTGTGTTCTTCGTTTAGCATTAGTTCATTTGAAGCTTTTTCTGTGGGAAAATGATTGTTTAGGTCAAAACATTTGAACAAACTGAGGAACACAATTCTTCCCTTAGAAAAAGAACTCCTGTGCCATAAATAATTGGTTTGAGATTTTTTTTGGGGGGTAGACCCTCTACTATAGGATTATATAGATAATGTGTTCATTAAAATCATTTAGGGAGCCCTGGCCAGTTCGGATCAATTGATAGAGCATTGGCCTATGGACTGAAGGGTTTTGGGTTCAATTCTGGTAAAGGGCACATATACCTCAGTTGCAGGCTCTATCCCTAGCCCCAGTCAGGGTGAGTGTGTGAGGCAACCAATCGATGTGTCTCTCTCACATCGATATTTTCTCTCTCTCTCAGTCACTCTCCCTCCCTTCTACCCTTTCTAAAAAATCAATGGAAAAATATCCTCAGGTGAGGATTAACAACAACAATAAAAAAAATTGTTTAGGGAATGCAAACATTAGTAGATTTAGATTAAGAGCTGGGATTACTCACTTTTAGAAGTTCCTTAAGGGCAAGGTCTATAGTAGGCACTCCTTGGATGTTGACAAGGGTTGGAATACTGTAGTAAGAAACACACTTTGTGGAGCTGATTTGGCAAATGCATGGCCCTAGGTGGATAGCTCAGTTGGTTAGAGTATTGTTCTGATACACCAAAGTTACAGGTTCAGTCCTTGGTCAGGCTACATACAAGAAGCAACCAATGAATGCATAAGTAAGTGGAACAACTAATTGATGTTTCTCACTCTCTCTCTCTTTTTCTTTCTCGTCTCGTCTCTCCATTCCTCCCTCCAAAAATCAATCAATAAATTTTTTTTTTAAATGTTCATGGCAAATACATGGAAGTGGGAAAAAGTCTGTGGAACATGCCATGGTTGTGAGTGTTCTACAGGAATGAGAGTTGCCTAAATGGGGAAAAAGTTAAGCAGTCATCTAAAATGGACAATAAATGGTAGTCTCAAATAATAAAATGGTTTATTTTGATTAATCACATATATTATATATTGCAACTGCACCTTATGGTATAAGTAACATAGGTTGTAGCTATATCATCATATATATATTGGGTGGGGCAAAAGTAGGTTTACAGTTGTTTGTATGGAAAATAATACATTAATAAATAATAATACAAGAATAAACTCTGTTTTGTCTACTCACAACTATAAACCTACTTTTCCCCAATCCTATATGTGTGTGTGCATACACACACATATGCACACACTACATAGAATACCTTTTTTTTTTTACTAACTCAGAGTCGTGTTCTCTATGGGCCATATATCACAACTTAAAAAAGCAATCCTGTCCTTTCATTAGTTTTTGTTTTCTATTCCATTCACCTGTCAATACAACTATTAGTCTCAAGTTCCTAAAAATATCATTAAGCCTGAGTCCCTGTGGTCTGCAGATGGCATGCCATTTGGAAATCTTTCATGAATTCAGTCACTAAGATTATTTTATTGTAAATTTGCTTTATTTAAGTCATTAATTACATAAATTTTTCTTGAGCATCTGTTGTGTGTGTGCCAGGCACCCATCAAAGCCATGGGTTGGAAGACAAGGCATGACCCATCCTCCCAGGGAGCTCACAGTGCCATGGGGGAGAGAAATGGCCCATCATTTCAGTGCAGTTTGGTAATCGTTGTACTGGAGGTGGACACATGGCCTCATGGGAACCCTCAGGTGGGCTCTCATCTTCCAGGAGGAGGTGTCCTTCCATAAAGGACAAATGGGTTAGTAAGGGAAGGGACGGGGAGGGTTTTTCAAGCTGGAGTAGCATCATGTGCAAACATGAAGCTGAAGACTAGGGAGAGGTTCAGTGTGCCGGGGAGGGTGGTAGGAGACGAGGTGTGAGCCATGTACAGGGTCTGCACGACTCTGATTAGAGCCTGATCACTAAATGACTCTAAATAACTGGGTCTTTATCCAGAGACACAGACTCAAAATGTGGTCTGATATAAACAAGCTTCAGTGTTACCTCTTGTTCGGCCTGGGTGCTAGGAGGGGAGAAAGGGAGGCCTGGCCAGAGGGGGAGTTGAGAGTTTCTCACCATAGCAGGCATGGTGTTAGGGGCACCTCTGCAGAGACTGAGATTGGAGGAGGTTGTCCTGGGAGCCACAGGTCTTCCAACAGCAATATTCTTGGTGGCCAGGCTAGAAAAGGATTTCCACCACATCCCCAGCAACTATGCCAGCAGCACCCCAGGCCAGTGCCAAGCTCTTTTGTCTTGGAGGGGACTAGAGAGAGGCCATCACCACTCTTGCTGTTCTTCTAGCTGCAAACTCATAGAAAACCATATGTAGCCGGGAGATTCCCTAAGTGCAGTGGGGGGTAGCCACAAAGGCAGAGGCTGGAACCCCGCAAACGTAAACACCCAGAGGTCCTTTTAAAGAAATAGAGTATGTTTCCAACTTTGCGGTGAAGCCTAAATTTAAGTGGTAGTTTGACAGGCAAGTTTCACCAGCCGGTTTTATTTCTGAGACTGGGTTTAGCAGCCAGTGTGCCAGGAATGGATTGCAGGTGTGCTGACATATGGATTTCCTCAGCCCTGGAAGTGGCAGGTGCGGCCTGGAGCAACTGACATCACTGGACTGCCACCAATACATTTACCCTTGCATGCTGTATATGTGTTTGTTGTGTGTGCTTCACTAAAAAGGGTGGGCAACCTTTAGATTCCACTTCCCATAACATACTCTAGGGGGCAGTTTGCTATCAAAAGAAAAGAAAGTCTTGTTACAAATTAGTTTTGACTTTTGGGGTGGGTGTGAGACACGAGCCTAACAGGGGGTAGTCCCAGAGAACCCTATTAAGACCCATGCTAGGAGCTTAGACCATAATCTCAGCCTGCATTGGGAGCAACTGAGAAGACTCAAAGCCTAGGAGAGGGGGCATGATTATTTTTGCAATTTAGCAAGATCCTTTTGGCTGCAGGAGATCAGAACATAAGAATGAGGGTGAGAGGGACAGAACTAGGCAATCCAGTGAAGAGGCTGTTTTTCTAGAGAATTACCCAGAGAATCATGGGAAGCCTGAGCCAACGCTGTGGCAGAGATGTTGAGAAAGGAACAGATTCGGGTGATAGTGTAGATGCTCCAGGACTTGGGGGTCCAACTGAATATGAAAGCACTGAGGCTCTGACTTGGCTTAGGCAATTGCAAGAATAGATGGCCGTGTGTGTCACTGGGACAAAATCCCAAGGGAGGAGTAAATCTGTGGGTACTGGCCAGTTCAGCAGGAAACATTAGCAAACTGTGGGTGTCACCCAGGGCTTTCCATGCAGTCATATCTTCACTTCCTTCCCACTCACTGTCCATTCACCTGCCTATCATTTTATTGCCATTTCTATCAACTTTTTTTTTCCACCTGTTGCTGTGAAATTCTTACTTGTTTCGCATACTCATCCACATCTGCCAAAGCAAAGCCCCTTTCCCCTGGAGCCGTGTATTCCCGATAAGGCTCCTTCATTCTCACTTCGCCACTTTGTCCTGTCACTCCCTGCGATGGGAGGCGTTTTCAGTCGGCCTCGTTAGAATCCCCATGACACATGCTGGTGGGATTTAATGAGAGGAATAACCTTCAGAGATATGTTGGGACCCTCTGGAAGTGAAAAGGATCAGGGAAAGAGTGTGGAGTGGTAGAAGGAACTGAGAAATGCAACCTCCTGTGATGAGCTCAGCTATAAAGGCCAGCACCTGCAGCCTGGGCACAACAGCAGCCTGACCCAAATGTGATTATCCTGGAAGAAGAGCACTGTGCCTCCACCTTGTAGGGTTTTTCTTGTGTTTTTGTTTTTAATTTTTTCATTTCACATGACTTTTTCTCTTTTAATTATAAAAGCAGTAAGTATTCACCGTAGAAAAATTATCTATAGATATGCATGAAGAAAAAAATACCCACGATCCAGACACCTAGAGATAACCATAATTAAAACCCTGGCATGTGGAGGCATGAGGGTGTGGTAGAACTGGTGTCTGTCTGCTGTTTTCTGGTTTGTCAAAAGCAGGATCGTAATGTACATGCTATGCTGTAACCTTTTAAAAATGCACACATTTTGCCCTAGCTGGTTTGTCTCAGTGGATAGAGAGCTGACCTGTGGACTGAAGAGTCCTGGGTTTGATTCCAGTCAAGGGCACATGCCTGGTTGCTGACTCGATCCCTAGTAGGGGGTGTGCAGGAGGCACCCAATCAATGATTCTGATCATTGATGTTTCTATCTCTCTACCTCTCCCTTCCTCTATGAAATCAATAAAAATATATTGAAAGAAAAAAAAACAACCCACTTTGTGACTATAGGCTGGCTATGGCCTAAGGACCACCAGTTTTTAAAAAATGCACACATTTTGTCTCTTTACTAGGAGCTAGGATTTTTAGCTCTGCCACTAAGCCTGTGAATCGTGTTGCTTATGGGCCTGTGACTGGCGGTATTCCCTTGCTTGACCATGGCTCTGCAGGGAAAGGAAGCTCATCCAGTATGCCAGCCCCTCTCACTGGCCCCTTTTCCTTCTCTTTACCTAGGATCCCTTCATTTCTACTTGTTAGCTATGGAGATGAGCTTTTTTATTCCCTTGTCATGTTCTGTTGGCCTAAATGTTGTCTGGTAATCGAGGGAAAGAAGGAACTGGCTGGAATGGGTGAGGCTAGCAGGAAGTTGTCCTGGGCTTTGTCCCTTTAAGGGCCTGTGAGTGGCTTTTCCATTCCCCGCCTCCACCTTCATCCTGTCATCCTGTAGCTCTTCTTACCCCTCATCCTGCTTTTCCCAGTCTCCTCTGTTCCCTGGTATTACATAATATTCCTGTTAGGTTCAGTTCCTGTTTTGCTAGTGAGAGGAATTGTGACCCTTTCAGGGAAAAACCCTGTTCTAACATTAGTAGCAGCTGCTGGTGGCCAATCCATGATCTCATATGGGAAACGCACCGCTTTGCTAGCCTCTCGGTTCCTGTCTGAGTCAGCGCACAGATGGGATTACCTTTCTGCCTCGGTCGGGTTCCCCTCTGCCTTGTTTCTTTTGTGGGAGTCCAAGATGATTTTTCTTATGATAATGGCACTGTCAGCCTCAGTTCGGCCAGTTCAGGATCACTTTCACTTATGTAGAAATGCCTTGGGTTGCTCAGTGCACTCCAGGAAAAATGGTATAGTAGCAGACATTCATTCACTTTGTATTAGATTAGCATTTTATTATGAAAAGCTTAAAATGTAATAAAAGTAAACACTCCCACCCTAACAAGGTTCAGTTCATGGTCAGTTTTGTTTCTGCCATATTCCACCCACACTCTCCCCAGACATTCAAGCAATTCCTAGATATCATGTTATTCTATCTTATCTTGTTTATTAGCATTTCATTATGCGTCTCTAAAAGATAAGGACTCTTAAACAGACTATCGCAGTATCATTGTCACACCTGAAAAATTAACCACAGTTTCTTAATATCATAAAATCTAGTGTATCAGGGCTCCTGAGGGCTCAGTGTTGAAATTTCCCCAGTTGTCTCATAAATTTTTAGTTTGTGTGTGTGTTTGAATCAGAATCCAACAAGATTTGTATGTTGCAATTAACTAACGTGTTTAGACTCTTAACCTAACAGTTCCAGTTCCTTCTCTCTTTTTCCCTTGCATTAGTTATTGTTAAAGAAACCCTGAATTTTTCAGATTCTGAATTTTGTTGATTTTATCTTCATAGTGTCTTAATGCATTCACTTTTTAAAGAAACCTTACACTGAATCTTTTTATAAAAGAAATCACTGTCCCTGCTGGCCCCCTTTAATTTTCCTTACATGACTCTTTACTACGAAAATAGTTCCTGCCTTCATGAAATTCACAACATGATCTGAAAGACAATAGTTAATGTTGTAAGATATTCTGAAGTACTAATGTCAAATATAAAATGTAAATATCAAATGTAGGCATTTTTGCATAACACAATATATGTGTTCATTAAAAATTTTACATTTTGCCCTAACCGGTGCCCTAATCAGTGGATAGAGAGTCGGCCTGCAGACTGAAAGGTCCCAGATCCGATTCCAGTCAAGTGCATGTATGCTGGTTACAGGCACATCCCCAGTGGGGGATGTGCAGGAGGCAGCTGATTGATGTTTCTCTCTCATCAATGTTTCTAACTCTCTATTCTTCTCCCTTTCTCTCTGTAAAAAAATCAATAAAATATCTATATATTTTAAATGTTACATTTTGTAAAAATCTTGTTAAAAATAATAGAGCTTATGGGGAAAATTGAGTAAGAGGTATGTTGCTAAAATTGGACATTTTTGTTACAAGGCCTCCTCACCATCTCTTTCTCTTACACACACACACACACACACACACACACACGCACACACGTTGTTGCCTCAGAGAAAATTCACTCAGACCAGGGAGACTACTTAGGGGGATCTTAAAAATGCTCATAAACAATAGAATGAACACATTGGCTTGTAGGTGCTGAGTTAGTAAGGACCAGAGTGAGCCTAAGGTGAATGCAGTCTGCTGCTAGCTGAGAGCTCTGGGGAGGGAGCCCCATGCAAGTGCTGTTGCTGGTGGTTCCTTGGGAAGCAGACTGTAAAAGGGACGTTGTGTGGCATATAGGGAGTGCATTGGGAGGTGCTCTCAGGGTTACTGGCTGGGAGGAGGGAAATAGTGGGAGGAAGCTGGATTGGGCAGAAGATATAGTCACATTCCTCAGCTGACTCTGCCCCAGGCCTTTGGAGGAGGCTGGGCCTTTATGGACCTGCATTTCAGTCACTGGTCCAGTCTCCTGACCCCCAGGAATGGGAGCGTGACCCTAGGCCTGGTGGTTGTTCCCAGAGAGGAACTGAGAGCTTAAGAGTTGCTAGCCCCTGAGGGAGCAAACCCTTTAGTTCTGAAGGGCAGATCTGTGGCACCAGACTAAGCGAAAGAAAGGGCTTTGGCAGACATGGATGGGCCCATGAAAAAGGTTAAGTAAGCATCAGGTGAAATATTTAGAAAAATAGTTAACAGTAATGGCAGTGAAGTGCTAGGTACAAACATTAAGTGTGCATATACTGTACATGGAGTGGAAAGGAAGTCTTACCAGTGCTCATCTTAATTTTCTGAGAATAGAGCTGAAGGCTCCTGCCTGAGCACCAGCCAAGCTGAGGTTTTGGCAGTGTATTCTTTCTTCTGGTGTATACTTACACCATCCTGGCTCCCTTGGCCTCAGAAAAGTCACACAACTTCCACATCCTACTGTTACTCTTCCCTGTTTACTAGTGACAGACGAGCTGCTGCTTGGTGTTACAGAAAAGATGTTGTCACAGAACAAACATGTAAGTGAGGAGAGAGGAGTAACACAGGCCTGCTCACTTTTTTGTTGACTTCAGGAGGTGTTGAAGCCATTCATAGACTTGGGCGTGGCAGTTTATCAGGTTTAATTACGCCTAAGAAATTCATCTAAAATTTACCTCTCTTTGTATGGTAGTACCTGATAAATTGTACCTAACTTATTTATTCTCTCTCATCAGGTGGTCACAGATTTACACAGTTATTTACTAGAAAACAACAAAAACTGAGAAAATAATAGATTTTTCTGGCCATCAGAAAACTCAGATGATTCATTACTTTTAATAACTCTATATTGACAAGGAAACAAATGATGAATGATAATTTATAAGGCATTTTTGATTAATGAAAATGTGAAGGAAAAAAAACAACTAGAATCATGAACTCCAAATAGCTTTTTAACAAGTACTTAAACTTCATTGTCTCTTGACTTCTATAACCTAGATTTGGTGGGGTTTCTATTTTTACAAACAGAAAAGCTGACCTAGGGAAGCTACTTTACCTAAGTAACATTCCAACATTTCATGTCACATAGAACCTGGTCACCTTCAATGATAAAGTGGATAGCCTCATCTTGCTGTTCCCCGTGTCCTAGTTCTGCCGTGATAGTCAGACAAAATCCCTAATCTTCTAGTGATCTTCCCAGCCCAGAATCTTCAGATTGCTAATCCTACCATCTTTAATTTGGTTTGCCTGGCAACAAGTGCAAACATTTATCTAGCTAAGGAGGAAAGCTATTCACAGGACATTGTGTTCCTTTATAATATACATTACTTCATCCTTACATGGGGAGTGTATACCCATAGATAGCCACAGGGGTAGGCAAAAGTAGGCTTCCAGTTGTTCATATGGAAAATAGTACAATACTTAATAAACAATAATACAAGAATAAATTCTGTTTCCCATATTCACAAGTGTAAACCTACTTTTGCCAGCCCCTGTAGATGTAGCTTACATAATCAAGCAGCCATACATTCATAAATTGGGTCATTAAAAATTAATCTTTTAACACTTGTTTGTTCAGAGCTATGGACGTATTCAAGATTTTCTTCCATTTCTTCTTTAAGATTGGAGTTTAGGAACCTTTATTCCACAGTAAGCAAACAGCCCTACCTTATTCTTTAAGCTGTCACGACAGGATTGCTTTGATAAAAACTAATTGTCATTAGCATAGCAAATGTTTGTATATAAATGCGCATTGCTAAATTGCTTGAAGCTACCTGAAAGCTTTTCTTTTAATTAATTTAAATAAGTACTTCCCTTAGCTTTAACAGTTCTTTGTAATTAAAACTATTTTGTAATTAAATCATTTGAATAATATATCATCAAAACACTATTGGGTGGAGTTTATCTTTGGTTCTAAAGTAAAATACTGAGGACTCTGATTTGTTCATTTGCTAGGCTAATCCTTTTATAAAATAATATATGTAGTTTAAACCTAGCCCTAAATTGGTAGGATTTCACTAATAGCTCTGTGTATTTAATATATTTTTATGCTTATCAGTCATTAAATTGTAATTTTATGTAATTCCATTGAACCACCTTAAAATAATCAAAAATTTAAAAGCTCAACCTTTAAAATAAAACTTTACAGGAATTTCCCAAATATTTTTTTCTTCCATAAGATTTAAAATATAATTTCTCCGTTTATTAGGTATCAGAGTGCTGGTAAATCTCCTTACTTTTCAAGGTTGTGCTAGTCCTTGTCTGAACCCAGCTGAGCCTTGGAAGTTCACTCTGAGCTTTATTTTTTAGAATAGCCCCAGTCTCGCCGAAATCGGTTTGGCTCAGTGGTAGAGCGTCGGTCTGCGGACTGAAGGGTCCCGGGTTCGATTCCGGTCAAGGGCATGTACATTAGTTGCGGGCACATCCCCGGTAGGGGGTGTGCAAGAGGCAGCTGGTCGATGTTTCTCTCTCATCGACATTTCTAGCTCTCTATCTCTCTCCCTTCCTCTCTGTAAAATATCAATAAAATATATATTAAAAAAAAAAAAAAAAAAAAAGAATAGCCCCAGTCTCTGTGAACAGCACAAGGTTAAAATGATTGGGTTTTAATTCATCATCTGTTCTAGTTGACTAGTTTATTCATTATTTAATTCATCATCTGTTGACTAGTTTATCTTTTCTGCACCAGAAAAAGTTGTTTGAAGGAAAGTAGTAGCAATTATGACAACCAACCTCCAGTCACTTTTGTCCCCTGACATTGGTCCAGGATTCCTTTTATAATTCCCATTATGATTCTTAAAGTCATATGGAGGTTTTAAATTTTACGTACCTGACTTTGAAGCATTTTGTGAACCTGAACTCCAAATAGCTTTCTAGTTAGAGCTTAAATTTATTTTTTATGTCTTGATTGCAGCAACCAAGATTTGGTGGGGTTTCTATTTCTTCCAACATAGGATCCTAAGAAATCTTTTAATGAAAACATTTGTGGTGTACTTTATAAAGTTAAACAATGACGTTACTCATTCAGTTAAATCGATCATTTAATTTTAGATTATCATGCTTACACTCATTCCATTCCTCCCTGTTAAAATGGTAAATACATTATTAGGCAAACAAAAGCATGGTATTTATATTATTTTGGTTTTGAATGAACCCCAGTTACTCAGAAGTGGATTAATCATGATGCATGTGACATTATCATTATTGGTTACAGTTTATTTTAGACTCCTTTGTCCTAAAGGGCCTAGGTCTATAGGCTGATACCATGAGGCTACTTTCTTAAAATTAATGGATAAAATCAGCCGTCTATGAACTGAAGTTATAAGTGAGCTAATACAGAGCCGGCTTTCTAGTCAGGTATAGGATGACTTAAAACCACCATCTGTCATGCAACCATGAGATCAGGCTCAGCTGACTTAGTATCTTCATAAGGCTAGTCTTGAACATTTCTTGTTTCAGTGTAATCTCTTATTATTTCATCATTATTCTTCTAACTAATATACTTTTAATTGTTTTCTTTCTATCTAGTTCCCCTGTTCTAGACCCTTCCAATTCCTTTTTCTACTCAGCTCAGATGTTTGTCCAATGATTAAATGAAACACAGTCTCTACTCACAGTCTAGATGAGAAGTCAGAGGTACACACAATCAGCTGGAGCAAAGGCCTCAAGTGCCAGAGGTCTGGGACATGACAGATATTATGTAGTAATGAATTTAGCTTGCAGAGATTAAAGAAGGTGGCACAAGTGTGGTATTTTAAGGGAGCGGCAAGTCAGCCAGGTTGAGAGGCCTTATGAGGAGAAGAGAAAACCATATCCACAAAGACACAAATCCTTGAAGAAACCAAGGGCCTTTGGGGGAACAAGTAGAGGATGTGACTAGACTGCAAAGGTGGATTGAGAGGGGCAATTACCCTGCATACTTCTTCCTCTGTGTTACTTTTAAATAAATTCCGAAAATCATAACATTTCATCCATAAATATTTCAACACCTTGGTATACACTGAGTAACCAGATTATTATGACCTCTGAGCACCTAATAATCTGGCCACTCAGTGTATATACTATATAATAAAAGGCTAATATGCAAATTGTCCCATCAACCAGGAATTGGACCAGTAGGCAGGCCGGCCAACCGCCCATGTCCCCTCCCCCTGGCCAGGCTGGCTGGACTCCACCTATGCACAAATTCATGCACCAGGCCTCTAATACACACACACACTGAGTGGCCAGATTATTATGCGTTCAGAGTTCATAATAATCTGGCCACTCAGTGTATATCTTGTAAAGTTAAAAGCGTATTTTTAAATGTATAACTCCAAGACCATTATTATGTAAAAATTGATAATTATTGGATACTATCAATATCAGTAAGTATTCAGCATTTCAATTTTTATAAGTGTCCTAAATTTTGGTTTTCTTTACAGTTTCTTTGTTTAAATGAAATCCAAATAAGGGTCATAGAAAACAATTGGCTCATATATAAGTTTTTTTTTAATCTATGAATTTCCTCTCTATATCTCTTTCCTTTTTTCTTCATTTTTAGAATAAAATTTAGAATAGAGATTTTTACACATTTACTATTTGATTACCCTGAGGTAATATATAAGTAATAAATATTTTACTTGTTTCCTTTATATACCAATGAGTTTTCCCTTTTTTTGTCACTCATGGATTAAAATATATTTGCTTTGTTTCAATCTGTTGCATTTATTGTCTTTGAGGATCAAATTTTCCATCTTTGCCCAGTAGAAGCCTCTTGATGTTAGTTCCTGAATTCTTCTGATATGACCCTAAATGGTATTTGATCACTCCTTGCTCCCTAGTATAAGATTTTCTAGGCCTACCTTTTACATTTGCTGTCCTAGAATCAGAGTCCATTTCTCCCTGGTTTCTTTGGTGGTAAATGATGTTTAGAGACCACAATCTGAGCAGTAGGGTTACCTATAGTCATCAGTTTGCTTTTTGTTCCTAGACCTTATTCCATGGATAGAACTATAATTTTTTAATGTTAAAAAATAATTTGAGTTTATATGCAATATTGCCAATTAAAATTCAGGACTACAAAAACCTAATCTCATTAATATTTTTCTTTACTTACAATAAAAGCATTAAAATATTACATTACTCACCTACTTATTTCCCAGTATATACAAATAGTTACAAAATAACACCAATAACTTGATTATTTTTTTAAAAAGAGAAAGAGGGTTTTTTTTTGTGGGGGACAGAGGTTGGCCATTTTGTTTTGTCCTTAAGGTATATCGCATTAGGTTATGTATTGTCAAATTATGGTGTTTTAAACTCATCTAGAATTTTGTTCTGTGTAGGTATTCAACTAGCTGGTCATACAGTCAAGTTCATTTGTTTCATTTTATTATTATAAATTGCTTTCTTAAATTTTAATTGTGTTATATGTTCATTGGTTCCTGATTATGATTCCCATTTTTTTTAAAAAAAAAAATACATTTTTATTGATTTCAGAGAGTAAGGGAGAGGAAGAGAGAAAGAGAAGCATCAATGATAAGAGAGAATCATGGATCGGCTGCTTCCTACACACCCCTTATTTGGGATTAAGCCTACAACCTGGGCATGTGTCCTGACCAGGAATCGAACCGTGACCTCCTGGTTCATAGGTCGACACTCAACCACTGAGCCATGCCAGCCGGGCCCATTTTTATCCTTTTGATCGTATTATAAATTATTCACTATTCTGTTGTTTGAGATTTTCAGACTTTTAAGGAAAACTCAATATCAAGATCTTTCTTCTTCATCTTGGTTATTATATTGGACAGATTGTGCAGCTCTTCCTGCTTTTGCATGTACTAAAAGGAAATAGGGTCAGATAGCAAGAAGTCTTGAAACTTGATCCATACATATTTGACATTGTTTAGGACATGTTATTTCTCTGCCACCTTCCATTCCAAGATGGAAGAGTGATTTTTTTGACTAAGCCTGAAAAGAGATTTTTCCATTTCAATAGTGGATGTCAAGAAGGAGCTAGCCTCTTCTCCCAGGATCATTTAGCAAGTTGGTTGTTCATAGCAGAATGCTTGGCTAGTCCTCTTTTCACTTTCCTGCCTGGTATCTGCCATTTTTGCATAAAATGTGTGGTCCATAGTAAAAACCCACCCACTTAGAAAGACCCAGGTCAATCAAAGATTTACTATAAGTTTAATAAAATTTTTAAAAAGTTGCACATTTTATCCAGGTCATGGCAATATCTGTGAGAGCAAAACTCAAAGTAGGCTCAGCAGAATTCAAATTCCATGGGATGTTAGTGGTGGTTATACCAAAAAATTTTTCAAAGTGAAATAAGTTTGGGAAATTCTGAAGTTTAACAACTCAGATGATAAATGTGCATTTTAAATCAAAGGGAGGATAGCACAGATTTATTTCTTCAGCTTACTTAACCATGAATGCATCCCAATTTTTCATAAAGCTAGCTACATGCTGCATTAGAAAATAAGGCTGCTTCTAGATGAAACTTCACAGTACTTAGATGAGGAACATTTTAACCCATATTATAAGTCCATCCATTCAGTAAAATACAGATCCTGAAAGAACTCTGTAGGACAAATTTCTTGGTTTCATCAACTGGAAGTTGAAATGAGAAAAGATGGAAACTTGTTGCCCCCAAAAAATGAGACATAGCAATCAATCACAGTATTTGGACCTACTTCAAATAACTTGTAATAAGAAATAACTTAGCCCTACCTGGTTTGGTTCACTGGATAGAGTGTCATCCTGCAGACTGAGGAGTCCTGGGCTAATTCTGGCTGTGGGCTCAATCCCAGTAGGGGGTATGTAGGAGGCAGCCGATCAATGATTCTCTCTCACCATTGATGTTTCCATCTCCCTCTCCCTTCCTCTCTGAAATATTTTATGTCAATCTTTCATGTGATAATGTTATTTTAGTTATGGATTTTTCTTAGAAATCTTATCTTTGTAGAGATGCATACTGAAATCCTATATAATAAAGAGCTAATATGCTAATTAGACCAGGCAACAGAATGACTTTTTGGAACCACTTTCTGGATGGACCAGTGGGCAGGGTCATGGGTCCACGGGGCCATGAGGCAACTAGAGCTGCAAAGGCCAAGCCCTTTGCAGAATTTCTTGCATAGGCCTCTAGTATCCTATATAATAAAGAGGTAATATGCAAATTGACCCTCATGCCCTCGTACAAGATAGCCAGCAGGGGAGGGCAGTTGGGGGCGACTGGGCTGGCAGAGGAGGGGAGTTGGGGGTGACCAGGCTGGCAGGGAAGGCAGTTGGGGGCGACTGAGCTGGCAGAGGATGGCAGTTGGGGGCAATTGGGCTGGCAGGGGAGCAGTTAGGTGTCTATTCATCAGGCAAGGAGGCAATCAGCAGTGGGATTGGGAATCAGCAGTTCTGGATTGTGAGAGGGATGTCTGACTGCTGGTTTAGGCCTGATCCCACAGTCGGACATCCCCAGAGGAGTCCCACATTGGAGAGGGTGCAGACTGGGCTGGGGGGAACGGGCCTCTAGTTTATAGTGAAAGTATATGGCATCTTTGATTTTCTGTGAATGAATGAGATTAGAGTTGGTAATGGTTATCTGTTGATCGTTGTTGAAACTGGGTAATGGGTACATTGGGTTCACTATACTATTTTCTCTGCTTATATATGTTTGAAAGGTTTCATGATAAAAAAAAGTTTTTAAGAGAAGACTGCCAAATTTGCATTGCTTTAGCATGGGTAGAAATAACTGAGGCCATAACTAATTTTAAATTTACCTACTTAGTCTAGATTCTTCAGCAGCTTTGTTTCCCACCTCCCAAAAGACCAGGATTTCCACAGTGTATAATTATTGGATTCACGGGTGTGATTTGTTACAGAATGAAGAGGTCCTCAGTGAATTTGGAGGAGTGGCTCATAGCTTGCTCATTCCTTTGCAATGGAGATGGAATTGTGAGTGCCCTGGCCCCAGCAAACACTGGTTGTCTAAATGGAGGCACATGTGCCCAGTCTGTAGTCTATGGGCCTCCCGTCAGAGCACCCACAGCAGATTGGCGCCCACGGCACATCAGTCTTGTGCTACGTGCTCAGGAGCCAGTAGCACAAGGCAGTTATGGGCAGGGCTCAAAGCAAGGAAAGTGTTGGTGCATTCCAACCGGAAAGGAAGTTCTTATAAAAACTTCTATCCCTGTTGCTGAAGTTGTAACAAAAGGAGATAGAAAACGTGTTTTCTTTTTAAAGGCAATTTTATTTGGGCCAGACCATTTTAAGATATATTAAAAGCCTCATCTCTTTTCCTCATCCTACACCCCTTCCTATATCACTCCCTCCAATCCCCAAGCTGCTCATACACCCGGCCCCCCTTCAACTAGTTTAGTTTATTGCCAGTCATAGTGCTGTCTGCTCTGGAAAGTAGCAGGAAAAGCTGATAAGGTACTGAGGACAGAAATCTCTGGTCTTATCTCTCCCTAGCACACGGTGCCGAGAGTGCATCCTTTTCCTGTCCTGGGACAAGAGACATAAACCGACCATCTCCTGGCAGCAAGGACTTCAAACAGGGTTCTGGGGCCTGCCTCTACTTACTATAAGAACCAGAAAGGAGAAAGTGGGTCACTGCATTTTATTTTAGTACCAGTAAAAAAAAATGCTGTCTTCTAGATCAACAAACATGACTTCATAATAAGACACTCATTTAAAAAGAAGAAGAAAAAGAAGGGGATGAGGGGACTATCAAAACAACCCAAGAGTTCTAAGTCACCGGGCTGTTCTGTTTGGTTAGACTTTTGCCAGGACATAGGTTTGGCCTGAAAGGATTAGATTTGGCTTTTTGTTTGTTGACAGACCAGGCAAATGGTTTTAAGAGCTTCTATGATAAGAAGAAATTGATACACAGATGGCACGGTGTTGGAAGAGAAGAGTAAAATATTGGCTCATTTTTCCTTCTGTTCCTCTGTCCTGCCAGAAAAGCAAAAATAACATTATCTTCCAGATTTCCATCTTGTGGTGTAATGGAAATAGGATGAAGAGTTACCTTCCTTTAGGTTAGAGCGCGGCCAGTGTTGGTGAGAAAGCAATGCTTTTTTTCTCATATTGTCATCTGCAGTGACTTGGGGGTGGGGGGAGGCACACACTCTCTCTGGTGATGTGGGTTTGGATGTTCCCATCTCCCATCTTGGTCCTCTTCAGAGCCTCACCAGATAAAGCCAGAAGAGTCAGCAAATCTTGATATCATCCTATCACCTGGATACGAGAGCATCCAGTTTGCAACCTCTGACTTCATAGTATTGAGGAGGCCACACTTAATATTTTGCTACCATTTTCAGAAGAAATTGGTCACTGGACAGTTCTGACAGACAGCCAGTGGTTGGAATTCCAACAGTTGATGACAGATTTCAGAATTGTGTGTATTATATAATAGGTCCAGTTTTATTGTTGAAAGCTTCTTAGTCTCCTGTTGATGAGCGCTGTGAAATTATCTGGGCTACAGTGAATGTTAGAATTGCAATGAACCTTTCAGACATGGCTGTTTTTTAAACTGTATTCCACACAGCCCTAAGAGTTTCTCACAGATGCCTCAAAGGTCTTACAAGGGGCGAGAAGGTTAGGACCCAGCCTCACATCAACTACAGATCTTCTGATGTGTTGCATATTGGCCTTCTGTTTCAGATTTCCTTTGAAGAAAGGTGTGCTAAAACTACAGTATGTTTGGAGGGGAGCGGAGGGGGGATCACTGTGTAGTCCTACCTCCTTGTTTTCCAAATTATTCACTTTAAGACCTAGAAAGGCCAATAACTTGTTCAAGATCACACAGTCTGTCAGATGTGAGTTGGATTTTTTTAGTGCCCAGGTCACTGTCAGCTTTTACTACACTGAATTTAGCACTTTTCTTACTTTCCTTTAATAGCTAATATTTTAAACCAGTACCCTCAAGGTATGGTCCACACACAAATTGATAGTAAGCATTTAGAAACTTTTATAAATTGGAACTTGTGTTTTATGTCTTAAAATTTTTATTTTCCTAGTAATTAAAAAAAGTTTGTATTTTATAAAAATCTTGTCCCCAATAGATGGTAGATTTTCAAAATAAATTTAAAAATGGCACTTCCTCCCCGTTAGTTTAAGAAGCACTGTGATATAGGGCATCAAATTTCCACAGAGGACGAGCCTGTTAGCGACAACAGCCTAGAGGCAAGTCTTGCTTTAAGGGATCTTTTTGTATCCTGGACAGGTTGGGAGGCACTATTGCTTGTTCTTTTTTCCTTAAACTTTTAATATCTTTCTTGCTTATAAAATAAAATATTATAGCTGTGTAAAACTACGATTATATATTTAATAGCAATAATAATGTTTTTTTATGAGCTCTTTGCAATTGTAATCTCAATTTAATTGGTTAGGGGTTTTGTTGAATGGAGTTGTTTTATAGTTAGTTATCTAGTTACTGTCTATTCAAAAAGTAAATTCTGCCCGGCTGCTGTGGCTCAGTGGTTGAACCAAGAAGGTCACCAATTCGATTCCTGTTAGGGACATATGCCTGGGTTGCGGGCTCAATCCCCAGTGAGAGGGTGTACAGGAGGCAGCCGATTCATGATGTTGCTTTTTCATTGATGTTTCTGTCTCTCTATCCCTTTCCCTTCCTCTCTCTCTCAAAATCAATAAAAATGTATTTTTTTCTTAAATATATTTTATTGATATTTTACAGAGAGGAAGGGAGAGAGACAGAGAGCCAGAAACGTCAATGAGAGAGAAACATCGACCAGCCGCCTCCTGCACACCCCCCACCAGGAAATGTGCCCGCAACCAAGGTACATGCCCTTGACCGGAATCGAACCCGGGACCTTTCAGTCCACAGGCCGATGCTCTACCACTAAGCCAAACCGGTTTCAGCTAAAAATGTATTTTTAACAACAACAATAACAACAAAAACCGCCACCTAAATTCTCCCAATGTATTATTATTGTTTTATTTTTTATAGTGTGTCTCTGGGCCCCCGCCCCAGTCAGGTAAACAGTAGCCACTCAATGGATATTAATGAAGGACTGGATGGCCAAATCTTTTTTATCTCAGCCATCTCAGTATCTTATTGTTGTGTAACTTACTTATATTACATCACTCAATGAGTTCAGAATTTAACTTACTCTTACTAACTTAAATAGCTTCTAAACATATAAATATTTTACCCTATCAAATTTACTCCTTCACATGGTTTTATTTACTGCTTTGATTTCTACTCAATTAAAAAGAGTCTATGTGAAGATTACTCCTATATAGTATTCAAAAATTGAGCAAGGGGACTTTTCTGTTTGTAACTTTATTTGCCTAAATTGTTTCTTTTAAAAACAATCCTGACTATTCCAGATTCATACTCTATTCCTACTTTCAAAATATGAGGTTCTCTAACATTCCAAAAATGCCATGTTTTCTTTAATAAGGAACCTAAATTTGAGTTGTCAAGATTCTTAAGGAATTTTCTGTGAAATAAAGATGGAAGAGACAGACTCTCTGTTAGCCTGTTTCTATTTCTTTGAGATTTGGGTACTAGCCTTTAATTACTTATAAAAGCCGTGTAACCTGCCTCCAGAGAGAAGGAAGGGGACCAGTTGACCTAGAATTATAAAATGTAGTCAATTTGGATTATTTTTAGATTCATCCACAAAAGTCAGTACCCATGTCACATTGATCATTTCAGGCTTTGGAGGAACCTCGTTTATCTCAGAATGGCCAGTGTGTGTTGTGAAATGTTGTCACATGAGTCACTGCAACTTTCCAAGTGGTAGGACCTTTTAGGGAGGCAGGAAACCTGCTCTCTTTTCTTTCCCCTCTTTCCCCCAGAGGCTGTATGACTCTTGTCAGTAGTTCTGATGTCAATTACTTGAGAAGTTGTTGCCATAGACAACCATCCTCTTAAAACATGTTTATGTTGGCTTTTCTTAATGAGTGGTAATGTGAGCAGCTGACTAAGCAAGTGGAAAAAAAAATGAACAGCTTTGTTAGCATTGGCCTTCATATGAGGAATTTGGCATTGCTTGTATTTCTCTACTAGTGTCCAGTGAAAAGCAAGATACTCTTTCCTTCCCTGTTGTCATCTCTGAGATGCCCTGTTCATTTGTCTGAGTTTATAAATTCCAGCCAACGTCTAATGCCAAATTGTTAGAAAGGTATCTCTACGTGCTTATGGGGTGTTGAGAATTCTCTTTGCTGCTTGAAATCAGACAGCAGTAAGCAGCCTTTCCACCATTTACTAGCATAGCTCAGTAAGACATAGAGACACTTCATCAAAACCCATAGTCCTCCAATTCTGTGTGTGTGTACATCAAACATTTCCAAAAAAGAGATCATATTTCATAATAAACGTATTCATTCACTCATCCAACAAATATTTACTTAACATTTTTTTGTGTTTACTTAAATACTAGAGAAAAAAACCCCACAAATTTCCACATATTTTTACTGATGAAATTCAAAACTCTACTTATGGACACTGATATTTGAAATTCATATAATTTTCACATGTAATATTCTTTCAATGTTTTTATCCCAACCATTTAAAAATATAAAACCCATACTTGGTTTGCAAGGGGTACAAAGATAGCCAGCAGGCTGAACTTGGCCTTTGGGCCCTAGTTTGCCAACCCTGTTCTAGAGAGAACCTCCGGGAATTCCGGCTACATGCCACGGGTTCCCAGACCTGTTCCCACAAGCACACACACATCACACACACATCCACACATCATTTCTGAAGGCGTTTTCCAATTGAGTTACTGCAATTACTAGTTCTGTTAACTATATTTTGGTCTTAACCTCCACTTCAATCAGTGGAGTTTTGTATTTGTTTTTAACTCCTGTGAAGCTTACTGGCACTAACAGTGATTGTGTTTCCCAGGCAGATTCTCTTAAGGCTGGTGATTATTGAGGCTGTGTATTTAACTCCAGATGTGAGTGATAGATACCTTGAAAAAAAAAAACCACATGATGTCACACTTGAATAAACTTTTTGTGAGTGCAAAAGTAGCTTCTTGTACTGAATGTTTTCAATCATAGGGAAACCAAAAAGCTGCCAGAGAAAGCAAGAGAAGAAATGCCCCCATGATGGCACAATCCCTGCTTTCTCACGAACGGTGTTGGTCACTGCTTTGCTCAGCCTGTGAAGGCAAACCCATCTAATGACTCCCGAGAATCAAAAGCTTTCCCAGGTCATATTTTCAGCTCAAAATATAAAAGTATGCTGCGCTTTAACAACTTGCTACTGGGACGTCTGGTGGAACTCTTACCCACCTGTTTGCCTTTTCAGAATGAGCTCCCACTTTTGCCTCTGATATGCCCCAGAACTCCCTGCTCTCCCGCCTTTCCTTTTCATGGTGAGAACAGCCCAGCCCACAGGCTGCTCTGCTGTGTTCAACCAGTCCCACAGAATGAACGTGGCAGTTCCTGTACATCAAGACCTCACTTGTTTCCAGTTTGCTCATCTCTAGGAAGGTGACTATGCTAACCTGGAATAACAGAGCAGAGGAGAAATGTATGGATTGTCTGACTGGGTTCCTCTGCGTCCCTAAGGCCACAGGGAGTATTTGGATGTTCACACCAGAAGGCGCTCAGATGTACTTGCCACAGTTAGAGAGGCAGTTTGCACCAGAGGGCGAAGTGGCATCTGATGAGAAGGGAATGGTTTTATCTGGATGCGAAGAATGTACACTGCAGAACATTGACTCTCTCTTTCCTTCCCACCCTTCCAAACCCCTTCTAGTCATTCGCTGGCGTGCCGACAAATCTGTGCCAACAAATACAAGGCTTATGGCTCAGTGGGAGCGCGTCCCAGCCTTGATCTGCTTGGGCTTGGTGTTTCTTGTGCTTTCCTTGAGCATTCATAGGTTTGTTCCTCATTAGAGAGGATGTGCCCCATATAAGTGAAATAGAAATTGTCTGTGTCTCCAGGAACTTAAATTTTCCTTGGGAAGATGCTTACAAAGCAAATTATACAAAACCAGAAAATAGAAGTAACTAATTACTAGTCACTGGAAGTGAACATGAGGGTATTCCACAGGGAGGGATTTGGTCTTGTTGAAGGAGACAGTTTTGTACTTGATCTTCAAGGAGGTGATGCACTTGACTACATACACAGGAGCTGTAGGAGCACTGTATCCTGCATAACTAGTGACTCCATCAGCCCATTCTGCCCCCTGTATCAGCGAAGGCTTGGTGCCCAAACATTCCAGCACTCCCTTCAGCTTAATGAGTCATGGAATCACTTTTACCTGAATTTATCTCTGTCCAAAGATTGGTGTAATGTCTAAATCCCAGGAGTATGTCAAGGCATAATTCATGTTTGTCAGAACAGTCCTGCTGTAAAGTTTGAAACACACAGGATGTTCTTTCAAACTACTCACCTGCCAAGCTTTCGTAATTTTTCACAGACTAATCCAGTCGGAGCTGACAACAGACTGGCTGGGGTGGAGGTGTGTATTTACTCATCACAAGCAAGAGCTCTCAGAGCTGAGAACCCCAATTGCTAAATCCATTACCCCTGAGCTCTTGGTGCCTACTTTTTCTTTCAATGAGGAAAGTTCATTGAAGGATTACAATTGCAACAAGATCTCTGTATCTTAATATGGAAATCGAAAGGCTTCCATCACCTTGTCACTTAAGATCATCAGTGACATATGACAAAGGCTGTGAGATGAAAGAATGAGAATTATAACAGTCTACTTTATTTGGGCATTTTACTGTTAATCCATCTCAGTGTGTATGTTTGAATGACAGAGGAACCCGGAAGAGCTTGAGCAGATGCTCATTGAGCTGCAGAGCCTGTGGAAAGAATACCTAAATGAAACAAAGAACAGACTGATAATCGAGAAGACATTTTACAAAAATTGTCATGCGTAGTTTGGGGCATCTTTCAGGCACCTGAGATGATTGTGATATGTCATAATTGATGTCTTAAGGAGTTCTCTCCGCAAGGTCTTGTGTTCTTTGCATCCCCCTGCACCACCACCAACCTTAACCACCCATATCCCTCCCTCCCCCCGCCCCAATTCCAGTGGTGTCTATGAATCAAGTTTATCACTGCTGCCTGCTTATCTTGCCTCACTCTCCCTTCTCTCTCTCTCCTAATCATACAACAATGGCCAACCCAACTGTCTTTTCACAGAACAGTACATTGTAGGCCTTCAAGGGGCCTTGGGAGCTACCTAACTTAACCTACTGATTTGACTTGATTAGATAACTGTAAGGTGATTCATGCATTAACTACATGTCTCCTGATGTACTTTGTATGGAACTGAAAGTTTTCAGGGTATTTGTAAATTTATTTTATTCATTTTTTAGAATACTGTTAGCAAATTGGAACATTCTCACAGTTTACAAAGTATTGAAAGTCATATTGGTATTAGATTTTTTTGAGGTTGTGTTATGTGTTGAATGGAAACATGGGAAGATGCAAGTTGACTCCGTTTCAAAAGGCTAAGTAACTGGTGATTTTCTCAGTGCTTGTTCACTTTGAAGTTGAGAGCAGATATGAAAAGTATTCCTTTTCTTGAGGTGTACATTTTTTATATTCATGGCCAAAAATACAGAAACAGGGATTATAATCTCAGTTGTAAAACTGTGTTTATGATTTATAAAATCATAAATTATGAGTTTGTAAAATATGAGTTCTGGGCATCGCTTCTACTGGAATCAGGTTTACTTGTACATCCTATTCCTCCTTGGTTTCTATGGTTCTTAAAACAGATACATTGCAGCAGTGTGGGAGGGCGGCTGCCCCTGGCATTAGAGGGCTTTCCCCAGCAAGTCATTGTTCTGCCTACACTTTCCTCAGGATAAATAGGATTCGGGTGCTGGCACCTCTCTTGCTTGTCTCCATGCCCTGCTAAGCCCGGTGTGCAGTGGCCCATGGTTGTTACAGTCTTTGCCACTGGAGGAGTTACTACGAGCAGGGTTATTTTCTGGGATTAGAAAGGCCCTCTGAATTCAACAGGTGACTCAAAAATTGCCTTATATTTCCTAATAATGAAAAGTGTGATTAATACCAGCAATTGGTTCCCATGATTTAACTGAAAAGCAGGAATAATAGGTGAGCAAGGTAGGGAGCCATAGGCTAGCACTTGCATTTGAATTCCTGAGACACGGATACACTCCAGAAGAGTTGACAAACCTCTTTTAATCCCATGAAACTAGATGAGACCTATTTTACATAAACAGGCCACCTTCGCAGAGACTGTGTGTGGCTGTTGCTCTTATAGGGAAGGCAAGACCTTTCTTGTCCATTAAACTGGGATTGCCTCGAAGCAAGAGAGCCCTGAGATTTTTCCATTCTGCTGCGCAGCATTTCAGCTCTTTCCACATCGGAAGAACAGAAAGACTAGTGACCTTGTTTTCATCTCCTGGGACAGCTATTTTTAAGTTTTTCTCAGAATTACCTGGTGGGGTTCCAGCCAAAATTGAATGCCGATAGGTAACATTTAAACTTCTTTCCAAAGCCCAGTCGGTTATTCCACACGTTCTGCATTTTACATTTTGAAATTTTAAACTTTAATCACAGACTTTGTTTTTGTAGGCCTGGGTAAAATAAGGTTTGTGTTGATTAGGTGAGGTGTGATGTTGTTGGTAAGGTACCCTTTGGTGAGAGATCTCAGGGCATTGGCCACTCAATATCCAATTGTCCATTTGTATGATATTGATTCTGCCAGAATTTCAAATGTGATGCTACTTTGATACCACTGAGCCCACATTTAAGTTCTGCTCTATCAAGAAAATACATGGTCCATTTATGCATGCTGGTTTGTAATAAAGTTGAATTTATTCCCGCCAAGTTTGGAATAACTTACACAGTACTAATTTGAAAACAGTCATTCAGAAAACTCTTTTGCCATCCTCCCAACATGAGAGGCTCAACCAGCCAATCTCTTACTATGTGAGTAAGTGAATATGAAGGAAGAAGCCGGGTAATTACGAAAACCTAAATTTAGCATTACTATTAAATGGCTTGATTATTTTAAAAGTCTCTGGGCAAAGTTATTCTAGAAATTGACTTTTCTTAAAGCATAGTCCTGCCCTGGCGGTGTGGTCAATTGATTGGGTGTCATCCCTTTCTGGTTGGATTCCTGATCAGGACACATGCCCAAATTGGAAGCTGTGGAGTCAGCCAATTTGTGTTCTACTCTCACATCTTTTCATCTCTCTCTCTCTCTCTCTCTCTCTCTCTCTCTCTCTCTCTCTCTCTCAAAATCAGTAAAAATATTTAAAATTTTTAAAGGCATAATCCTTATATTCTTCATCATAAAGGGACTGCCTTTCCACACCTATATTTTCATCACATTATTGCCAACCAGGTGCAATATATATAGTGACACCAGAATTTCCTTTTTTTATCCCAACCTACTAAGGCAGTGGTCGGCAAACTGCGGCTTGCGAGCCACATGTGGCTCTTTGGCCCCTTGAGTGTGGCTCTTCCACAAAATACCACAGCCTGGGTGAGTCTCTTTGGAAGAAGTAGAGTTAGAAGAAGTTAAAAAAAAAAATTGGGCTATCAAAGAAATTTCAATCGTCATACTGTTGATATTTGGCTCTGTTGACTAATGAATTTGCCGAGCACTAAGGCATGAATTTTCTCTCTCTTCTCAAGCCTTACAGTGGAACATACTTATTTGAAGTTAAAATGTAAACCTTACATAATCTCAGCTGTTGTGAGTGATTCCTCATATTTAGGAACAAGACTAACACAGACCTGAGTACCTGGTCCATGTCAGAGCAGTGATGGAGGTATCTCTCTTCTCCCCATCCCCAGCCGAGGGGAGAAGGGCTGTCATGCTAACTTGTTCTTTCTGAGAGGAAGGTGGAACGCATGCATTCCCAGTCCTGGTGCCTTCTCTCCTGGAACAGGTGCCAGGGGCCCACACTTTGCCTTTGGAGGAGAAAGAAGGTGTTTCCAACCCTCTAGGTTCTAGGTTGGCACTTGGCTCCTGTGATAGGAAGGGTTAACATATGAATGTGGCATCTAAATTTCCACATCAGTGCAAATACCTGAGTAATCTGTAACAGAGCTGGAATCTGACAAGGTCACAAAGCTCGAGGACTTCGGTGTTCCTCTTTTTCATGGCAGACTGGGGTCGCCATGTATAACATGGTTGCTGAGGTGCTGTTTATTCCGAATTTCATTTAGGTGACTTTCCAGCTCACTCTCTGAAGGTATCTTCAATCTATTCAACCTGTCATCCCCTATAGTATTAAACCAAAGTGTCTGCCACTTCGTTCTATGCTTTGCAGGTCATTTCTACCCGGGTGGGATGTGAGGGGGACCGAGGAGTACCTGGTACTCAGCCTGGTCTCTAACTGCTGAGGGCTAATGGCTCCAGCTGGAGTCCTCTGAATGCCCTGACAAGTAAACAGCTGGTATTTAACTAGTTTTAATCTTTTTCCACACCCCAGGATGATTCCAGTTCCAGTCCCACCACTCCAGATGGGAATGAAAACTCCACTACGACAACCAGCACCTTCACCATCCAGGAGTACTTTGCCAAGCGGATGGCAGAGCTAAAGAACAAGCCACAGGTTGCGGCTGCAGGGCCTGACCTTCCAGAGACCCAAATGGAAAGGAAAAGAGGAAAGAAAAGAAAGAAAGAGGCAAAAAATAAAAATGTGGAGCATTACATCCAACCCAAGACCAAGAAAAAGATAGACCAAGCTGAGCAGCAGCTTAGAGACCCTCAGGGGGACAAGAATTCTGATGCTTCTGCTGAAGACGGAGAGGACTGCATGAGGCCATATGATGACCAGGACTTACCACCAAAGCCCAAAAAAAAGAGAGCAAAGAAAAAGCTACAAGAGCAGGTTGAGGCAGCAGTGGATGCTACTTTGGACGAAACACCAGTGAAAAAGAAGAAGAAAAAGAAGAAAGATTCCAAGTAAATTCTCTGGAGCCAGGGCCTTCCAGCCACTCAGGTGTCTGGGCACTGCCAGGCTGCCTTGGCCTGGCGTCGGCGCAGAGTTCACCCAAGAGAGTGTGTGCACACCTTTTCACATGCCCGCGGATTGCTGGGTCTCACCCTCTCACCACATTTTCCCCAAACCGTTTTTCAAGAAGGACTTTTTAATGTTTCAAATCATGGCTCTCATGAACAAATAAATTTCTTTGTAGACTCCGAGCCCTTCACTGTGGGTGTTCATTCATATTCATATGAACACGTCAAGTTGTGTATGTTCATACATGTGTGTAGGTATGTCACAGTCTATATTTGCTCTTTATTTCCTTCAGTAACAATGAATTGTGCTTCCTTCTGAAGGAGTTAGTCTAATTAAAGGATTAAGAGGCAATAGTTTAGATTCAGATCATTCTTTTTGTTCTATAGCCAACCATACATTTTTGCCAAGTAGGTATTATATTATTACATTCCCAAATCAGACTTGGTTTGGTTAGGTTTGATTTGGTGTAGTTTTGATGGGGGAACTATTTAATGCCCTCTCTTCGCTAAGCAGTGGCAGCCTGGTGTTCTGAGGTCTCCTTCCTAAGACTGTAGTCTAAATGAGCTGACTAGAGACTGTGGAACCTTCCTTGAGAGAGAGTAGGCACACCGTGTGGTGCTGCTCGGGGTCAAATCCCCTATTGTGGGCTCTACCTTTTTTTATAACGACCAGGAGCTCCTCAGAAGCTTAAAAGATTGGGAGTCTAAGGTCAGGAAATTAGATTGAAACTACCGTGTGAATGTTCTTAGAAGTATTAATAGCACATAAATGTAAAAGATACTTCTCAGTTCAGTCCTGCTCCGACCCAGTGGTGTCACCGAGTTGTGTTTATACTGCCTTCTGCCACACCCAGGCGTCTCCCTGTGTGTGTTTACACAGATAACTTCACGCCCTCCTTGGGATACAGAATTAAGAAGAAAATGCATGCTTATAAATTAAGAGGTCCAGCCCTATTGTTTTCTCTGCCTATTTCTTCTCTCTTCCTTTCTTTGTTCTCTTTATCTCTTCCTTCTTTTCTTCTCCATCCTTTTATTCGTGTATTCCCTCATCCACATTCCCCCCTTATTTCCAATTCCAGTTTTCTTCTAACCCCCTTTCGGTTGCCTGCTGCCCGTCCTGCTCTTGCAGCCTCAGTGCTTGGCCTGCTCCTGACAGGCCTGTCAGAGTGGCTGTGGGGGCGTGGCAGGGCGTGCAGGCTCAGAGCTCTTTTCCACTTGATTCATAAATTGCTCCTGGATAATATATGCAAGCTGATGACCTTTTGCCCTGATTTTAACTCTGGGGGGGAGAGGGTGGGCCATCATACATTAGATGTGAAGCATGGCCCCGAGAGTCTTCAAATTGAGAAAGTATAGTAAGGATGTTCGGTTTTGGCCTCTTAAAGCATTCTGAATTGTTTAAAAAATCACACATACTGCCCACAAAGAAAATGCACAGCCTGAGGTTTAGTTTTTAAATTTTATCATGCCCACGCCCTCCCTCTCACCCCCCCCTCCCGCCCCGAGTTCAGAATCCCAGGCTATGGTCCAGTCTATCAAAACACCAAAGATTTTTAAAGTCACTTTTCTTCACAGAGGGCACATGCCCTAATTATCTCTGCTTGTCCTATCTTGTAAATGAACTGAGTTCCAGAAGGGAGTGAGAATGTATGAAACCTAAAGGGAATACTCTTTAAAAAAAAATCTTTTTCCTTCTCCATCCACATATTTAATATATATAATATATATTTAATATATTTACATACTTATATATATTTAACATATTCTTTTTTTTGCCTTTTATTTTATAACTTTAACTTTTTTTTTAACCAATAAAAATGAGAGTCATGCAAATATACTGACTTGTGTGCAGGAGGAGGAAGCAGGTGAGATGCGGATGTCAGGTAAGATGAAGGGGCCGGGGCCTGCCAGAACGAATTCCAAGGCAAGAATAAAACATCTCAAGATTATTTAGATGTAACTAAATAAAGAGATCCTGTAGACTGTACTATCTATTATTTTAATGGGCTGCAAAAAGAATTCCTAGATGATTTTAGCAATTTCAGGGTAGCCTGAGAAAGAAGTACTTGCTCAGCAAAGAGCAGATGGTGTGACCCTCTACTCTGAAGGACATGGAAGCTTAATTTTCACTGGAAATCTGCAGTGTTCATTTTCCCCAAGCGTCTCTTTTACAGGCCACTTAGTTTTCCGATCTAAGCGGAAGATTGAACACTAAGACATATACGCTTGAAAGTTGCATTTCATAGACATGATATTTCTTAAAGTGTTAACATATGAACCCTGTTTTTGCCTTTAATCAGTTCACTTGGTAAAAATGTATTATTTGTATTCTTCAGTGCTTTCCTTGGCATCCTCCGGTTTTAATAGGGAAAGTAGGTACCCCGGAAAAGATTTAGCCAGTGAAGAGGTTCTTAAATGTCACAGCACCCTTCTTTCCCTTCTGTTAATTTTAATAGATATTAATTATTGCTGCAGGAGGTCCTATGTGCCTGGCTCTATTCCAAGCACTTTAAATAAATCAGCTCATGTCATCCTCAACCCAGTAAGTAAGCATTATTGTTAGTTAGCCCTTTTACAGATAAACGCTGTTTTTTATAAAAGGGCCTCTTTCAGTTTTTATAATTAGATTTATGCTGCTCCCAGAGAACCAGTGGAAGCCGCTGGCAAACGGTAGAGTTTTACAATGAACTGGGGTTAGCATTACTTACATGAGCTGTGGAAAATACGTGCGGATAGCCTGTACATTTGAAATTCTCCACGGATGCTCCTTCCCAACTTGGTCAAGAGGTTGGTGGGAAATTAGGTAAGTAACTCAACTTCTTAAAACCTGGTTGCCAGTCTATGGAAAAAAAAAAAAAGTTTCTTCTAATTTGCAGAAATACTGGTACTTCTGAAATACAAACCTTAAATGAGCCCTGTTTTTATACCACAGTGCGGTTCTTGCCTCTCCTCCCTCACCTGTTGGCTGACTCCCGCAGGAGCAAGCTGGGACCTGCTCTTTTAGAAACAGCATCAGAGAAATGTTTCGGCACAATCTACCTGAGTGATCTCAGCCTGGACCAGCAAGCAGCGGCTGTATTTAGATTTGAGTAAGAACTTCCCCACCGTCACCCTGTTTATCTCGTGGGTTCTGCAATCATTGCAGTTTGGAGCCTGTTGTGCTGGCGCTGGGGCTGGGGAAGTCAGATCCTTGCTGATGTGCGATTTCATAGCTCTCGGTTGTTACGAACAAATTAGTATCACATCCTAATAAAACGGATGACTAGACTCCATGCATAAAAATTTATGATCTAGATAGGAAATACTGAGTCCACTAAAATGGCACATGCACAAAGCCCTTATGGGACCGGTAAGAGGCAGGCAGAGGCAGAGAGACAGCAGGTAAAAAGGTGGGTGGGCACAGGACTACGCCTGGTGCCCGTGTTGTGATGGTTGCAGTGTGCCCGTGTTGTGATGTGATGGTTGCAGTGTGTAGGCTAATGCAGACATGCTTGGGGAGCCCTTTCTCACCTGAGTTGAGTTTTTGTATAAGTGTTAGCAGCAAACTTTTAAGGAAAAGTGCAATGAATTATTTAACCAATGGAAGGATTTTATAGTTAGTTACATCTTAAGCTTTCTGTTTTTATTTCCTGAAATTGGTTTTCCTTTAAGAAAGGTAACGTAGAAGCGAGAAGCCATTATTTGTTCTAAAACCATTTGCTGAGCCCCATCTTTGAACTAAGCCTAAGCCAATTCAGGACTGAGTAATCCACATTCAAGATCTATCAACTTGTGTCATTTAGGATGGGTTTGCTTATCCTAGAACACTGTCAGTGGGATGTACTCAGGACCTGGCCCCCTCCACACTGGGGGGGGGGGGGGTTCATCTCTTTTAACATTCATGCTAATCATGTTAATCAAATTGGGTAGTAAGCTGTAAGCCATTCTTTGCTAACTCATTATTTGACTTGAACCTGAGGAGTGACTTCCTACTCAGATCTCCCTTATTAACATTTCTAACTGTGATAAATAAGCAAAATTATATGCACATTCTTCCACATAGAGTGAATTAAAAATGTATTTTGCTTAAGTGGAGAGTGTGAGAAAGAAAGAAAGACCCCCAGCTCCTCTCGCCAGGCTCTCTCCTCACCTCAAAGTCCCTTCTGTTACGTAGCATATCTGTTGAGAGACCAAGAGACCTAGCTTTGAGGTAGCCTTACTTTGCCTAGGGACCAGGGACACCTTTTGACCTGGGATGGAACAACAAATACTAAACATTTGTTAAAGAAATAGAAACCTGCTGAAGGCAAACTCCATTCTTCAAAACTTGGGGAATGAAGCTGTGAGAAATCCAGGGGAGTGCCGCAGAGCCTTCACTGAGGGGAGTGTCCTCGCTTTCACCCTCCTTATCACCAGCTACGTGGCTTCCCCCAGGTGAGTGGCTTTACTCCAGGCTGTTCTGTCTCCTTTCACCTACCCTACACCCCCTAAAACCTCCTGAGTGTCCTTTCCTGAATACTCCTTGGCTGGCAGGAGACAGAAAGTCCTTGAGTGTTTTGCTCAGATGTTTTGTGTTCACTCTTGTTTTCTCTCTCTCTCTCTCTCTCTCTCTCTCTCTCTCTCTCTCTCTCTCTCTCTCTCTCTCTCTCTCTGTCTCTCTCTCTCTCTCCATACACACACACACATGACCAATGTTTGTGCTTCTTTCTGAACAATTCCCAGGTCTGGATCTGTCCCCCACTGGTCAGTCTTAAGCTTTCCTTCCACATCTCCACTTAATCATCCTGAGGGTCCCTCACATTCAAAGGATCTGAAAGAAACTCTTGTTCTTCCTTTCCAGGTCACCTTCTGTACCTGTTGTTGCTATGGATACCCCTATGCTTTCACTCTGGCTTTGACGTCTAGGGCCATCTACAACAATTCCACCTAATTAAGTGACTGCCTAGGTTAGAGCCCACATAGCACTCCTTGCCTCTTGATTTCTCTACCTGGTGAGTCATGCCCCACATCTAGATCTCTCCCTCTTTTCCACTTATCCAGTTAATTCCATAATAATTCTTCCTGGACCATTGAACCCACTGCCTTGAGGGGCCCCACACCCCCCACCTGCATTCTCTAGTGCATGACTGTGCCTCTTGTGTATCACTGTCCCTTCCCTCCTGCTGGCCTTCTCCACCTACTGGCCTTCAAAGCCTGCCTCTGATATCATCAACAGTTTCTCCAGCCTTTCTTCATCCAGCCCCCAGCAGCAATCTTCTCATTTCTGAATCTTCATAGCTTTCTGACTCATCCAAGTCTCCCTGATATTAGAGTTTATGGCTGTCTTATTTCCCCCATTCAAGACTAGGGCCATTGAAGGTGAAGTTAATCTCTATGCTTACAGCACCCAGGACAATGCCTTGCACATAGCAGGTAGAAAAAGACTCTTAAATGAAGAAGCAAATGAACAGGCCACAGCTAGGCAAGAATCGGGCTCTGAAGACCTGCACTGTATCCAGGATGAGGATGTCTAGTCAGGGTGCACCTCTGTGGCCACAGCCCCCACTTGGGGTTCCTTCAAGTTCTGAACACTACCCAATATATGTGAGACCTGCTCACCCAATTTAAAGGCTCGGTTATTAATTCCTCCCTACTTCTCCCCTAGCCTGCACTGTTGGTGACTCACCTTGCCTACCAGGATCTCCAATGACTCCCTCTCAGGGCCCCATTTTCAAATCTCCCTCCAGTGGTGGCTGTAAGATCTAGCAAAATACCTGATGAGGCCCTCGATACATTTTCCTCTCTTCCTTTAAGCACAAGAGGAAATGAAAAGTAAGTTCCCTACAAATATCGGAGCCCATCAAAGGGGTGCAGCCGCCGTCCTCCCAGTGCCCCACAGAGCTATCACCAGGGCTCCTGAACAACTCTACCTCCTGCAGCCAGCCGCTCTTCCTTTTGACTGACAAGCTCCCGGATGAAACTCAGGGGGTGTGGTCAGGTCATCCTGAAGACATCAGAGTCCCAGGAGGGCTTAGCGCTCCCCACTGGAGAAGGTAACCTGTGAGCAGGCCCAGGGCAGGGTGGGGTGTGGTCACATTGACTCAGACTTCTCAGGTGACAGGTCTTAGGATCCTGCCCTTGCCTGGGACTCCTAGGCAGCCCTAGTCAAGCAAGTTGTTGCAAATTAGCCTAGAGGGATTACAAAATCCTGCTGAGATGGGGCAAGGCACTACAAGCTGAGATGAACAAATGATGGCAACTGTGCTGGAAGAGGGAGAGCAGAGTACTGGCCACATAAGCCAGTAGGTTGGGTCTTCCTAATCAGAGGAGCCTGAGACAAGCCACCCTGCTCGCCTCAACCCTGGAAGAGCTGTGTTATTACATTCCTCATTTATAGATGAAAAAACAGGCTCAGAGTTGCTCAGTGCAACTACCAAGGTCACCAGTTCATAAGATGACACACAGAAGGGTTGTCCCCCCTGAGCTCCAACCCTTTTTTTTTAATATATATTTTTTATTGATATTTTACAGAGAGGAAGGGAGAGAGATAGAGAGCTAGAAACGTCGATGAGAGAGAAACATCGACCAGTTGCCTCTTACACACCCCCTACCAGGGATGTGCCCGCAACCAATGTACATGCCCTTGACCGGAATCGAACCCGGGACCTTTCAATCTGCAGACCGATGCTCTACCACTGAGCCAAACTGGTTTTGGCCAACCCTTTTTTTTATCATGGGGGCATGAGTGTGACAATTCAGAGTTTGGAGGAGTTAGTGCCCCAGTACTTGATGCTCTTCAGAGGGCAGTCAAGAGTGATGACCTTGAAATTCCTTTCCTGGAACTAAACTTTAGTGTTTTTGAGTTTTGCTTCATGAATCTTGGAGTTTAGAACTGGAAGGAACTTTAGAAATTTAAACCAGAAAGATAAAAGTCAGAGCAGTGATTTGGTGCAGAACCACCTGGACGGAAACAAGGAGCTAGATGACTTCTATGTCCCACCCAGTCCCTGGGCTAGAGCCTTCTCCTGGCTGACTCCTGCGAGGTACTCGGGCTACAAAGACCACTCTACCCCAAGACCACTGGATGTGATACTATGTGACCTTTGAGTTTCAGGGGTCCCAGTCCTTTCTTATTACTAGTGTTTGACCAGGATGGTTGAAGGAGGCTTATACATAGAGATCTAAGGCACAGTATAATGAATATAGATAATTATGTTGTACTGTAATTTAATGTATCATTACAATATGCAAATGTGTCAAAGTAACACATTGTACACCTTCAACTTACACAATGTTACACATCAGATTTATTCAATTAAAAAGAGGCTTATGGTAACCAGGGAGGATGACCGATATATTTATCTCATTATCGGTTATTAATGTCATCCTTTATTGAGCTGGATGCTTTGCAATTATTTTCTCATTCTCAGAACAACCTGTAAGTAATTATGATTACCCTAATTTTGGGTGTGAAAAAAATGGGATTCTGCTTGATTGACATTTTCTCAAGATTACACATCTAGTAAGCAGCCAAACCAGTACTGGAGCCCACATTTTTCTGACTCCAAAGCACCCACTGTTTCCTCTGTGCTACAGAGCCTCCTTGCCATCCCTGAGGACCATCATGTAAAACATGGTTGAGAAGAAACATAATTCAAGATTTCGTTCAGCAGCCACCTGCCTCCCACTCTCTCGGTGTGGACTGTGTGTCCCTCTCAGTCAGAGCTTTGCTCCTTTGGAGGTGATTGTGTGCTTTTCTCCAGCATATCCCTGGAGAAGATTTTCCTCCTGTGTCTCCATCACCTGACACTGCCTATCCTCTAATGCGTGTCTATTATTTTTTAAGTAATTATTTTTTAAGTAAACAATGGAATTAAAAAGTGAGTAAATGAAATAATTTCCTCTCATTCCTACATGTCTCTCCATTTCAGGGCCATGTGAACGCACAGCCTAAAGAGATCTGTGCCTAGCAATCAATGTTGTAGTATTAACAGACTAATGAAGGTGTAATTTATAAACAATAAATTCGCCAATTTTAAAGGTGCAATTTAATGAGTTTTGAGAAGTGAGTACAGTTGTGCAATCACCACCTCTATTGTAACATGACATTTTTATCAGCCAGTAAGTGTCCTTGTGCCCCTTATCAGTTCCCTCCCCCCATGCCCTAGCCCCAGGGCAACTACTGATCTGCTTTCTATCATTATAGCTTTCTTATTTCAGAATATCTTATAAATGGAATCATTTTTTAAATTTAGAATAACACTTGTGATTTAACAATGTTATTGTATTTGTCAGTAGTTTGTTCATTTTATTACTATGCAAATTATATTATATAGATAGACCACAATCTAACCATTCATCAGATGAACATTTGGGTTTTTTGCAGCTATGTACTCTTGTGAATAAAGCTTCAACTTTTAGTACCAGAACATTCATATAAACATTCAAATAAATGCCCTTATTTGGACATACACTTTCATTTCTTCTGGAGAAATGCTTAGGAGTGGAATGTCCAGGTCATATGATAAATATTTAACTTTGGTACTGCCAAACAGTTTTCTAAAGGCTACCACTTTATATTCTCACAATCAGTTTATGGGAGTTCTATATGTTCCACATCCTCGCCAATACTTGGTACTCTCAATCTTTTTAATTTTAGCCATTCTAGTCAGTATATACTAGTATCTCATTATGGCTTTAAATTATATTTTTCCCTGATAGCTAATAATGTTAAGCATCTTTTTCATGTGCTTATTGGCTATTTTTATATCTTTTCTAAAGCATTCTATTTTTGCCCTATGCTTTCATTGCATTTTCTTCTTAATATTGAGTTGAAGATGATTGCCTACATAGAAAACCCATAGGAATCTACCGCCAAAATGTCCTTGAACTGATAAGTAAGTTTAAATAGCTCACAGGATACAAGGGCTACATAACTATATAAGTAATTTAATCAACTATTGGCTTACAAGACAAAGACTTTAAAATAACTGTCTTTTATATGCTCAAAGAGCTAAAAGAATTAAGGGAAATTACATACGAACAAACTGAGAGTATAAACAAATAGAAATTATAAAAATAAACCTAACAAAATTTCAGACTGAAAAACTCAATAACTGAAATTTTACTAGATGGATTCAACAGGAAACTCTAATAAGCAAGAAAAAAATATCAGTGAACTCTGAAGAGCCAAAAAAAAAAAAAGGAAAGGAAAATGAACAAAGTCTAAGATACTTGTGAGGCATAAACAAGCAGACCAATATAAACATAAGAATGCCAGAAGGAGAAGAAAGGAGCAGAGAGAATATTTGAAGAAATAATGACTGAAAACTTACAAACTTGATGAAATAGGTGGATGAATGCAAGAAGCTTAACAAACTTCAAATATGATAAGCCCAAAGAAACTCATACTAAGACACATTACCAGTGTAATCAAACTGTTGAAAGGTTTTTTTAAGAAGCAAGAGAAAAGTGATTTATCACATGTAAAAGATCTTCCATAAGACTATCAGTAGATTTCTCAGCAGAAGCTTTGCAGGACAGAAATCAATGGGATTATATATATATATTTTTTTAAATATATTTTATTGATATTTTACAGAGAGGAAAGGAGAGAGATAGAGAGCTAGAAACATCGACCAGCTGCCTTTTGCACACCCCCTACTGGGGATGTGCCCGCAACCAATGTACATGCCCTTGACCGGAATCGAACCTGGGACCTTTCAGTCCGCAGACCGACACTCTACCACTGAGCCAAACTGGTTTCGGCCGATTATATATTTTAAATAATGACATTTAAAAACTGTCAACCAAGAATTCTATACCTGATAAAACTGTTCTTCAGAAAATGAAGGAGAAAGTTAGATATTTCCAGAGTTCATTGCCACTGGCTCTGTTCAACAAGAAATTCTAAAAAGAGTCCTTCAAGTTGAAATATAAGGACACAAGAGAGAGAGAGTAAGTTGAATAATATGGAAATATAAGGGGTTTTTTGTTTTTAAAAAAGGTAAACAAATAGACAACTATTAAAAAACAGTATTGTTGTAATTTTGGTTTATACCAAATTTGAATACATTTTTAAAAACTGAAGTCATACAAAGTATTTCCCCCCATAACAATAGAATGAAATTAGAAATCAACAGAAGAAAAATTAGGAAATTCACAAATAAGTGGAAATTAACTCAATCTCTAACAGCCACTAAGTCAAAGAAAAAAATCATGAGAGAGATTAGGAAATATTGAGACAAAAACTATAACACATCACATGAAATCATGAAGCAGATGGTCACTGTACACTATTCAAATTCCTGACCCATAGAGGCACCAAGCATAATGGTTGTTATTTGGGTAGTTTATTATGCAATAATAGATAACTGGAGCACATCCCTTCATGGATCGTTGTCTGGTTCTAGCAGAAATTCAAGGTGAGTGGTTCAAGGATCAAATTATAAGGCTAGTCTAAGTGCATATGTTGAATGGGGAGCATGCTTCCCAATGAGGTCTTCACAAAGACTGCTAAGACATTCCAACTTTCTGGATATAAATCCAGGAGCAGTTGAGTGGAGTCTCTTCATATGCGTTACTGTAAGCAACTCATGTCAGTGCTTGTGGGAAGTGAGGCTATTGAAGGCTGCCCTCTGTTGCCCAGCTAGCTGGCACAGTGTGCACTTTCCCCTTTTGCCCCAACCCTTTTCTTTCCTTCCATTTTACCCCTTTCACTGAGTGCCCATTATGCACAGCACATTATTTTAGGTTCAGGAGTATGAAAGATTAATATTAACCATGTCATTCATTATCTGCATGCTGATGCTTTGCCACCTCAGGTCTCACTGACCCTGGAGGGACTGCCCCTCCCCAGGATAGCCAGTTCCTATAGATAGCAAACAACTCACCTGCTGGTACGCTTTTCATGCAAATTCACATCCCAAACTCTGGGGCCACCATCCACCTGCCCCAATCATGAAGGCCAGGTACCTGACAATGAGGGATACCTTTATGCCCAGTGTCCACCTAAATTATTTAGATTTAGTTTATCTAAAGCCTACTTTCCCTACCTGGCCATTCCTTCCCAATGAAGCCACAGAAAGCTCTTGCCCACGGTTTCCCCCTCCCAGTGTTTTGCCATGTGCCCCCCACAGCATGATATGCCCCTCTTAGGAACTGAATAACAAGCTCTCAGGCAGTCTTCTCCTGTACATTGGCCCTACTATACCTCAAATTTTCTATTAATATATTTTAAAACAGATACTCAGTTCTTACCCTAAGGAAACTTATAATTTATGAGTTGGGGAGTCCTAAACTAGTAGGACTGGTAGCATTCTGTGTCAGGCATGTTCATACTATGAAATGTCAGCCAGCACTCACCATGTCTGCTTCTCTGTAGGCATACTGTACTTCAATGAAAAATAATTTTTAAAATCATGGTATTTTGAAATCCATCCATTAAAGCAACCTCATACACTGAACAAATAACTATCGTCTGCTGATGACGGAGTTCACGATGACATCTCCATTGGTGCTACTTCATAATGTCAGCCATTAGCCTGACACCACTTACCCAGAAATCAGACGTGTATGGGTAGTCTGAGAAAAGGCTTATTTTTCATTTCAAATTATTGATAGGCATTTGCTAGTCAGTTTCCCTTCATCCTCTTAGGCATTTGGAAAGAAGAGGCAATAGGATAAAGAGATAGAAACACTCCCCTTGAACCAACCGTTAGTTTTTCTTGTAATTTGTTCTTTTTTTCTACCTAAATTTGAAAGACCAACTAAATAAAGATCATTTCAGTGCTGTAATCCTTGCTCCTTAGAGAAGGAAAACTGGCCATTGTTCAGAGTGGAGTGGGAGAAAATTCATGTGTTTGACATGGAATTCTCCCGGCCCTTAGTGCTAGGGAGGAGCACACACAAAGCCCAGAAGGAGCGTTAGCTTGTCTTGGCGCTACTGTGAGAATGTACACACACATCCAGCCTTCACCTCCCTGGGCCCACGGGGCTGTCCACCCTGTGCGCCGGGCAGGTGACTTGCTCAAACGTGTACCTGCACTCATGGCCAATGGGACCAGACTCATGTCTCTGCTCCAAGCCCAGCTTCTTCCCAGCATTCATTAGGAGCTGTGATTAATCACAGATGAGCAGGCATGTATAGAGGGGAGATTCTGCAGTAACTAGGATCTGGGAGACTACCAAGGAAATGTGGGTTTCAGTACCCCAGTATTTTGGTGCCATTGAGTCCCTCTTGCAAAAGGGTTTGGATATTGTCTGCAGGTTGCACTCCCCACACTCAGGAGTAGTGTCATTTGAAAATTCTATTCCTTCCCCTTAGTCCCCAACAGAAAAACTGTTACACCTAAGAAGCTGTGACTCTGTCCAGTTTTGTCCACGTGTCCTGCCTGCTTTCACTCCATGCGGGTAAGCCTAGAGGTACATCGTAAATCCATGCTGTGTGGTTGAATTCCCCCAAATTATTCTAAATTAGGGACCTTGATGAATTTCTCCTAAATCTCTGAAGAGATTTCTGTGGGTTAAAAGAGTGGAACTCTGAACACAGTTTCTTGGAGGGAAGTCAGGGTTTCTGGTTATTGGACCAGCTGTGAGGGGTGAGGGATAGCGTGGCTGGAAAGTCTGGGTCCGGTTTTCTGGCTCTTCAGCATGTAGCCAACAGGGTTAGCCCATTTGCTCTTCACATTACCTTGTATTTATTTATGTACCCTTTGGGTGAGGGGAGGTCCAATGGAACTTGGAGAGATGGGACTGGAGAAGGCACAAGGGCAGGGGGAGACCCAGTGGCTTGTTAGAAGCCCTGCCCTCTGGCCTGGGCCTCTGATGAGTGTGGGAAGCTGGGAGCTGAGCCTGGGGGAGAGGGGCCTGGAACCCAGAAGCAAAGGCATGATGGATAGAGAGTATGTTCAGATCTGCACTGCCACTTGCATGCTGCAGCCTTACCTTCTTCACTGGCAAACAGCTTAACACTAAAACTTGGGCTGCCTACTCTGCAAGGGCTGTGTAGAGGCTCGATGAGCCAGAGAATGACCTTCACAAAGACTGCCAATAAAGTATGGACAAGTTAGTGTGAACAAAGAAGATGGTGGTGATAATTTTCACCTTCAACCTGCTGTGAGGGACAAAAAGCACAACCAAAGGACTTGTATGCATGCATATTAGCATAACCAATGGACACAGGCACTGGGGCGAGTGGGGCAGGGGAGGGCTTGCCCAGGGTGGGAATGCCTGGGGAGGGAGGGTCAATTGGGGGGAAAGGAGACATATGTAAAACTTTAGACAATTAAAAAAAAACACATGCAAAAGAGGAGGGTCACCAGCTGAGTCTCTGCCAGCCCAGAACTTGTTCTGACCCCAAGTTCTGGTGCCCTAGCATCACATTCATTTGGGAATAGAATAAAGAAAGCTCCTCAAGGGGAAAGTTTTGGAGGCCTGACTGTCAATTTTATTTAAATTTTCCACCATTCATTATTCTATACCATTTCACAGATCTTTAAACATGTGAGCTGCTTTCACAACTACTATATCAGTTATCCTATATTACCCCATTTACAAGTGAAGAAACTGAAGGTGAGACCTGGTAAATGCAACTTGCACCTGGGGTTTCTGACTTCAAATCCTGTATTCCTGGAAACCGCTATTTGGAAAGAAAGAAAGAGCCAAAGAAAAAGGTGGGAGATATGGGAGTAAAAGGGATAGGAAGGAGGAAGAGGAGAGGGATAGGGGGTCAGGTGAGGAGAGAAGAGGGAAAAAGAATGAGGGAAGCCAGGAAGCAGAGAAGGGGGAAAGAAAAACTCATTTAAGAGGAGCAGAAAGCATAGTTAGAGTAATACACATGGGAAGAGTAAGGCTCAGGTCCGTTGCATACGGGGTGTTCACTGCGCCCCAAATCGTCACTCGCAGACCAGTCACCCTGACAGCTTTCCCTTGCATGCGGGGAGGGGGGGAGACCACCATTCCATTCCGCTGCGGGTCCAAGCACCCGCAGGACCCGGCACCGAGGCCCTTAAGTCTTGCCCTTCTTGGTTAGGCTGCCTGGGGGTTCACCATGCCGCAGAGCTGAACAGATGAGCCTTTGGATCAACAACTAAGGGGCCGCGCTGGTCCTGGGCCCAGAGCTGGCCAGAGCAGGCGTCGGGGATGCCTCGGAAGGCGCCAGCCCTGGTCCTCACGCTCAGCCCTCCCAGCCCGCGCTTTGGGGATGTTCGGGCTCTATGCAGCGCTCCGGGGGGATTGAAGGTCTGAAGGTTGCCCTGACCAGAGGCGTCAGTTGACTTCGAATCCCTTGGTGCCGCCCGCACCGGGGCAAGCCAGCATCAAGTTGCCCAAGTACATCAACGTATGGGTGCAAATTAACGCGGAAAAGAAGGAATTGGACGAGTGAAAGAGCCCGGGCTCGGGCACGCAGACACCTCACATTAGCCAGGACGCGCCGGTTCTAGCCACGGGGCTGCTAGCGCCCGGGTCCTGGAAAACCCAGGCTCAAGCGTTTTCTCCGCAGGAAATGCAAGAAATGAAACGATTGGAAAACAACCATCACCACACGGATTGTCTCTGCCCCCGCCCCCGCTGTTTTCTCCATTTTTGCCTTTGGTCTATGGAATCCAACTTGCCTGCTCTGCTCTGCCCAGGGTCTGCGTGTCTTCCTAACCTGGTGCCGGGCGCGGCCCCACGGCGCGCGCGTCCGGCTCAGGAGCGGCGCTGGGAGGGCGCCGGAGGCTGGCGCCGGAGCGGGGACGCCCGCGGCGGCAAGGGGGCGCTGTCCCCCAGGGGCCTCTGACCCTGCGGTGGAGCGCTGGCTCCGCCCTGGAGAGCGGCGGGGTCAGAAAAGGTCGGAGCCAAATTCTCCCCCGGGGTCCTCCGCGGCGGCGCAAGTGCCCCTGCCCGGATCCCTCTCCACCCCTTTTACCCTTCCCATTCCCTAAAGAGCCGCCCTTCCCCGGACGGGCGCGGCCCTAGCTCCCCGCCGTTCCCAGAGCATTCCGGCCTGGGATTTTTCTAAAGGAATTTCTGGCAGAGGGGTCCAACACGGGAAATGGCCTCGGCCTCCCGGGGTAGGGAAACCCGCCTAGACCGCGGACACATTCTCTCCGCAAGCCTGCCCCGCCCCGCCCGGCTCGGCCCCGGCGCCAGCCAGCTCCCCCGCCCCACCTCGGGTTCCAGGATGCTCCCTGGCTGCAAAGCACACGCTCTCCATCCAGCCCGCTCTGCGCCGTGCCCGGTGCCCCGGGCTGGGCAGCCCCGGCTCGGCGAGCAGCAGGCGGAGGCCCACGGCACTGCTTCTGGATCCTGGCTGGAAGGGAGAGGAAAATTCGCTTTTTTAATTTTAGGCGGAGAGCCCGTTCTCCGATGAAAACTATCAGGGACTTTACAGATTAAAATTGGGACTTAAAGACCGAGAAGTTGCATCTCTCCATCCATTTGCCGGGTGTTAGCCGTGGGGGCGGTTTGGGGAGTGCGTATTGCGCGCCAGGCGCCTGTGAACCCAGTCCCTGCGCGCCGTTTTTTCAACCCTGTCTTAGAACCTGCCAGCTCTACATCCAAAGTTATCTTAACATCTGCCATCAAGTACAGAGTTTGAACCTCGCCTATGTTAACTCTCATCGAATCTTCACGACAACAACCCTGTGAGATCAGTCTTTTATCGTCGTCCTTCTTTTAGGATCGGGAAAGGAGGTTTAGAGAGATACCCCACTTGCCCTGAGTCACGAATTAGGCAACCCGGACCCCAGACCCTCGGTCCTCCCATGACAAAGCTACCTCCCTTCTGGGTCGCTTCTGCGGAGCGCCGCGCAGGAGGGGGGGGGGGGGTGCGCACACAGCAAACATTTGCGGATAGAATTCCAGGATCTAGTCAAGCCTGGTGATTGCGGTGTTTCATACAGCTGGGCGTGTCTGCGCCGTCTTTACTCACTCATTTCTTCATTCACTTATTTGGCGGTGCCTGGGCGCCTTGCCGTGCCAGCGCTGACGTTAAGAGCCGCGGGGAACAGTCCTACCCACAGAAATCTAGTGGTCGCCCCACGGGAGGTGGGTGTCAGGGGCTCCAGAGCTGGCGGGAGGAGAGGGGAGAAGATACAGGGAGGGAATTCCTTGGGAGAGGAGCTAGAAACAGGGGGGTCTGGAGACCCCGCCTGGCGTCGGAGACTGCAGTGGGGTGGCGAGGGCGCTGTAAGGAGAGAGAAATCAGGCGGCAGGCGGATGAGTAAGGACCGAGCGCGCAGGCCTTCCCAGAGCCGGGGCACCGCGGGGACGTCGGGGGAGGGGAGGGCCCGCGTGGGTGCTGCCTAGAGCCCGGAGCGGGACCCAACCCCAGCCCTTGTTAGCCTCTGGTGGCCACCCAAGTCGGCCGGGGGCCCTGGTCATGGCCCACGACGTGTGTTCTCCTGAGAACGGTCCCCAGGCTGCTCTGGGTTCATGGTCAATGTCCCTGGTGCCCGGCATTCCCAGGGAAACCTGTTGGCTTCGGTTCTCGGCGGGATCCCACGCCCGGGAGGAGCCGGTGGCGTCTGGCCCGTGGAGGCCGCGGCCAGAGGACCGGGTCCGGCTCCTACTCCCGGGCGAGGTGGCCGCGGGCGGTGCCCGCCTCCCAGCTCCGCGGCACCTGCCCCGGGAGCCGGGGGCCGGGGGCCGGCGGGACGGGGGACGGGAGCCGGGAGCCGGGAGCCGGGGGCCGGGGGACGGGAGCCGGGGGACGGGGGCCGGGAGCCGGCGGGACGGGAGCCGGCGGGACGGGAGCCGGGGGCCGGGGGCCGGGAGCCGGGGGACGGGAGCCGGGAGCCGGGAGACGGGAGACGGCGGGACGGGAGCCGGGGGCCGGGAGCCGGGGGAAGGGAGACGGCGGGACGGGAGCCGGCGGGACGGGAGGCGGCCCCGGGGCGGCGGGGCGCGTTTCCCCGGGAGGGACCCGGGAGGCGGAGGGGCGGGCCGGGGGCGGCGCGGGGAGGCGGCCCTCCTTTCCTCTCCGGCTCCGGCGGCGGCGAGTCGCAGCGGGGACTGGGAGGGAGGCCGGGGACTCCGGGAGGGGGCCGCGCCGAGACGGAGGAGGGAGGGGCCGAGCCGCCGCCTTCCAGAGCCATTGGAGGACGGGGCCGCCCGGAGCTGATAAATCAGGGGCCGGGCCGCGGCTGCGGGCCAAGTCGGACGCCCCGACCCGCGCGAGGGCCAGGTCGACGCCGGCCCCGCGAGGCGCAGCGAGACGACCCCCGAGCGGCCATGGCCTCGCTCCTGGGAACTTACCCGTGGCCCGAGGCGCTGGAGTGCCCGGCCCTGGACGCCGAGCTGTCGGACGGGCTGTCGCCGCCCGCCGCCCCGCGCCCGCCGGGGGACAAGGGCTCGGAGAGCCGCATCCGGCGGCCCATGAACGCCTTCATGGTGTGGGCCAAGGACGAGAGGAAACGCCTGGCGGTGCAGAACCCGGACCTGCACAACGCCGAGCTCAGCAAGATGCTGGGTGAGTGCGTGGCGGGCAGGGGCGCGGGGGGCGAGCGCGCGGAGTGCGGCCGGACCGGCGGGCAGGGGCGCGGGGAGCGCGGGCGTCGCGGGGCCGCCGGGGCTGGGCATCTGCGTGGCCGCGGGTGCGAGCGCGGGGACTGACTGGGGTTCGGAGCAGGGGCACCTCGGCGAGGCCCGACGTGGAACAGCTTGGCCCCGGGGTGGCCCGGGGAGGACAGGCGCAGGATTGGGGGCCCCAGGGTGCGGGCGGCGGGGCGGGGCGGCGCTGTGTCCAGGCCCGTCGGTCCCGGAGCGGCCGGGATGGACAGAGACGCGGAGGTGGGCTGGAACGGGCCTTTGCCAGGGATACGAGTGGGAAACCCATCTCTCCCCGAACTTCACCCCTGGCCCCATCACAGAGAGAGGTGGTAACGATGATGAACGAATATTCGTGAAGAGAGACCTTGCGGAACGCCTTCCTGCTTTAACTTTATCACTAAAGTCTGTGCAAATGGACTCCGTTGGAGACTCCTTGTCTCCGTGGCCGCCGTGTGGTTCATTTGATCCGGACACTCGGGGCGCCGGTGAGGGCCTGTCTGTCTGTCCCGCAGGCAGCCTGGCCTGGTCGCTTCCTCCGGGCTGACGCGGTGCAGTCCCAGCAGGGGTGGTGGGACCGGGGACAGGGGTGAGCCCAGAGAGAGGATGTTAGGGCAGGTCGGAAAAACCAGAGTTCCTGTCAGGCTTTCTAGTCTCTAACCCTGTCTGGAGCTGAGCATTTTTTTTTTTAACTCCGCCCTTACCCCTAACCTCCTAGCCCTGTCGCGGTGGTTTTGACCCATTCCAACTGGTGGGAACCTTTGGAAACACCCGGTGAGTGAGTGGAGCAGACCCCCGGCCCTGCGGGCAGGGGCAGCGTGTGGCTGTGGGAGGCTGGCCCTGCCCTCCAACCCCACCAGACCCAGAACCAAAAGCGCCAGTTTCCCTTTTCCGTTGGCGTTTTGGGCCTCTTCGGGTTGGAACCGTGAACTGAGGGCTGACACCCACTTTTCTGCCGGTTAAAGCCACAGGCCCCCAGAGAAGGTCCGTTGGGCAATCTAGATGCCCTCTCAAAGCGGCTGGTGGAGAGGAGGGAAGGTTTCCAAGAGCCTTCTACCGCCCAGCCTCCTGGTCAGCCTGCCCAGGACTCGTTAGGGAGCCATGTCTTAGTGAGCCTCGTCTCCTTAAAAAGTGTTTGAAATTGTATTTTACACGATTGGCATAAAGACAAATGTATTGATATACACAACAAAACATGTTCTTCAACTTGAAAGTTCATACTGCCCCTCAGATTGCTAAAGAAATGAAAACACTTTATTTTTTTTCCACGTGTGGGCCTCTAAAAGGTTTTTTTGGTAGGCCTGTGGCAGGGATAGAGCGGGGTTTCCATTGCAGACCTAAGGCCAGAGACGGAGAAGAACTTGGTTGGGGGAGCGTTACAGGAGTGAGGCTGCCTGCTCCCAGGGAGAGCGCTGGCAAAGGGGCCTGGGGGACAAATGTCTCCCGTGAGCTGATCTCCGACCCTTACTTGCACTTCGGCTTTCAGAGGTTACAGTCCATTTTGCAGGAAAGACACAGATTCCTTCCTGCTTAACCACACAGCCCCCGGCACAGGGGGAGGGAAACCGTTTTTCAAACGCGCTCTTTCTAATCTGTTCATAGCATGATCGATTTTAACTCCTCTCCCCGCCCCCCGCCCCGGGATCTCGCCCAGCCCTTTCCTTTCTGACCTAGGAAAGGAAGGGACTGGATGTGAGAGTCCCGGCTCTTTTTTTTTTTTTTTCTCCTTCCCCCACAGCTTTCTAATCTGTAACATTGGAAACCTCACCGGGAACACCAGTATTCTGAGTACATTATGAAAGAGGAAGTGCATAAAGGCAACTGCACAGTTAGTGACATTTATTTAGTGACATTTTATTAATACTGCAGCCCAGGTACGCTTAGAAACTAGAGTCACATTTTATTTACTCAGTCCACAGATAGGGTGTGTGTGTGTGTGTGTGTGTGTGTGTGTGTGAGAGAGAGAGAGAGAGAGAGAGAGAGAGTCTGGATCTTGGGCCTCTTGCAACAACTTTGTGGCCTCAGCCCTTCCAGGCTGAGAGCTGCGGACCAGCTCCAAATCCAGAGCTCCTAACACTTTTCATGTTGCCCTTTTAAGCAGCAGCTAAGGATATTACTCGATGATGGCCAGAACAGTGATAGACTTTCATCCCAGTGGCAAAATACCTTTAATAATTCTCCTCCTCCCACCCCCTCGGAGGGCCTGGTGTGCAGGCACTGGCCGGTGGAGGGTGGCCACGCACAGCTCTACTCTGCCCTGTGCGGAGGGCTCCGGGTGGGAGATGTGCCCCCTTCCTCACAGGGCGTAGCGGGGCCTATCCTCCAGGCTAGTGACGGAAACGTCAGCACACATCAGAGTCCGGGGGCACTTGTCCAAGTTGTAGAGCATGAGTTCACCCTAGGACTCTGGGTTGGCAAACTGCGGCTCGCGAGCCACATGCGGCTCTTTGGACCCTTGAGTGTGGCTCTTCCACAAAATACCAAGGCCTGGGCAAGTCTATTTTGAAGAGGTGGCGTTAGGAGAAATTTAAGTTTAAAAAAAAATTGGCTTTCAAAAGAAATTTCAGTCGTTGTACTGTTGATATTTGGCTCTGTTGACTAATGAGTTTGCCGACCGCTGCCCTAGGAGGTGGCAGCCTAGGGGTCCAGCAGTGACCTTCAGAAAACCTGAGCTGGAGGGATGTGCAATGCACTTAGAAAGACCCGAACACAGCCTTGCCTTTTACAAAACAGCACACACGTGAGGGAGGACAAATAGGGAACACAAGTGAAACCAGCATTGGAGTCCCAGTGGGGTCCATGTGTGCGATGCTTTTCAAAGAGGGAGTTTTGAGTTGAGTAGTATCACAATGCATCTTCTAGTGAGCAAAACAGAGACCCAGGGAAGTTTGCTTCTGTCTGGAGAGTCAGTGGCTGGGCAGGTGCCCCCTGCCAGGGTCTAAGGGAGGGTCAGGCGTGTGTGTGTGTGTGTGTGTGTGTGTGTACATGTGTGTGCATGCATATGTGCATGTTGCAGTCAGATGCTAGCATTCTGGTCCCTGGGTCCTCAGACAACAGGGTCCCATTTGACCTTCAGATGTAAGAGGTAATCCTATTACCTTAACTGAGATCCTCTCGTTTAATTCTATCTGTGAAACTATTAACTCTACCTGGGCTCCCTTATGGGGAGGCCTGTGAGGTTTATGCACCAAGTAAATATTACATGATCACCCTGAGAAACAGCAATAATCCACGGAGGAAGAGAATCTTCATTGAGACGCACAGATAATTAGCATCGGCTAGCCAAGGGTTCAAAGAACCCAAGTCAAGGTGGTAGTCCTTATACATTTTTATCCTGTGGCTGACCCTGGCCTTTTGCTGTGAGTCCCCGTCTTCTTTCCATGTTTGTGTTGTCAGATGGGTTTTATATGGAAGGTGATGTGAAGGTGTGTGTGTCCGTTGGCAGGAAGTGGTGTTGCGCGGTGCAGGCGGGGGAGGTTGGTCTGGCCTCACTGTGTGCGCAGGACCTAGGCTGGGGAGAGGGTACCTTCTCGACCTCCGTGGAGAAGAGGGTCCCCCACGCGGATGAGATGGGGGACCGTGTGTGCCTCGTGCTTGGAGGCTCGGGTCTGAGACAGGTGCACCGGCATAGATACTGACAGGGCCCTTTTCTGCCTTGTGTGAGCAGGGAAGTCCTGGAAGGCGCTGACCCTGTCGCAGAAGAGGCCGTACGTGGACGAGGCGGAGCGGCTGCGCCTGCAGCACATGCAGGACTACCCCAACTACAAGTACCGGCCGCGCCGCAAGAAGCAGGCCAAGCGCCTCTGCAAGCGCGTGGACCCGGGCTTCCTCCTGAGCTCGCTGTCCCGGGACCAGAACGCCCTGCCGGACAAGCGGGGCGGCGGCGGCGGCCGCGGGGCGCTGGGGGACAAAGAGGACCGGGGTGAGTACTCCCCGGGCGCCGCCCTGCCCGGCCTCCGGGGCTGCTACCACCACCACGAGGGGCCTGCGGGCGGCGGCGGCGGCGGCGGCCCGGGCAGCACGGACACGTACCCCTACGGGCTGCCCACGCCCCCGGAAATGTCCCCCCTGGACGCGCTGGAGCCGGAGCAGACCTTCTTCTCCTCCCCGTGCCAGGAGGAGCACGCGCACCGCCTCCCGCACCTGCCCCGGCCCCCCTTCTCCCCGGAGTTCGCCCCCGGCCCCCTGCACTGCCGCCACCCGCTGGGCGCGCTGGCCCTCGGCCAGTCCCCCGGGGGCAGTGTCTCCATGATGCCCGCGGTGCCCGGCTGCCCCCCGTCCCCCGCCTATTACTCCCCCGCCGCCTACCACGCCCTCCACGCCAACCTGCACGCCCCCCTGGGCCAGCTCTCCCCGCCGCCCGAGCACCCCGGCGGCGGCGGCGGCGGCTTCGACGCGCTGGATCAGCTGAGCCAGGTGGAACTCCTGGGGGACATGGATCGGAACGAGTTCGACCAGTATTTGAACACTCCCGGCGGCCACCCAGACTCTGCTGCGGGGGCCGTGCCCCTCGGTGGGCACACCCCCGGCGGCGGCGGCGGCGGCGGCTCTCAGATGGCACCCGCGGGCCCCACGGAGACCAGCCTCATCTCCGTGCTGGCGGATGCCACGGCCACGTATTACAACAGCTACAGCGTCTCCTAGAGCCGCAGGCCCGCCAGCCCTGCCTCCGCCCTGGGCACGGAGCACGCCCGCCCGGATCTCCCTCCTGGGCCCTGAGCATACGGACCTGCGACCTGCGCTGTGCTGCAGCCCCACCACCGGCACCTCTGCCCTGAGGGACCCTCAGCGAGCCAGCTCTGCAGATCCGAGGACCCTCTCCCTCCCCTTCCTCCCCCGCCCCAGGCCCCGGAGCCTGCATTTTGAGTATATTCCTTCAAATGAGGTGTCATCGGCTGCACCTGGAATAAGGCCAGGGCGTTTTTTTGAAAGACTACTGGTTCTAGGTAGCAGTTTCACGGACCTCTCCTCCCGGTCCCCATCCCAGAAATAAAGGTGTAAAAAGCCCAGCAGCGGGCTCCCACCTGGGAGCCCTGGGCTGGGATCCGGAGACCCGGGACCCTCAGGGGGCTGGGGATGCCCTGACTGGCCTCTCCCGCCTGCCAGCCTGTTCCTCCACCCCCCCGCTGCAAAGTGGGGGACAGATTTAACATCGAAGGTCCCTTCTGCTCCAGGGTTTTCTGATTTAGGATTCTGGAAAGGGTAAAAGGAAAGGGAAGGTGGGCCCGGGAAGCTCGTTGAGGTGTAATCTGGGGTAATTTCGTGTGCACAGCCCACGGACACAGGGCTTTCTGCACTTGCACTGCCTCCCAAAATGATCCTAGTTGTCCAAACGAACTCTTCCAATTTGAGAAACAAAACAAACCAAAACAAACCAAAACACCACTGATCTTGATTTGGGGAATTAACCACTAGGATAGTCACTGAAAATGAGACTGTATTCAAGCTGCTTTTTTAAAAAAATTATTTTTTAGAAAAGCACTTTTTTCTTTTGTTACACATTTTAAGAGAATGCACACAGCCTGGATATATACAGTCAGGGTGTAAGAGGTACACGACATACACACGCCTCGTGCCCACCCTTACACGCATGCCTGGGTGGCCTACATCAGACACTCTTGTTGACATTGGCTACTTTTTGTCAACTCCCTCTTCCCATTGACCCAAAGAGCAGGGAACCTGAAGAGAGTTTCCTCCGATCTGAATGTGTTGGTTTCTTGAGCAAAAATTTCAGCACAGCCTCCCCTCTGCAGATGCAAAAGGGAGCTTTCTTCCCGCCGTCTCCATCTCCCTCTCTTCCCTGGGTTTTCTTTCTCCCTTCACTCTTCCTCCACCCTGCATTGGCCACTAATTCAAAGGCCCCCCCCTGACTTGAAAAGTCCAAGCTCGATTCCCGTGGCTGGGATGGGAATCCCTCCAGCTCACCAGCCCTGCTGGTCCTTTAGGTAACATCTTCAGACACTACTTCAGAACAGCTTCTCCTCTACACCTTCAGGGTGCTCGCTTCCCAAAGAACAGAAGCCCACTGTGATTCCGAAGGTGTTTCTGAGCCCTGACCCCGCCCCCAGAACATTTCTACCCTCTCAGACCTCCTTTGAAGGAACACACCTAACAGGGAGTGAAAAGGCCATGGTTGGTCTTTGGATGTCTGCATATTATTGCCTGTATGAAATATGTAAGTGTTTTATATATTCTCCTCTTCTTTTCACCTTATATTTTGTATTGTTGGAACATCCTTTTCTTTTTCCTTCCAAAGGAGTCCGATTGTGAGATCACTTATAAGATATGATTAATCTTTATGCTATTACTGTATATAATGTTTGGTAATAAATAGTAAACCATTGACGATATGATTGATTGGTGCAGTCCAAAATGTGTATCAATAATCTTGTAAAACATGATCACAGACGTTAAGCTAAACTGTTCCTTTTTTTTCTCTTTCTTTTTTGGCTAAAAACTACATATGCTTTGGAACGGTTGTAGATATTGATTTGTCTAAAATATTTAATTTAAATAAACCTTTTTTTGTACCGTGACCATTCTATCATTTGAAATCAAGTTGTGCCAAAAAAGAAATGTTTTTGAGTGAGGCAGAGTTAGTATGCCCAGTGCTACTTAGAGTATTGGTCCAAATGTTTTCCATGTCACTTTTTTTTGTTTTAAATTTTGCTACGTTGTTATTTGTAGGGGTGGCTTATTTTATTTTTGAGTTATGGTGAAGAGATAAAGGCTGGTATCACACATTGAAAACAACGTTGTTATCAATAATAATGAAAGAAAAGACTGATTTATAGCCTACTGGCAGGACGGTTTTCTCCTTAGGACATCTTCCCGCTAGTAAAATAGAACTGCGTGTTATCTCAAGATAAGAAGTAAGTTCTGCCCCGGTAATTGCTTACTTAAGGCTACCGCGATTTCTTCCTTTTTGAAATAGTCTTGAAAAATACCTGGGTTGCCTTCTCCGCTGTGTAGTTACCGGATGTGGCAATAACAAGGCATGCGGGCTCTCGAAATTGGGTGGAATGTTGTGAGAAGGCAGGGGAGCGCACGGATCAGCAATTAAAGGATGTAACGACTTGTGAGGTTTGGGATTAACATGCCAGCCAAAAAGTGCCCGGAAAAAAACGGAGGATTACTCAGTCCGTGCAGGTCACCCATGCCCGGCTTCTCGGTGTGGGGGGAGCAGTTGGAACTTGTTCGAGTCCTGGGCAGTCTTGTGTTTCCCCGGGGCCCTCGGAGCCAAGGAGTGTGTCTTGGGAGAGCCCCGTATGTTCCTCCTTCAATTCTGATCACAATCTATAGTCATTATGTTAATAGCACTCCATAGGTGTAGCGAGCTTTACAGCAGGTTTTCTGGGCTGTTTCCCATCTACAGCCCCAGGTGGGGCCTTGTCATCCATCCACCCCATTGCGTACGTAGCCAGGGACACGGGGGTCCAGGGTGGGGAGGTGATACTGTGCAGCTCCCCTCGCCCTACTTGGCCAGTGGTGGCTGGGGTTTCACCCCTTGTTTTCACCTACATTTGTTGGTGGCATCAGCCTACCCGTGTCACAGCGAGGGGCTTTGTCCTCCACCATGGCATGGAGTTACTGTACACGCAGTCCAACGTGTACCTATCACAGCCCGGGGAAAGAGCGGACGGAGAGGAAACCACAGGGCCAGAAATAGACCTGATTTGAACTCGAAGCCGCCCAGGCCCACCGCGGCGGCGGCGGACAGTGGCGGTTGCAGGGTCACAGCTGGCTGGAGCACTGGCCCAGCAGCATCTGCCTAAGACATTGGCCCTCACCGGTGCCAAAGGGGCGGATTTCATTCCAGGACACACTGTGGGAGAGGGGGCGCTGTCCCCGCCCCTGGGAATGCAGGAAACGAGCAGGCGACAGGGCCGCTCTTTCACTTTTGCCTCAGCTTCCAGCGTGACGGCGGTGCCCCGGTGATGAGAGCACTTGTTGCCTTGCCTGATAAGAATTGATGGCTGTAAAGAGTTGTAAGTCATTTTCCTAAATGGTAGATGTTATCATTTCACTTTTCCCCTTAAGAACCTTCGGCGCCTGCTGGCCACCGTGGCACACACGGTGAGCGTGGCGGGCGGGCTCATGGGAAGCCAACCAGGATCAAACCTTCCTGTCCTCTCACATCTGCAGGTTCCTGGGAGGCACCTGGTAATGTAGTTACATGGCCATTTGTTTTTATAAACTTTGCAAAAAGGAAGATTTCTTGGTGTCCTTTCCTTTAAAAGTTCCCCTCTCCCCCCCGCCCCTCGCCCCAGTTGTACAAGCTTCAGGTCCCCAACGCCTGGCTTGGTCGCATGTGAGTGCCCCTATGGTGAAGCCTCTTCTTTTCAGAAGCCTCTCCTGGTCCCCGTCACCCTCCCCCACGCGGTGTACCGACTGCACAGAAAGCCTATTGTTCCCTGGGAACGCTGTCTTTTTCCATACTTTCGTGTTTTCCCTGACCTGGGAGACCCTCACTTCCATTACCTATCTAATGACATCCTACTCTCTGTCCCACTCCAGCTCAGATGCCCCTGGCCCTGCTGGGAGGGGGGCTAGGAGGGCTTGAACAGATCTGGGTTGCGACACGTATCCACCGGCATCAGAATCATTTACCCACCACAAAGTAGCTGTTCAACAAGTAAATGAACAAATGAATAAAGTAATCATTTGAAACGGCCTGTAGGTATTCTGCCTGGTGGGGAAAACCTGAAACCCTTGGGTTCCTAATTTTCTGGCCCATCTCTCTGGAAACTAAGCCTCTGGAGCCTTTGTGTGTGTGGTTCCCAGGCTCTGAGGCTGGATGTGATGCAGCCATGCAATTCACCTCGCCTGCTAGAGTGTAGCCTGGAGCACAGAGGGCAGGGGGTGGGCACCAGGCCACCGGAGGGGAGTCTTCTCTTCCATCCTTTCAGCAGCAGAATAGAGCTGAGGACAGATGACCTGTGGCATTTGTAATTGTCGATTTTTTTTTCTTTTTGAGAAGGTTGTGCTCTTGATTTCATCCCAGTGAAAGGGATTTGAATGGAAGGAAAGAAAAGAGATAGCTGTATGTATTTATGCATGTATGTATGTATGTATGTATGTATCTACCTATCATGCATCTTTCTGTCATCATCTATCCATCTATTCATTTATTCACCTCATCCATCCATTTATCTTTCAGCTATTCCATCCATCCATCCATCCATCCATCCATCCATCCTACCTATCTATCTATCCATCATTTTTTTTGTATTTTAATTCTCAAAAGAGAATGTCTTTGTAGAAAGTTTAAAAAAATAACATTATAGGTTAAAATAAGTCATCTATTGTCCACATCTCAGAGACATTACTGGTGATTTTTTTTTTGCATCCATCTAGTCTTTTTTGGGGGTCTAGTTCTACATATAGGTATGTTTTTTTTTTTTAATAATGAACATTTTTTTCATTAACATTAAATAAACATTTTCCTAAGTCATAAAACACCATTAAAACACCATTTCTGCAAAAGGTCTTTTCTTTCCAGTAGAAAAATCACTATGAAAAAAATGTGGAAAAACATTACCCACTCCATCGACATAAATATTTTCAACCTACTTGTTTTTACATACCAACCTTCCTGGTCTTGCATTCATGTGCTCAGAACTGGGCCTGGTGTGCTCACAGTGCAGATATAGATCCACTGGCATTTGTCTCGATAGTGGTCATTGTGACAATGGCACCCTACTTTGGTGCATTAACGTAGCTTTGTTTGCTTGACCACCCCTTGCCATTAGATAACTGAATTGTCCCATTAAAAAAAATTTTTTTTTCATTATAAGTAACACTGCAGTGAACATTTACTTCTTTCCATTGTTAGCTGGGTTCCCAGCAGGGTACCATTGGGTCTGAGCATATGGACAAGTTTCCCAAGCGTCTCAATTGGTAGTTGAGGCACAAAATGACTTCATTCAATACCCAGAATGAACGGACTCTTTCTTAGCAGGGAGAATTAACCCCCAGAAGACTATTTATAACTGACTTACCTCTGACCAGGTTCAGGTGGCTTTACTCATGGTGGCTTTGTCTTTCTGAAGACCTCTTATAGGCTCGCTGCTGGCTTCCACTGGCAAATTGAGAATGTTCCTTTCCCTAAACACCACGGTGGGTGGCACGCCATTCCCTGAGCATACCTTATCAGTGGGGGAAAGGGTTAGTCTACCAGTTAGCAAGGCAAGACCTTGGTTCCCCAGCATCCCTGGAGCACTCCGTCGGGGCTGCTGGCTGCATTCGTGAGGCTCAGAGCTCTCTCGGCAGCAGGACAGCATCTGGAAATAGCCCGGACGCGTGGACAGGGTCTGCCTTACCCCATCATCAGATTTTGATTGGTACTTAGCTAAATCCCTGGACCTGTTTTCACCTAAGGGGGGCAGTTAGTAAATTTGTGGGAACCTGGGAAATTGCAGAGCTTTATATGCACATACAGGATAGCTATTGTCTATTTCTTTGGACAGTTTAGATTTCTTGCAGGCCTGGAGGCAGGTACGAGTTTGAAAAATCTGGAGTCATGTGATTGTCATGCTGGGGTTGCCTGCCTGGGAGAAACGAGGGAACAGGACCCCACGGTGGCTAGCGCGGTACCAGAGGGACTCAGTTTTCTTATCTGGGTGCTAAACTGGGATGGAAAGAGACCATTGGTGTCGTGCAGTCCATTCTCCCGCTTCTACTGAGGACTGCCTCTTAGCCATTCTGGGCAGTGGGGTTCCAATTGATTTGCCAGGCCTCTGGGAAAATGGATTTTCCTCTCTGTAAGCCACTCTGACAGTTTCCATCACTAAAGGTTCTTTCTTCTGCCTCCCCCCTCCCCCCGATTCCCTGTCCGCTCTCATCTGCTTCCCTGTCCGCTTGATGCCCCCTGTGGGGACCCGCACCCTTCATCCCGCCTGGCCCTGGTGCTTAGGTTCCTTTTCCCTTTGTTCTGGGCCCATGTTTGAGGCCGGGTAGGGGTTGTGGTCCCCTCCAGACCCTCTCTCAGGTCCGCATTCCCCTCCACCAGAGGCTGAATGTTGGTCGGACGTGGGAGAAGGAAGGTCTCCCTGCCACACTGTGAGGGAAAGGCAGGCATCTTCCCCGGGAGTGGGAGCGCGGACTCCTCGGGCACTTCTGGAATGTTCTGCGCGTGGGTGTAGCGTGTGGCCACTTCACATCACTGGGTCAAATAGTCACTCATCTGCCATCCACCCGAAGGGCGGTGTAGTGGCACAGATCTGGGCCAAGGGGGTGGAGACCTTAACACAAGGAAAAGATTTCACTGGATCCCGGAGAAAGCCTAGATCAGGACGGATGGAGTGGCTCTGCGTCCCGGGCCATCAGGGAGCTGGCTCTCCTGTGGGATGCTGAAACCCTGAGAGGGGAGGCTGCGGCCTTCAGGGGCGAGAGGTCCGGGAAGAGGGCAGGGGGGCCAAAGGCACTGGGTGGCTCCCCCTGCGTCTCTTCATGCTGGTTTGTCCTCACCGAGCCAGAGAATCCAGGAAAACACCCACGTTTCAGGGGCCGCGCCGGTCAGGGAAGCGGGCAGCCTTGAACCCTGCTGAGCCAGGGTAACGGGAGAAAGCGCCGTGCTCTGAGGAAGACCACCAGCTGCCGTCGGAGGGGCACCCTCATGTCTGGAGGGGGGGTTCCATTTGTCCTGGAAAGAACACGGGCCTTGGAATTAGGAGATTCCCGCCCCAGCTCTGTGACCTTGAAAAAAAAAATCACTGGCGGTCAGAGCTGGAAAAACTTATTGTTATCACGCTGTCACCCCCCAGATTTGATGAAAGAGGAAACAGAGGCCCAGGGAGGTCAGGGGATTCGCCTGAGAGCCAGTAGCTGAGAGCAGAAGCCAGTGCAGAGCTGGGGAGGCGGGGGGTGGGGGGGGTGGGGGGTGGGGAGGGAAATAGACTATGGGGAGAGCAAGTAGTGGGGGCCGATGAGACCCCTCAGGAACAGGGGGTCAGAGGTCACCGGGCGGGGCAGGCAGTGGTGGCCGGAAGGGCAGGGCTGTGGGAGAGGGCCCCGCTGCTCTCTGCTGGGCCACAGGCCTCAGCAGTGGACAGGAGCGAGGGCACAGGTACAGGGAGGCCGGGTGATGGGGAGAAAGGGCCGTGGGAATGCAGATGGAGGGGAGGCGGGAGCCCTGTGCGCCTTCAGGAGACCTCCCACGGGGTTTCTTTTTGTGCTCCCAGGTGGTCTCGGTGGTCTCGGCCCAGGAAGGTGAGGCTGGGAATGGGCGGCGCAGAGGATGGGGAGGCACTGCACTCCCTGGCGCATGCCCTAAGGTTCCCAGACGGTCTAGGGACCAAGTCGTGGCTTTTGAGGGCCAGAGGTTGGCACAGAGAGGCCTGAGGAGCCCCCCTGGACATCTCTGGGAGCCAGTGGCCCTCTGTCGTGTTTCTGCCACCCTTGCCTGCCCCCCGCGCTGTGTCCCGGCTGCAGAGAGAGGCAGCGGGCAGCCCCGGGCGGCAGCGGGCAGAGCTGCCAGGGCAGTAGACCACACACTGGACGCTCGGCCTCCCCCGTCGCTGGAGGCCGAGGAGGAGGCCGAAGGCACGCAGGAGGGGCTGCGAGGGCGGAGGAGCGGCGGCTGCTGAGTGTTTTCCTGCCCCTGGGAGCTGCTGTGACCAGGAGGAGGAGGAGGATGTGGCCGGAGCCCAGTGTTTCCTGCCTGATAAGCCGGCCCCTCCCTGGGAGCCCTGGCCGGCCTGCCTCCCCGCGCACAGCCCGGCCCAGGGAGGGGCGGCCGAGAAGGAAAATCACTTCTCCAGATTAGCTCGCCCGGGCCCAGCCTTCCTCCCCCGCCCCTGTCCCCGCGGCGGCCACAGGAAACGGGCTGGGGCCAGCCACCCCGAGGTCCCCACCTTCGGGACACTCAGGCTCCAGGCCCAGGGATCGGGCCTGTCTGGGAGCCCCACCACCCAGGCTCCCTGAGTGCGGAAGCCTTCTGGCTCCAAAGCCAACTATTTCCAAGGAGGGCAGCGCCCGGCCGCCAGCCTTTTACGCGTCTGTCAGATCTCAGTCTGGCCGTTTGGGCCTAGAATCCTGGCCGGTGAGTTCAAGTACCCGTCCCCGCCCACCTGGCCTCTTTTCCCGGGGCACCAAGCACAGAGGGTGCTGGGCTTGGAAGGTAAGATGCCAGGCTGTCACAGGGAGAAGGGCAGGCGCTTCCCTCCCCCAAACCCAGCTCCTGCTCGGCTTTGCCCTGGTGGGCTGTGTGTCAGGGGTGAGCCCCCCCACCTCCCCGCCCCCCGAGCTTCACTTCTCATCTGTAACCGGAAGGGGTGATCTTGTGAGAGCGAGGGCTTCCCTCCCTCCCAGCATCCAGGATCCAGGGCGAGGGTGCTGGACTTGAACGCTTGTAGGAGCATCAGGGAGAGTGGCACCCCTGAAATAAGGACAGAGGCCCAGGTAGGGTAGGGAGGCTGCTCAGAGACACGACCAGGACTGTGGTTCCATGACACCCAGGTGAGCCCCTTCCACAACAGCGTGGCTCTCCTCCAGGCTCACGGCCCCCGGCATTCCACCTCAAACTGGGGGTGCCTCCTTCCCCACGGCCGCTGGAAAAGGCACCCCGTCTCCACCCTCACCGGGGAGCCAGCTCTTGGTAACAAAAGGGCACCAAGGGAGGACTTAGCGCCCGGCGCAGAGGAACACGTGCCTGCCTTGGGGAAACATCGCACAGGTGCCGACAGACACGGAGTCACACACATGTACGTGAGCAGGCGGCACCTCTGCCCTTCAAACGTGGGCTAACTGCCATTGACAAGGCGCGTTCCCGGCTGGTTTTCGATGTGACCCCACAGCAATGCCGTGGGAGGCAGCAGCTACGTGGGTATGATTCGTAGGTGTGATCACAGGTCCTTTCACAGGCAGGGAAGCTGATGCTCAGGTGGGTCAAAGAGGCCGAGTAAGGTCAGCTGGCTGGTGAGCAGAGATAGGGATCGGGACGCACACCTGCCCTCCCCCGTTCCTGCCCAGGAGGAGGGGCTGGTGGCTGTCGTCAGCCCGCTCCGGGGGGAGCATCCACACGACCACAGCGGAGCCTGGGCGGCTGGGTGGGCGGCTGAGAGGAAGAAGGGGAATTCCCTGGGCCACAGACTGCCTGCAGCCCTGCGGATGGCACAGGGCCACCCCAGCCACCTCTGCCGGGCAGCCCTCCCTCACCTAGGGTCCCTGATCGTGGGAGACCTGGGTTTAGGAGAGGTGGGGAAGGAAGGAAGTTCGGGGTCTAGGC